>OY728147.1:597998224-598623224 GCA_963277665.1 Viscum album | reverse complement strand
TTCATTTGGTTCTTTCATTTGGAGTTTCTTGTATTTTTGTAGCACTAATTATTGGAACATGCATATGTGTATGGGTTGTTTTGGCATTAATTTTACTTTTAGTGTTGGGGTTTTTTGGGACTTACTACCTTATCTCCCGATCCTACTAATTAAAAACGGTAATACCTTCCATTTTATGTGAGATTCTATGCCATTGGGGATAGTTGCAACTCTGGAGCCTATATAAGGTGGGTCTTGGGGTGTCATTATTTCTCCATCACCATGAGGAATGGTGGTCCTGGCAATCTGCTATCCCTTCCCTCATCATGGTGAAGGTGGGTCGTGACAGAATGGTATCAGAGGAAGGTTGAAAGATTAAATAGATCTTGGGGTTAGGAATAGTGAGGATAGAATGGGATGATAGAATAATAGTGTTTGGTAATCTTGGTGCATGAAATAGGTCAGGGAGGATCGGTTAGGACAATGGATTTTTGGGCCCCCCTTGATCTGATGAGAGGACTCGGGACCTACTGAATGACCAAGTGAGGCTACACTAATTGTTGGGTAGAGACCCTAAGAAAGTTACATACATCATAATTACATGGGTTCTTTTGTATTCAGGGTATTCTGAGAAATTAAATAAATAAAAAGTTTGAGAAAAATTAAATATGAATATTCTACACTGCTTGGGCTTAGGAATTCCTTGTTTATCTTGCAGATATGGCACCCGGATAACGATCACGGGTAGTGTGGGAGATTGAGGCCCATGAGGCTGATTTGGATTATTAGAAGAGGGCTGATCGTGAAGAAGAGGTTGAACCGTGGAAGAGGATGCATCGTTCCATTCAGCGGTAGACCCTCGAGAAGTATGAGGGATGCATCTCAAACATGGAAAGAGAAGTAGCCGGTTCGAGGAGATGGTTATAGATTTCAGCTTGATCAGGGCTACAACTAAGTTTTTGGTTCCTCTGGTTTTAATCCAGATGTGGAGAACAGTGTTTCTGTGGTGGAATCTCTCTCTTGGGGAGAAGAGGGAGGCTGATGTTTCACGAACAAGCTTTGAGAGGGAATTCTGGGCGGAATTCCTCACTTCCACACTGAAGGCATAAAAGTGGAATGAGCTACTATCCATTCAGTAGGGGAGCATGTTAGTGAGGGAGTTTGGGATCAAGTTCAAGTATCACTTTTCTTTTTCTTGAGAACATTTTTTGGATGAGGAGACTCAGGAGAGACGTTTTGAGGAGGCACTACGACCTTCTCTTTAGTATGTTTTTACTACCTTCACACAACCAACATACTTGTAGGACAAAAATAAGGATGAAGTGGTGGAGAGGATGCACAGTCTGGGAGGTGTGATGTGAGAGGGGAGCTAGTTAGTCTCATCAAAGGGGAAGGTCGTTAGCATTAGGCCTCCAGTATCTGGGGTTTCTAGGTATTCTCTAGTGGAGAGCAGGACCTCATAGTTATAGTTTCAATCTACCAGTCCCTGCCCTTTCCATATGGGCCAAAGACCAGTGTCCTTTATCTGTGGTAGCCGTGGGAACCTTCAGAATCTGTTACTGGACTGAGTGCAGTAGAGTAGGGGTGGGCAAGTTCAGCTCCCAACATTGTAGCAGTAGTTTCCAGCCAGATCTTTTTAGCTGAAGCTGCAGAGATAGTGTGCTCCCACTCATCCAAGAGAAAACATTGCAGGAGGATGCTAACCCAAGGGTGCTCTTCAAGGACCTCGATTGGGGCGTGGTTAGGGAGGCAGCTGACCACCAAAAGGCAGAGGAGATGGGCGTGGGAAGTTGCACGCAGCAGAGGCAGCACTTCTAGTAGATGTGGAAGTTGTTCAAGGTATGATCATCTTGATTATCACTCTTGTTTGTGCCCTAATAGATTCAAAAGATTTTCACTCCTTTGTTACTCTCGGTATAACCCATGCCTTGGCCTAGAAATAAAGAGACTCTCCTTGACCCATGTGCTGAGAATGCCAGTTGGGGGTCATAGTAGCCTATTTGATGTTTTTTGAGGATGCAGATTGATGTTAGGACACATCAGTCTAGTGGGGATCTCATTATGCTACAAATGAGGCCATACGATGTCATCTTATGCATCGAATGGCTATTTTCAGTGCACACTGTTATTGAATGATTCTCTAGAAGATTCACGTTCTCTGATAAGAACGACCATCGTATGGCCATTGTTGGTGAATAGGGTTTTCATGTGGGGATATGGCATGTGGATCCTATTTTTTCAATTTTGGATGATCTTTCTACAGAATCAGTGGATACTCAGATGATGAATGTTCTGGATGTTGTTACAGAGTTCCTGGATGTTTTTCTCGAGTAGTGTGTGACTCTACCCCCTCGACTTGAGGTTGAGTTTCGGATAGACTTACAACCATGTTCCTCTCCGATTTCTATGGCTCCTTACCGGATGTTTCCTTCTAATATTGTAGGAGTTGCATATTTCGATTGAAGATCTAATGAAGAAGGGGTTTTTCTGACCTAGCGTGTAGCCATGGGGTGCTCTAGTCTTGTTCTCGATGAATTGAGATAGTTGTCTTAGGCTGTACATAGACTACCATAGATTGTATTAGGTAACAGTCAAGAACCGTTACCCTCTCTTGAGGATAGATGATCTCTTTTACCAGATGAGGGGAGTATGTTGGTTCTCTAAGATAGATCTATGGTTTGGGTATCACTAGTTAATGTTGGAGAATAGTGTTATTCTGAAGACTACTTTCAGGTGAAGGTATGGGAACTTCGAGTTGGTAGTAATGTCGTTTAGTGTTACGAACATGACTATTTTGTTCATGGGGCTCATGAAATCCATTTCCCATGAGTTTCTGGATTGGTTCGTCATTGTGTTCATCAATGACATTTTGATCTACTCAATATCAGAGGAGGAACATACTAAGAACCTCAGGATGGTCTTGAAGATCCTTTAACATCACCAGCTATATGGGGTGTTGTTCAATTGCAAGTTCGTGACCCGAGAAGTACATTTTCTTGGACACATGTTCTCTCAGAAAGGAGTAGATGTTGATCCATCAAAGGATTAAGAGGTAGTTTCATGGGAAGAACCCAGGGATGTGGTAGAGGTTTGTAGTTTTTTAGGTATTGTAGGAAATTATCTAAGGTTCGTACCCAACATCCCATGAGTCTCAGCTCATTTGACAACATTAAATAGAAAGAAACATGCCTTCGTGTAGAGTGAGTAGTGCTAGGAAGCCTCTATTTATATGAAGTGGTTGTTTTTTAGTTCCCCAGTGCTATGGTTACTAGAAGAAGGGTTTTTTATGGTTTTTGTGATGCTTTTGGACATAGCATGTGGTATGTGCTGATTCAGTATCACGGAGTGATCTTTTATGGATCTAGGAAGTTAGGTTCTCATGAGTTTAACTATGACACCTATGAACTAGAGTATGGATCAGTAGCATTCGCATTGACGTTGTGGCAGCCTTACCTCCTTAGGGAGCACTTTGTGGTCTCCAAAGATCACAAGAGTTTGAGGCATATTTTTACCTAGTGGGACCTGAGATTGTGACAACGAAGGTGGGAGGAGTTTCATCAGGACATCAAATTTGAGAACATATACAATAAAGGTATGGGGAATGTTGTGGCTGATTCCTTGAGCAGGAAGTCATGGAGGGATGTTTTTCATGAATCTGTTGATGCTTGGAAGGAAATGGGTGAGTTGGCTTCCCTACACCCAGATGAAAGGGTGGATAGTTTTAGAGGTTGTCTGTTTCAGATGATAGTGCAGTCCTCTCTGTTGCGGCAGGTGGAGGAGTCTCTGTGGGGATACCTCGAGAGTGAAGTGATACATGATCGGATTAACCAAGGGAATGCTCTGGAAGGGTTGTGAGAGGATGGTTAGAATCAGATTCATTTCTGAGGGTTGTTTTCCATCCCTGAGGCAATGCATGGCAATGTTCTCTGTGAGTTCCATAACTCACTCGTAGTGGTACAACCAAGAGTTTCCAATATGTATTGAGGCCCGAGGGAATAATTTTGGTGTCATGTGGGAAATGGTAAGTGCTAGAGTTTGTGGCAAGGTTCCTGGTGTGGCAGCATTTGAATGAAAAACACAACATCCCAAGAGGTATGTTGCAGCCTTTATATTTCTTCAAGTGGATGTGGAATGACCTATCGATGGATTTCATCACAGGACTACCCAGGATTCAAGGAGGCTATGGTGTTATCTGGGTAGTGGTAGACTGGATGACTAAATCATCTCACATCCTGGCGATCAATGACTCGAGTGTACTGCATGCATTATCACAGGGATACATGGTCGAGGTGATGTGGTTGCATGTAGTTTCATGGTCTATAGTCTCGGATAGGGATTCATGGTTTACCTCATGAGTATATAGTGGATTATAGAATGCTTTTTGCACACATCTACGCCTTAACACTTCATTCCACCCCTATACAGATGGGAAGACAGAGAAAACCACCCAAATATTTTGGAATATTCTACGGGCATGGGTTTTGAACTTCAGGGGATCACGGGAATGACTTTTTCCTTAGTCATTTTTTCCAACAATAATAGTTATAACCTAAATATTGGCATGGATCCATTTGAATCATTGTACCAAATTCCATATCGTTCGACCGTATAATGGTCTGAGGTTGGGGAGGAAGGTGTTCTAGGACCAGATTTCTTACAGTGCACAACGAAGCAGGTTCAGCATGTGTGTGAGAGGATGTATATAGCCAAGGTTTGGTAAATGTCATATTCAAATAGTAGAAGGTGGCCCTTGGAGTTAGAGGTTGGACACCATGGGTTCTGGAAGTTTTCCCCTCGACGTGGGAAGCGAAATATATTCAAGGGGAGAAAACTCTCTCTTCGGTGCATTGGGCCTTTCGATGTGTTGGGATGAGTCGGTGAAGTGGAAAATCAGCTGTCGTTTCCACCTCAGTTGGAAAGGATCCATTATGTTTTCCATTACTCCCAACTTTGTCGTTATCAACATGATGTCTCCCACGTCACTGGATGGGGGGGGGAGTTGTATATAGGGGACAATGCTACGTTCGTGGAGTGACCAGTAAGGATTTAGGATCGAAAGGAGAAATTTCATCATGGATGAACCATCACTTTGGATCTTGGTTTGTGGAGGCACGGTGGACCCGGGAAGAGTAATTAGGAGCGAGAAGCACAAATGTGTGCCCAGTATCCAGAAATATTTTGAGTTTCTATTCTGATCCTTCCAATATGTTCTTGTTTTTGTGACCGTCTGTGTTGTAATGCTAGCATTGCAGGTTTATGAGATGATTTGTTTCCTTACCATTTGAATGTATATGAAAATTCCCAATTCGCTGGGATGGGAGAACCTGATTCGTAATCAAGACACGTCTGTGTGGATGTGATTAAACCTATGCATGAGAGTCATCGCATCCCAAAGTGGATATTATCATAACATAGAGGAAAGAACTCCCTGATCCATGTGTCAAGGCAATGTGATCCTTGGGATTTGTATGGCTATTTGGGGTGGTTTTTCCAGAAGAGGTATATTCCGTAGTGGTTTTTTGAGTTATGATTTATTCTCGAGGATGAGAATAGTTTTCTAGGTGTCTGATCTAATGGACCAAACCCTCCTAGTCCATTAAATTTCCAAATTCTAAATGTTGGGGTGTTCTGTACACCATCAGTGAGTCAGAAGGATGTGGGTGTCAGAGGTAACATGTCATCGTGGTGTCACCTATCAATTCACGATTGGTTCCACCCATTAGTCTAATAGATTAGTTTCACTGATCTATTTCAAAGATCAGATTCACTGATCAGAATCATAGAACATCTTCACTGATAAGCTTCATAGATCACCTTCACAGATCAAGTTCACTGATCAACTTCACAGATCAGCTTCACTGATTAGCATCACAGATCACCATCACCCATCAGCTACACAGATCTAATTCCCCAATCAGCTGCACTTGATCATCTTCACGGATCAGCTCCACTGGTTCCACCCATCAATCTCACCAATCATTCTCACCAATTGGTTCCACCCAATTGGTTTCACCCATCAACCTCACCGATTTGTTTCACCCTTCGGTCTCACTAATCAGTTTCACTCAATTGGTTTCACCTTATCGGTTTCACCACATCGGTTTCACCCATCGTCTCACTGATCTATTTCACCCGACCGGTTTCACCAAATTGGATTCACCCATCAGTCTCACCGATCGGTCTCACCCAATCGGTTTCACCCATCTGTATTACATATCGGTTTTATCCAACCGCTTTCACCCATATATCTCACTGATTGGTCTCACCAATCGGTTTCACCCAATCTGTTTCACCTAATCATTTTCATTGATCAGCTTCACCTAATCAGCTTCAACCAATTAGTTTCAATGAACAGCTTCACCCAATTAGCTTCACCTTACCATCTTCACAGATCATCTCCAAGAGATCATCTTCTGCTATTCGGCTTAACCTGATCGGCTCCACCGATTTGTTTCACCGCTTAGTCTCACCATTCGACCATAGAGGGTTGTTAGGGTTTCCTTCCTCATCTTTTTCCATAATGCCACTTTTAATTCATTTAAAATTTTAATGTTTAATTCTGTTTTTAAAGACAAAAAATGATAACTAAAATCCCCCAAAAGTCAGGCGACCATTGACTTTCCAAATCATGTGACTTTTTCCTCATTGTGACCGTTTTTATCATACTTTTCATCCTTTCCCCTGTTATGAGGTATTTACATTTAATGGAAACCCTTTAACTCACAGTTTTTATATCCACCTATCTGAGTTGAATTACTAAATAAAAAATAATTCCATTAGGTATAACCACTCGACCGTGTTGAGAAACCATGACCCACATTTAAGGAGATCAAGGTTTCATATCCATTAACTCATGGATTGGGACTTATCACCATGTCCTTCGTCCACAGTCTCTTTGGTTCTATCTGGATGCCCTTGAAATCATTCCTCAAGATATGAGTCATGTGACTATGCTCGATCCCTTCCTACTCAACCTTCGGGGATATTTTCATGGTACTCGTGAAACCACAGATTTTTGCATGAGGAGGAAACATTGATCCTTCATCAACCAAATAGGGTTATTCCTTCGTCTCTCTTTAGTGTGTATCATGCGGGGTGGTTATGAAAATGATTCTTTTGGGGATGGATGAAACCAAATCTTAACAAAGATAATAAATTGTTTTTAATAAATGAATGGGTGTGTTTGATGGTGTTGTTGTACTCTTTTATTGTTTCCTATATGTTGTGAATTGTATGGGCTTACGTCCACTAAAAGTTTTCGCCATTGGTGGTCCTTTTTGGTGCCCAAATGAACCTCTGTTCACTGTATAATTCAATGATTGAATGGGAATAACAAGGAAACTAGTTAATTATGTGAACACGATTGATAAAATCGATGACCAATGAATAAGAATACTTGAATGGTCACCCCAGTTAACAAAACATTAGAAGGAAAATTAATGAATAGTGTGTCTGAATTTGAAAACTCCCTTTCTCTATCTTGGTAACATGTGTGGTTGTTCTTCATGATGCATGTGGGGTGTTGTGGATGGGGATGAGATTCCCTGTTGTTGTGTAGTTGTTGGTTTTTGGATCATTGGCTATGTAGGGATGTTTTTTGGGGTTTGGTTTGGTTCTAGTATATCAAGTGATGTCACATATCCCTTTTGGTTCTTGGCTATGTTTTTTCATCCTTGGCTTTTGGCTATGCCTGTTAGTTTCCCAGTAGTGAAGAATTATTTTAAATGGAATAACATGAATATGTAAATAAGAATGGGTTCATTGGGGAATTGTTTTTTGGGAATGAGTTGTGACATGGTTATTGTTGTGGTGATTCTTATAAATGAATAGTAATTATGGTGTTTGTGTATGGGCTAGTTTTGGAACCCCTGTGTTTGGAAAAGTTCTTTTTTACCTATATTTATAATTTAGTTATTATGTTTCATATTCATGCCAAACACATGTTGAGTACTTCATAACGAACAAACCCACTTAATGGGAGAGGGTGTTTTTTCCAACACTCCTATGAGTGGCTAGTTATTAGATCATTTTATACTCCCTTTCCTGAGTTTCCCAAGACTCATCGGGTAGGCTGTGATGGCCTATGGTCCATTATAGCCCAAGATTTTTCAAGCGGGGTAGTTGGGGTGGTTGGCCCTGGTGTGTGTAGGAAGGATGTTTCCATAGTTTCTTCAGGATGAGGCCCATGAGTCATCAGGAATAGTAGTAGTAGCTGGAGCCCAGGTAACTTTGGGCAGGGTGGTAGTTGTTCAGGACCAAGTTTCTATGGGTGTGGATACATGTGGATTTTGTGTCCCATGTGTTTAAGGGAGGGGAGTGTGGTTGTGGTAGCCTATGTGTGTGCATGCGGGGTATGAAAGTGGTGCTGTAGTGACAATGGAGGGGGATGTCTGAAGCGTAGGATTTCTTCAATAACTAGTGGGAAAGATGCACGAGGTACCCAAACATCGATGTGTTATTAATATTACATTACATGATATTTTTTTTATTTGGGGAGTGCGAGTTGGTGAGGTTTGTGTGTATAGTTTCCTTGCTATGTGCTTTGGTTATATCCTTTTCTCAAAGGGAATTAGAATGACTCCCCACATGTGCACATGATCTTTTTGTTTTCCCAACTATGTATACCTGTATACTCACCCTAAATATATAAAAATGATTTCATGTTCCACGAGGACATCGAGGACCATGCTTGACCCTACTAGTTCGGTTGTTGGGACAGTTGACGTTGCTGCTTTTATCTTTTTGGTACCTTCCTTTGGAGTTTTTTGAATTTTTTTAGCACCTATTATTGGAACGTGCATATGGATATGTGTTTTTTTGCCTTAATTTTACTTCCAGTGTTGGGGTTTTTTGGATTTACTATATTATCTCCGGATCTTAATTAATGAAAATGGTAATGCCTTCCATTTTTCATTTGATTATATACCCTTGGATAAAGTCACCACTTTGGTACATATTAACGGTGGGTCTCAGGGTTCAATACATCTACATCAACTTGAAGAAGGGTTGGCCTGACAATCTGTTATCCCTTCCCTCAACTTGGTAAAGGTGGGTTGTGAAAGAATGGTATCAGAGGAAGGTTGAGAGAAAAAATGGAGATCAAGGATAGGCACAATGATTATTACATGGTATGGTAGGAAAAAAAATTAGTTAGTCTGGGTGCATGAAATTGGCTTGGGAAAACATGTTAGGACACAATATTTTATGCCCCCCTCATGATTTTATGAAAGGAATCAGGACTTATATAATGACCATGTGAGTCTACACTAATTTTAGGGTAGATACCCTAGGAATGGTACATGCATCATAATGACTTGTGTTCTTTTGTGTTCTAAAGGTCCCAGGCGTAGTGGATGCTCGTTGGTGGATTTGCCCACATGACTTTTTGTCATTAACAATGATCAATCCGGGAGCAATACGACACTAAATGCCAGAATCCATGGATTGAATCACATAAATTGACAAAGAAGAAGAATATTACTAGAACCAAAATGGATGATCATCACATGTTTATTATAATTAATTTAATTAATTGAAAATAAGTACCTTTTATGGCATTCTTTCTTCATTGATTTTTCTGATAACGTTCCGATGTGATTCGTCGTTGCATCATAGAATCCAAGTGTATAATTCCTCTAGTGGTGATCTACATGTACACCACGTATCTATGGACATTGCCAAAGAAATATCTAGGTGCTAGAATGGAGAATCCTTTTATTGTGTTGTCCGCCTCAGATCACCTTGATCTGATGGAGGAGGATCTCTCCCGGTCTTGAGAGGATTCTTGGAAGAAGGAGTTCTTTTATCCTTGAGTGAATTCTCCATAATTGTTGTGCACAACAATTAGGTAAATGTTTTGTTGTTGTGAGTATATTTATAATTCTGTTAGGGGTTATAGTGTTATGACAATAAATAAACATCATACGTGTTTTATTTATTTCATTAACTATTATTGAAAACCCCCATGTTGAATCATTATTTCCTTGACATGCGCCCATGATTATTGTAACAAATATCATTTAATAAAAAGATATTATTTTCTCAAAATACCGACTAGAAAAACTACCCAGCATGTAATCATTAATACATGATGTGTACTCATTTATCATAACCTTTTTAAAATGAAAACTACAAGGAATATACATCAATGTACACGGAATGTATATCATGTTTTCATTGTAATATCCCTCCACCATTAAAACAATTTAGGCTTCCTTGAATAATTATTAAACCACATATAGGAATAATATTTATTCTACTTGAGATACTTGGATACACTTAGTGTGTGACCCTCTAGGCCTCTTTCTCGCTGGCATTAGGCGGGTTTGCCTAATGTCCATGCTTACTATCTAGAAATGGTTTAAGGAACCCAAAAGAAATAAGTTGATGCCGCATTGATGTTTCACCTCATATGAACTATTAATGTGTAATTTAATACCTTTATCTCAATATATCATCATGCAAGTTTCATGACAGTGTTATAAACCTATATTCTTGATCCATCATTATTTGAATTCCAGAAATAAACTCATAGTGACACCATGGACATGGAATTTGGATGAATGTTCTATTTAAATCTAACAGCACATGATATCTACTAACATAAATATGGAAGGGGAAATCCTTCATTGACTTATCCATTAACAACATGTCATTCATGACGCACCCAACGTACCCTACTTCCGGCCAATTGTCATCATGACGGTTTTTTTAGAAAATATATGTACGCAAGTTATGACCAGATTTAATGATAATATTCTTGTCTATGGACCATTACACAGGCTCATAGATATAAATGTCTGATGACACCAAGGAATGGGGAATTGATACAGGTGGGTATGTTCTCATAATCTCCCATCTTGGAGATTATCAATTGTGAACTCCATGAGAGGGAGTATTGTCTTCTTATGAGTACCTACACATGATGTTATGTATACTATGTGTCCTATAATAATATGTCATCCAACCGAAAAACATTAGTTATAAATATTGTTATAGTATTTCATGGTTCTCATCATAGCGATGATATTCTATAACCTTATTAATGCTACAAATATTCCTAGACATTATTATATTATTTTCACGCAGAACAGTGAATAATATATATTATGTGTACATTTATGTAATAAAAATATAAATAGTTGGTTCTTAGGATACCAACTCTAAGAAACTCCCACTTGGAATAGAGCCAACTACCTACGACATTTAGTCTGCTATACCTCACATGATGGTCAAGTTTATGCAGAGACGTAGCTTTAGTTAAGGGGTCTGCCATGTTGTCTTCCATGGAAATACTACTCACTGCAACATAACATCTCTAATAAAAATCCCTCTGGAGATGATTCTTCCGAAGTATGTGCTTTGTCCACTGATGTGATATTGGCTCTTTTTCAAGTGCCACTGCTACAGTATTATCACAATAGTGTGTGATAGGATCTTTCTAACTAGGTACTATCACTAGCTCTTTGACGAAGCTTCACATCCATACTACTTCTTTAGCTTCCTTTGAAGTTGCGATATACTCGAACTCTACTATAGAATCTGTGATCACACCTTTCTTTGAGCTCTTCCAACTCACTACACCACTATTCAAACTGAAGATGTATCCAGTATATGAATTCATGTCATTTTGATCAGTCTAGAAACTAGAATCTACATGTCCTCTGATGACTAGTTCCTCATCTCCTCCATTAACTTGGATCATATCCTTTGTACGCCTCAGATGCTTAAGTATAGTATTAAATTCCCTCCAAAGGTGGTGTCCTAGATCAACTTGATATCTTCCTACAAAACATTATTTGTAAATAACATCTAGCCTTGTACATAACATAATATACATGACTGACCCAGTCACAGATGTGTATGGGATCCTTTCCATTTTCTTTCTTTCTTCATGCATTTGAGGACACAATTTCTTGGAAAGATGAATTCCATGTGACACTGGATACAATCCCCTTTTGGACTATTCCATACCGAATATCATCAGTATATTTTCAATGTTTGTACATTGACTTAGGCCTTGCTTTCTCTTGGATCTTTCATGATGGTTCTTGATCCTAAGAGTACTTGATTCCGTGCACAATTAATTCATATATAAGCATTTATCCAATCATGCCTTAACTGACTGTAAGACAGGTAATTAGTTTCCAATTAGTAATAAGTCATCACCATAAAATATTAGGGAAACGACTACACTTACACTAATTATTTTGTAGACATAAGTCTGTAATTCATTCTTAACAAATCCAAATTCCATTACGACTTCATCAAAATGAATTTTCCATGTACTTGATTCCTGATTAAATCCCTAAATGGATTTCTACAACATTCATACCATCTTGGCATCCTTTGGAGTCACAAACCCTTCAGGTTGTGTCATGTAGACATCTTCCAAGAGGTTCCCATTAAGAAACGATATTTTGACATCCATTTTCCAAATACCATAGTCATAGTAAGAGAATGTTCCCAATAGGATTCTTATGGGTTTTAGCATCACAATCGGTGAAAAATATTCATCATATTCAATTCCTTGACATAGTCTAAAACCATTTCCAACTAGTCGTGCCATATAAGTGCGGACTTATCCCTCCATGTCCAGTTTCTTCTTGAATACCAATTTATTACCAATAGGCTTTACATCAACTAGAGGATCTACCAAAATCCAGACATGTTTTTGCTAAATGGAAACCATTTCAGAATTCATGGCCTCTTGCCCCTTGACAACATCTGTTCCTTCAACTGCTTTCTTGTAGGTAAGAGGGTCATCATTGTCAACCAATAATGAGTAACCATCCTCAGTGACAAGAAATCAATATCTTTCTAGTTCTATCACCTGTCTTGTGCTCCTACATATAGTTCATGTGTCTCTGGAATATAGTTTTCTTCCATGGGGCTATGTGGAATCTGTTCCTGTACCAACCCCTGTGTATCTTGATCCACAACTTCATCGAAGTCTATCTCGTTCCCACTATCTCTTTTAAAGATGTGCTCCCTCTCAAGAAATACAGTGGGTCTTACCACTACAACCTTTTTATCTGAGGGGTTTTATAGGTAATATCTCATTGTTTCCTTAGGATATCCTATAAAGGTACACTTTGTGCCTCGGGGTTCAAGTTTGTTACCTGATGATTCCTTAACAAATTCTTTGCTACCCCACACATGTAAATTTGATAACATGGTGTTGCGTCCACTCCATAACTTGTATCGAATACCATTTAACGATTTAGTTGGTACTTGGTTTAGTATGTGTGATGTTGTTTATAATGTATATCCCTAAAAGGACAATGTAAGACTCACATGAGTCATCATTGATCTCACCATGTCCAACAGGGAGTGGTTCCTCCTTTCACATACACCATTCCTTTGAGGCGTGTAAGGAGGAGTGAGTTAAGATAGAATCCCAAAATCCTGTAAGAAATAAATGAAGTCCTGATTAATATATTCTCCGCCTCTATTTGAGTGGAGTTACTTAATATTCTTTCCAATCTGGTTCACAAATTCATTCTTGTATTCCTTGAACCGATCAAAATAATCTGACTTATACCTCATTATGTAAATATATCCATGTCTACTATAATTATCATTAAAATATATGAAGTAAAAGAACCCTCCCCTTTCATCAAATAGAAATGGTCCACAGACATCTATGTGAACTAATTCTAGAAGCTCATTAGCACTTTCATCATTCCCACTAAATGGGTATTTGGTCGTTTTTCCTTGTAGACATGCATGACATACACAAAGTGGTTTTAGTTTGAAAGAATCTAAATACCCATCTTGATATACTTTTTTCAAACGTTTCTCATTGACATGACTTATCCATTGATGCCAATGTTGGGTGTGGTATGAGTTATGTGAATTAACTTTGTCATAGATTTCCATTACTTGGTTTGTGTAGTCTAACACGTAAAGGACATTATATAAATGTTCCCTACCAAAACAAATTATATCTTTATAAAAGTAGCAAAATTAATTTACAAACATGAAGATGAATCCATACACATCTAATATGGATACTAAATAATTTTTAGGTTACAGAGGTTACGTAATAACATCCTTTTAATACCAAAACCATCCCAGTAGGCAATGTTAGGTTGTTGTATCTAACAGCTATAACAACGAATCTGGAACCGTTGGCTACTCACATATCCACCTCACCTCAGTCAATATTTCTGAATATACTCGGTTCCTGTATTTGAATATAGATGTGAGAACCATAAGAAGTATCTAATACCCAATGGTTATAAATAGATAGATTTCATTCGATAACAACTGCACCTGAAGCTTCCACTTTCTTCCTTAGCTGGGTGCAGTTTTTCTTCCAGTGGCCCTTCTGGCCACCTGCGAAACAAACAGCATCATGTTTTCTTGCCACTCCTTTGATCATCCATTTCATAGATGTCCTTAATGAATATTTGGCCTTAAATCTATTCACCGTCCCTTTGATTTTATTCACTATAAGGATAGAAGGCTTTTCGTGCTTCATATCATTGTCCACTTATCGAATGAGGATAAGAAGATCAGATAGAGACTTCCCAATGTTGTTCATGTTGAAATTTACAACAATGTTAGAGAAGATCTACCGAAGCGATGCCAGAATGAGATCGATACCCAGTTCATTGGGGAGTTTAAACCCTAGAAACTCTAAGCACTCAATGTAGAAAATGTGCTTTAATACATGAGGCGTTTCTAGGTCACCCTCTCCATGTTTTCTGTGAAATAGAGCCTTGGAGATCTCAAACAATTATTTTCTTTCTCACTCCTCGTATATACCACGGAGGTGATCGAGCATTCTATATACATTCATGTCTTCTTGAGACTTCATGAGCTCACTTGACATTGATGACAAAATCAAACAATGAACATCGAGTGCATCGTTCAAATGTTGATCATAGACCAGGAAATCATCATCACTCACCCCTTGGGGAGGTGAATCAGGAAGTGAGGACTCTAGCATGTAATACTTTAATTCATGGCGTATGATAACCTGAAGTCACCTAAACCATTCCTGAAAGTTACTGCTAGTGAAGATATTATCTTTATCTAGAATTGATTTTAGGGAAAATGTGGTTGATGATCTTTTGATATTGATTCTAAGAACTAAAAGAGAAAATTTTTCAGTTCATTGAGATTATATTTTATGAAAAATAATAATGAATTTACTAATTCTCCCACTATTTTATCATGTCCCAATGTCCTCCACTGTTGAACTTGGATTGCTGTGTTGCTATGACATTCTAGTAGCAAGGATTCATATTCCCCTTCGCATAACCCCAACAAGGGTGGGTCTAGCTACTTAAAGGTATTTAGGTAGGAAGGTCTTTGCCAACTATGACCTTATAGTTCATTGATCTATTAAGTGGACTCCCCAATCTTGAAATCATGACTTGGATTTCCACAAGACCTGCCTTTATTTTACAAAAAATCTAGGAAGGGATATTCCTATTGTTGTAAAATGTTTAAGTCAACCCAATGTTAGGATGATATGTGACTGAGTATGATATACTATACTATACCAAATGTAGAATTGAAATAGAATTAGATTCTCAGATACAAGAGGGGGTGAATTGTAGTCAAAAAATCTCTTAGGAAATTTTGGATAACCAAAATTCACAACACCTCTATGTTCAAAAGACTTGCTTGATTCCATAAAAGTGATTCCGGAAATGAAACTTAAAAAAAGTTTACACAATATAAGATTCTACCTTAAAGCGTATAGAATATTACTAGATCAGAGTATAAGTAAGGAAGTATAAGAAAGATATACTTTACTTAACAATAAAATATGCAGCGGAAAAATAGAGAAGTAAAAACTACAAGTAACAAACAATAACTCTTTTAACCAAAAGAGAAGGGTATCCATCAACCCTAGATAAGGGGTCCCTTGATTTATACTTTCACGAATGTCTGTCTTACCCACACCGGGGTAATCCCTCGATACGAAGATCGGAGTCTATATTTCGATCCCAAGAATCCCTCAACTATCAGGTAGTCGGCACCTCTGTCTTTCTCGGCAAGGAAGCCCTCAACATCAAGTTGTTGGAACCTCTATCTTCCAAACCCTGGAAGCCCTCGATAATAATCAGAAACAATCGGAGATGCACGAAGAAATTCTGCACAAGGAAATGTTTGAACACGCTGTTCAAACATTCTGTATGAATCTTTGAGAGTTGATAAGAGCCTCTCTCTCTTGAAATCAATTTAGGAAATTCTGATCACCAAAATTCTAAAAGTCTTGAACACTTTCAAATGAGATCCTATTTATAAGAGAAGCTCTAAGGGTTGGCTACCTCCTCAAACAGAAATATTTTTCCTTGAATTTCAGAGGGACATGTACACGTGTCAATCAAACGGTCATATTTTGGAGGGACCTATACACATGTACTATATTAAATGGGTTTACATTAAAGAATCTATGGGCCCTCAGGCCCAACATTTTAGTGGAATAAAGATCATAGGCCAAAAAGTTTAAATTAAATAAATTTAAATGAAACCATACACACAAAAAGGGTCTTTGGTCTAGAAAATGATCATCCATAGCATGCAACGACATTTATAGATATTTTGTATTCAAATTATTTTAATCATTATTTTATTCAATATAAGTCACACTTGAATTCAATTAATTATTATCTTATAATTAATCAATTATTTATCTTAAATTTGTTTCTGAATTTCCTTGAGATTATTCTCATCCATATTCCTTGTACTGGCCTTTGTACTTTGGAGAAACCTGGTGAAATTCCATTTTTTGAAAGTACATGCCGTGTAGGCTTTATTACATGGCATGTATTTGTTTTCAGCCCTTATCCAAAGTACACGCCAGGGGAATTGGTGTGTTTTCTGTACTTTGGAAATTTTGGAGTACACGCCTTATAGATAAATCTAACATAGCATTTACTTCCTTGTCATACGGTCACTAGCCTAGAAATCCCATGTATGTGGTTACATGGCTTCTCCTTTTAAACAGTTTCACCTAGGCCAGATCGGACTACATGGCATGTTGATTCCACATACACACCTTGTATTCTGGTTTCCATGTTCTATTCAGTTCTGGTCAACACAGAGTATTAAAAAACACAGGTATTCTCAATTCACATGGTGTGGTTTGGAGGACATGTACTGGTTCTTTGAACCTAACTATACGGTGTGTAGATTTCACTACACATTGTGTATTTATGTGTTGTACAAAAAGAGTGGGTGGATCCTCCGAATGAGTTCCTCGTTTTTATTTTAATCAAAATTAAATTTAAAATGTCATTTCTATTATGTGAATCAATAAACGAATGAAGAAGAATAGATCTCGTTCATTCATATTTATAGAACGATTTATCTTGAATTAAATCAAATATAAATGTGTAAATTATCAATGAATATTAAATAATTATAATCCACGTTGTCACCCCTATGATACCACTTGAAGGACCCGGGCGCAGTGGAAGCTCATGGGTGAATGTGCCAACTTGACTATTTTTCATTAGCAATGATCAATCTGGGATCAATACAACACTAATTTCCAGAATCCACGGATCGAATCACATAAATATAAAATAAGAAGAATAGTCACGGAACCACAAAGGAGGATCATCAAATTTTGATTATAATTAATTTAATTAATTGACATGAATTTCCTTTTATGGTGTTATTTCATTGTTGATATTTTTAACACTTTTCTATGTAATTAATCATTACGTCGAATAATCCAAGTGTAGACTTCCTCTAGTGGTAATCCACACATTCCCCATATATATCTAGATGTCTCCAAAGGAATATCTGGGTGCTAGCGTGGAGAAGCAGTTGCTTGTGTTGTCCACCTTAGTTCACATTGATTCGTTGGAGGAGGATCTCTCTCCATCCTGAGAGTGTTCTTAGAAGAAGTATTTCTTTCGTCCTAGAGAGAATTCGCCAGAATTTTTGTGCACAACAATTAGGGAAAAGTATTGGGTTGTGAGGATATTTATAATCAGGTTTGAGGTTATAGACTTATGAAAATAAATAAACATGTTACACATTTTATTTATTTCATTAACTCTTATTGAAAACCCCCGTGTTGAATCATTAATTCCATGACATGAACCCAGACTGATTATAATAAATATCATTTAATAAAATGATATTATTTCCCTAAAATCCTGACTGGAAAAAACTACACTGTGTGTAATCATTAATACATGGTGTGTACTCGTTTTTCATTTCCATTCAAAAATGAAAATCACAGGGCATGTACATTCAATGTACACGACATATATATCTTGTTTTTATTTTATTCTTCCGCCATCATTAAAATGATTTAAACTTACTTGAAATATTATAAAACCACATTTGGGAATAATATTTATTCTACTTGAGATACATGGATACACTTAGTGTGCGACCCTCTAGGCCCTTTTCTCATTGGCATTATGCGGGTTTTCCTAAAGTTAATGATCACTATCTATCCACCAGTCAAGGAACCAAAGAAAAATAAGTTGATGCCGCATTAACGTGTCACGTCATACGAATGCTTACCATGTAATTTATTCAGTTTGTCTCAATATCTCATTATTCAAGTTTCATGGTAGTGTCATAAAACTATATGCTTGATCCGTCATTTATTGACTTCTAGAAATAAACTTGTCCTGACAACATGGCCATAGAATTTGGGTTACAGTTCTATTTCAATCAAAGGACCTGAGATATCTACTTCCATAAATATGGAAGGTAAAAATACTTACTCAACCTATCCATTAACATCATGTCATTCATGATTCTCCAATTCACCATACTTCCTTCCATTTGTCTTTGTGATGGTTTTTGTTAGAAAATCTAAGTGCATTAGTAATGACATGAGTTAATTATAATATTCCAATCTAAGGATCATTACACATGCTCGTATATAGAAATATCTGATGATAGAAAGACTTGTGTAATTACTACTGGAGGGTCTGTTCTCATAATCCCCCATCTTGGAAATTACCAAGTGCAAACTCCATGAGAGAGAGTCTCGTCTTCTTACGAGTACTCGCACATGAGAGTCTGTATACTCTGTGTCCTATCATTGTATGTCATCCAACTATAGAAATTTTTATAAGAATATTTATATAGAACTTCAAGTTTTAAATCATTGCGGGGATCTTCCATTTCCTTATTAATTCAACAAATCATCCAATACATTATAATATTATAGTCATGAAGAACAATGAACAATATATAATAAGTGTACATTCATGTAATCAATGTATAAGTATTTGTTTCTTAGTATACCAACTCTAACATGTTCTGGGTGTTCTCCGATATTAAAAAATACCATGTTTAAGAAAAAGTTAAAAGGAATCTCATATACTACTCAGGCATAGGCATTCTGTGATTACCTTACAGCTATGGAACCCAGATGATGACCATGAGTTGTGTGGGAGATCGAGGCCCATGGGGTTGATTTAGTTGATCAGTAGAGGGATGATAGAGAAAAGGAGGATGACCAGTGTCAGAGGACACTTCATGCCTTTCAGTGGGAGACCATCGAGAAGTACGAGAGCTGTGTCTCATAAATGGAGACAGAGAGTTGGCTCGAGGAGCTGGTTGTAGATTTCTGCTAGATCAGGACTCCAATAGAGTACTAGGTTCCTATGGATGTGTACCAGATATGGGGAGTGGCGCGTTAGTGGTGGACTCTCTATTTTGTGGAGAAGAGAGAGGCTGATGTTTTGTTGACTGACTTAGAAAGGGAATTCTAGGAGGAATTCCTCTGTTCAACGATGATGGCATAAAAAAGGTAGGAGATACTCTCCCATCAACAAGAGAGCATATAAGTGAGAGACTTGGGGATCAAGTTCATGTATCACCATTGTTTTTATCTAGATCGTTTTCTGGATGAGGAGTAAAGGGAGAGACGTTTAGAGGAGGCACTCCGGCCTTCTCTTCAGTCTGTTGTTACTCCATCCACCCTACCAGCGTACTTGGAGGTCCAAAATATGGCTGAAGTGGTGGAAATGATGCACATTCTAAATGGTGTTCCATGAGAGGGGAGCCAATATGTCTCATAAAAGGGGACTTTTATCAGTATTAGGCCTCTAGCATTAGGGCCTTCTAGGTTTTAGCCAGTGGGGAGAAGGCCCTAGTAGTTCCATTTTAGATCTACTGGTCCTCATCCTTTCCTTGTAGGACAAAGACCAAGGTGCTTTATATGTGGTAGCTGTGGGAACCGTCAGAATCAGTGGTGAGATTATGTTTAGTACAATGTGGGTGGGAAGGTTCATCGCCCACCTCAACAGCAGCTATTTCCAGCCAAGCCCATTCAACAACAGTAGTAGGTACAATGATATCCCACTCTTCTTAGAGAAAACATTGCTGGAGGAGGCCGACCTCAAGGTTCTACTCAAGGACCTCGACCATGGAATGGTTGGGGAGGCAGTCGACATATGAGAGGCAGAAGAGCTTTTCCTGTGTAGTTTCACACTATGGAGGTAGTAGTTCCTACAGGGACCGAAGTCATTCGAGGTATGATCAGATAGTTTAGAAATCTTTCCTGTGCCTCGATTGATTCAGGTACTTCACACTCATTTGTTACACCTAATAAATCACATGCATTGGTTATAGACATAAAGAGACTATCCATGCCACAAGGGATGAGTACACCATTTGGGGGTCATACCAGCCTGTTTGATGTTTGTCGAGGATGCAAACTGATGTTAGGGTTGCATCAGTATACTGGGGATCTTTTTTTACTTTAAATTAAATCATACGATGTCATAAAAGGAATCAACTGGCTGTTTTCTATGCATGTTGTTATTAACTTCTTCCACAGAAGAGTTATGTTTTCCGATGAGGATGGACAATGTGTGGATTTTTTTTGGTGAACAGAGTTTCAGGTGGGAGCCGGTGTATGGAGACTCTTTTTTCAATGTTGGCCTATCTTTCAGCATAATAAGTGGATACTAAGATGATGAATGTTCTAGGAGTTGTTAGAGAGTTCTTGGAAGTTTTTCTCGATGAGTTTTTTACTCCAACCCCTCGACGTGGGGTAGAGTTTTGGATAGAATTATTGCTTGGTGCCTGTTCGATTTCATCCGCTACTTATCGGATGGCACCTTATGAGTTGCAGGATTTGGGGATTTAGATTGAATATCTAATGACGAAGGGTCTTGTCTGACACAGTGTGTCTCCATGGGGTGATCTGTTCTTGTTTATGAAGAAGGAAGATGATGGTTTCAGTCTATGCATAGACTACCGAAGAATGTATTAGGTAACAGTAAAAAAAATTACCATTTCCCGATGATAGACAATATCAGTGACCAGTAGTGGGGTGCATGTTGGTTTTATAAGGTCAATATGTAGTCTAGGAATCACTAGTTAAGTGTAAGGGCATTGATATTCCGAAGACTATTTTCAGGTGCATGTATGGGCACTTCTTGTTCGCAGTCATGTCGTTCGGTGCTATGAACATGCCTGCTGTGTTCATGGCCACCATGACCTCTGTTTTACCATGAGATTTGGGATAAGTTATTCATTCTTTTCATATATGAATTTTTTTTTCTACTCGTGACCAGATGAGAAACATACTAAGAACCTCAATAAGGTCTTGGATATTTTTCTAACATCACTAGCTTCCGAAATTAGTTGTGACATGGTTGTGGTTGTGGTGCTTCTTATGAATGAATTGTAATGAGGGTGTTTGTGTATAGGCTGGTTTTGGAAGCCCATTGTTTGGAATAGTGCATGTTTACCTATACGTATAATTTAGTATTTACTTTTCTTATTCGTGCCCCACCATAGTTGATCACTTCATGTAGAACACCCCCATTTCATGGGGGAGGGTGTTTTTTCAAACACTCCTATGAGTGGCTGGTTATTAGCTCTTTTTCTGCACCCTTTCCAGTGTATCCTAATATTATTCGAGTCGGCTATGATTGCCTAAGGTCCATGATTGCCCACTATTTTTCTGGAGGAGTAGTTGTGGTAGTTGGCCCAGGTGTGTGCGGGCTGGTAGTTTTTGAAGTGTCTTTGGGATGAGGCCCAAGTGTCTTCGGGCTTGACAGTAGTTGTTCAGGCCCAAGTTTCATCTGGAATTATAGCAGTTGTTCTAGACCAGGTTTCTATGCATGTGTTTACGTGTCGTTATTGCGGCCTAGGTGTTTTTGGGCAGGATGTGTGGGTTGTGGTAGCGTAGGTGTGTGCATGCGGGTATGGTGGTGGGACTGCAGTGAGAATGGCTAGGGTGGCCTGACGCGTAGGATATCTTAAATACATAGTGGGAATGCTGCGTAGGGTACCCAAACATTAATGTGTTAATAAAATTACATTAATTTCCTAGTGTTAATTGGGGTGTGTGCCTTGGTGGGGTTTGGGTGGATAGTCTCATTGCTAGGTGCTTTGGTTATCTCCTTTTCCCCTAGGGCATTAGAATGCCTCCCCACATCTGCACGAGAGATTTGGTTTTTCCCTTATGATTATACCTTTATACTCACTCTACAATTATAAAACTTCTTTCATGTTTCTAAAAAGAATTCTAGGACTGTTCCAGACCCATCTTGTTCGGACGTTTGGACCGTTGATGTTGCTACTTTTCTATTCTTTTGGTACATTCATTAAGAGTTTCTTATATTTTTGTAGCACTTATTACTGGAACATGAATATTGGTATGGGTTGTTTTGGACTTATTTATTCTTCCATTTTTAGGGTTATTTAGGATTTACTATCTTATTTCCTGATCCTACTACATAAAAAGGGTAATGCCTTCCATTTTGTGTGTGATTCTATACCCTTGGTGTTGGTTTCCACTCTGGGATGTATTGAAGGCTGGTCTCAGGTGGTAATTATATATGCTTCAACATTAAGAGGGAGGGCCTAGAAATAGTATGTCCCTTCCTGCATCTTAGTAAAGGCAAGTTGTGATAGTTTGGGTTCCTTTATATGGTCAAAACACATAATATTCACGAGATCCATCATTAACAGAAAATATAAACTATATCTAAACCACTTCCCCATTTAGATTTTCAAAAATTTCTATGATACCATCTTCCCTTATTCTTCCTTATATTTTTACTTGGCATGGGACTACTATTGTTCTTCCACATATAAGAGTATATCATTGAGTTGTAGCATTGGGTCGTTTTCCCCTAGTACTATTTCCTATTTCATGTGAAACCCCTATTTTGGTGCAACCAAGAAGGGTAGATATGTCTTAAATACAATGAATGTTCAACCTATATTCTTTATTGTTGGTTAGCAGGGTGGTGTCATAGAATCCTCAGGTTGATGTAGTTTGTAACACCCCGAGATTTTATGAAAAATATTCTTTTTAATTTCATTAATGTATTGTGTTGTACGCTACACCAAAAGAAGCTTGCACAACACGCATCCTTGACCTGCCTTGCATTACACGCGATCATGGCCTTCCTCGATAGCGTGTGTAGTACGCAATACCGAGTTTCACTAAACAACGATATGCTATTAAAATATTATTAAAACTAGCCGTTATGAATAGTAATAACCACCTTTTAAAATTTTAAAAATTTTATCTCTCAAAATGGACTTCATTTTTGATTCGGAGTATCGAATTTAGCCTAAGGTGAAATTTTGGAACTTTTCGGATAAGTTTCATATTCTGATGAATAGTGAAAATTACTAAATTTTAATTAAAAACAACTTTTTTAATCGGAATAATTAATAGTGATAAATTATTAATTTGAGTGGTTTTAAAGTATATTTAGAATATATTTTTACAATTTAATACAATGTTGGTCATTGGATGTAATTCTACATTTAAACTAGACATAAACAAGTGTCAATCTTTTGATAGTTATTATCTCTTAAGAACACGATATTTGTTTTGATGACGGGAATTAATTTTTAAATTAATTAATGCAACTAATATGTTTTGAATTTGGTAAAATAGACTTCATTTTTGAGTTCATAATATCGAATATAGCTTAGGCCTATTTTTTGGTATTTTTCTGGAAACTTTCATTTTTTGATGAATAGTTAAACCACTAAGTGGTAGTTAAAAAAAATAAATTTTTCACAAAACATAATTTTACCACTTCTGTGAGTTGAATTTCAAAAATCCGAGAGACACGGTTGATGTTAGTAAATAAAATGTGGTTCAATGAGATGAAAATAATTTTTGGTAAATAGTAACTTTTTACTTTTTTTTACCACGGTTAAAAGTAAATAGGGTAATTAAGGGTAAAAATGTTTTTATTATTACCCTAACACATGTTTTAATTCTATTGGATAAGTGTAATTCGACCAAAAATAACCCTAGGAATAAAATATGATCTTTTTGGTCCACTTGGATTAGATTAGGACATTTATTATTAATTTATTTAAAGAAGGGTTAAAATAGTTAAAATCAATGTTTAATAAGTAAATAATTTTTAATATATAGTTATAAATAAGATAAATTCAACTATAATTATTAATTAGAAAGCTAAAAATATTTCCTACATAATGGTATTTTATTTGTAATTTTTAGACATTATATAATTTAATGTATTTATTACACAAAGATGATGCAGTAATTATCTTATTAATGAAATATTGACATAATTGATGTTATAAATACCCAAATAAATGTAATTTGAGACTTTTTATGAATTCCACTACTTTTATAGGTTAATATGACATGTTTGTATTAATTTAATTAACTTTGTTCGAACTAATCATTCTGTTATTATTTTCACAAAAATCAATTACTAAATTGTGTCAAAATTGACATAAAATAGTTTTTAAAACAAATATTATATTATTAATTGTTATTTTATTCCTAAAAATCTAAGGTACGGCCAAATGACTTAGATAAGGTTATATATATTAATAATAAACATCTTGGGGTTCGTTTGTCTTGTTATAGTAATTTTATTAAGCTTATAGTGTAAGAACACAAGAAGACACATTATTTAGCTTAATGTTAAATCTAAATGATAAGGTTAAAATAGGAACCTAAACTTGTATAAATTCTATTGGATGAGATTATTTCGACCCATCCCCACCTTATCTTAGATATAAATCAATATGGACCTATTTAAAACCGAATTTGACTTCATAATAAAATAATAGTTTTAGTTATTCCAAAGGTACCCCTCTCCTCCCTTATAAAAGGGCACCTCCTCCCCCTCTTCCTCACACCACATTGAGCCTTCAATCTCGGCCAAACCCTGCCAATTCCTCCTCTACAATTCCCTAGAAACATAATATAGGTTCTGGTATTCTTTAGAAACCTATTTTAGTGCCCTAAAAGAAGGTCTCAAAGAAGCACTTCAAAGAAGAGGTAATGTCCGTTACCGATTCTTTCATCATTATTTCTTCTTCCACTTCCTCTTCTTTAGTTGTTTCATTATGAAGTAATAACATCAATATCAATTATATACTGAAATGTTATTATAATTATTAAACAACCTTATTTCCCCATCTATCGATCCTACGGAAAACGAAATCACCACTCGTGCGTACATACTCAATACCATCTCCACGCCATGGTGTAATCTATTTTCCACCACCACCTTACTTGGATGGGTATAATGGTGTACATAATAACTATATATGATTATTGTAATGTGATATTGATTTTGAAATAGTATACATACACTCCAATACAATTTCACGATCATGAGAATGATATCATCGCTCGTGCGTACGTACGGACTACCGTCTCCACGACGCGATGAGATTCATTCTCTACGTTAACCATTCATGAATGATTATAAAGTATATATAATAAGTAATAATTAAATATATGACATAATAATGATTCTGGATTTATGTTTATATATATGTATTTCATCTACTTAATTCCATTCAACTCAATAAGGAAAAGAAAACAGCGTTCATGCGTACGTACAGTCTACTGTCTCTATGAACGGTGTATTTCTTTCCATTTACTGATCTATTATATTCTGAATATATATTATATATAAATCATGTTTTATATTCTAGAATTAAGTAATCATGATCTAAGTAATCATATGAATAATTACAAGTCAAAACACGGATGATAAATGAAACGGTTTTACCCAAAACGGTCTTTAATATGGAATTTACAAAAGAACGGGTAATATAAAGCCATAAGTGAACCATATATGATATCATAACAATGCGTATGATTTTGGAATAAGTCAATGACATTATTTAAATTATTATACAGGAGGTTCAGACACATACCAAGAAAATCGGACCTAAGGTAAGGGAAATATCACAATCACATTTTTATCCGAGATTGTTTATACTTTAGTATTTACTGGGGTGTATTTTATCATCCACATCCATGTTTCCTCAATATGTAATATTATTTCCATCCACCTAAAATTGTTTATATCCAATTTTACCCTTCGGTGAGTTTTTAGTAAAGGATATGAAAGGAATCTTTTGTCATTTTTCATATGAGGTACTTTTTGAATTTTTCAAAAAAAGTACGAAGAATGTTTTTTTAACTTATACGGTATGAATGGATTTTTAAAAAATCATTTCCAAGAAGCTTCCTTTACAAGTTTTCAAGTTTATTTTTAATCAACTTCTTTTAAAATTGTACGACATGTTAAGAATGGAAAATGTTTTTGAAGTAGAAAGGATATTTTCCTCAAGAATGGAGTTCAAGTGTTTTATCAAAATTATTTTCCATCTAAGATAATATAGGGTTCTGTTTCTATCCCTATTATTACATTTACTTGATTATGTTGTGATGGAAATATTTTTATGAATTCCTTTATCTTATATGAATTGTTTTATGATGTCATGATGTTTAAGATTCCCATTTTTATTACATGGGTTATGAAATTATGTATGATTTATGATTTTGTAGCACAAATAAGAATGGTATCATTATGAGATGGGTGGGACCTATATCTCCCTCCAATGCATTGGGTAAAGATTTCATATCTCATGAGATAGACATGGCTGGAATGGTAGGTTATACTAGTTCAGTGAAACATGACTGAAATGAGGAGTGAACTCGATTCAGAAAGGGACTTTGTCCACTAAGATAGTCTTGGAAATGAGTCTTGACTAATAAGAAATAATTCTCTATGATTATGTTTTTATGCCACAATGTTTCAGGTTTTATGTTATGATTTTTGGGATGTAATTTCACTACTATGATTTATCCCATGTTATGAAATTATGCTCTCTTTTGCAGGTTAGGATTTCCAAAATGTTATGCTCTTATGAATATGATGTAATTGATATTTCTTTTGTTTACCCTTACTGAGCATTTGAGCTCACCCTTTTATGTTTTCTTTTCCCCGGGATATAAAGAAAGGTTTTAGATAAAAAAAGGGAAGATCTTTATGGGAGATGTTGAAGATCGTTCACCACGATTAGAAGATTATATTCGGAGTTTCCAAAGACACTAAACTATTACGATCCTTGTGTGTGTGTTTTTGTTATGTACTATGTATTCTGCAAAAGTAATGTAATGTCCATGTACGTTAATCTTCGGGTCTCTACATAGTTGTTGCAAGAGTGGTTATCATGAAAAATTGTGGTGACCATCTTCCTGAAATGAACACTAAAAAAGTTTTGATTTAGGCGGTTAAATGTTTCTCTATTTTATATATGTAAAATCATTGAGTTAACATGATTTATCCCAAGGTATCACAATGAAATTGAAAAAGTTAATATATGAATAATATTAAAGAGTTCGTATAAATTTCATGACGAGGTTATTTCTATTTTTTTAGATAATGTGATAAATATGATTTTATTTTCTATAATTTCATTCTTGATAGAAATTGGTAATGGACATAAATCAAGGATTTGTTGTAAATTAATTAGATAACTATTTAAAGAGTCATGTTACTAAAACCTATTTTTATTTTAGTGATTTGATGATAATAAAATGGATGAAGTTATGTATTATTAATTTAATTGGTTAAGGAATGAAATCATTTTGATACTTTTCAGTAAAGGAATTAATGTTGGTGTATAATTAATTATTTGATTAATTTGTGATAGATTGAGAAGCTTGCTTCTAAGGATTCCCATAGTTAGAACATAAATTATAAATCTGATAATTCAAGATTAAATAATGATCTGGTTGTGTGATAATATATAATGCATTTTTAGGGCATGAGTCGACCAATTGTTGTGAAGGCCACGTTATTTATTATTTGTAGCCATGATAGATTGTTGTGTTTGAATGTTTAATTCCATGATTAGGGCCATGAGCCCAGTTTCTAGGATTGATTTCTACTGTTTGTGATGTGATGTGAGTCTGGATGGCTATTATGGTAAATGGGGGTAGGGAGGCCTAGTGGGTGTGCCATCAATTGATGCTTAGAGTGGAGAGATGCATCAGTTCATGCATGTGAGAGCCGTGGAGGTCACTAAAGATGAAGGAATGAGTTGATGTTTGGATTTTCCATTGAAATGAATGTTGGATTCTAGTTGAATTTTTTGTTTTTTTATCATCATTACATTTCTTACTGCATGTGGAAGATGGTCTATCTTAGCCACCTTATAAAAGAGGTGATGACGTGTGGGGTATTCCAAGTTCTTTACATGTTTAACATCTTGATTATTGATGGTTCAATGCTCATATTTTACATGGAAAAAACTCAATGGTCGTTCATATGCTCACCATTTTGATTCCCATGTGATTGGTATCGTAGGATGTTTTCCAAGAATACCAAAAAATATAGAAATATGAAATGTGGTAATTTTTTTTATAAATAAATAATTTATAGGCCTAGGGGGTTTGGTCTTTCTATGGTACATTGTTATTGTTGCGATTATGAGAATCCACGGAATCAGTTTTGTTTTACCCCGAGGGAATGGAACATGGTTTTGATTCTAAGTAAATCCAATGTGGGATTTGATAATGGTAAATTAATTGTTAAATAATTAATTAATAAAAAGTTAAATTGATAAAAATGAATAAGTATATTAATATGACTCTTTTAATTTTTGTGGGATTATATGA
Organism: Viscum album; assembly: GCA_963277665.1. Lineage (NCBI taxonomy): Eukaryota > Viridiplantae > Streptophyta > Magnoliopsida > Santalales > Viscaceae > Viscum > Viscum album. Next base: position 598,594,354 of record OY728147.1, on the reverse strand, counting down.
TATATAGTCTTAGTAGTGGCGGCCAGGAGTCCGAGAGATGTTAGCTACAATTGAGTCTGAATCTAGTTGATTTCCATTGTGTGCTTGTGAGCAATATTATATATTATATTTTTGTGTTTAAATATTCTACTCCACTCTATTAGTTATAAAAATATACACCCTAGGTATTCATATCCATTAGGGGGTGTTCGCCTAAACATCTCAGTGGGAGGATATATGGATGACTACATTATTTGACCCAACCCTCAACTCTTTGTAGTAATCTATTCTTGTTTTAATGGAATTTAGTTTTTCCCATATATGTGTGTAGAGGTTTGTAATGGAATGTTGTTATTTCACACACACAAAAATTGATATATTCTAGATATTGTTTTCTATTGACTACTATTGGTGTAACATGTATAGACTATGATGGCATGAGCATCCTTACTCAATGTATGGTATATAATGGTTTGAGTTATACTACCCAATGAATGATTCATGGAATGAGAGTTGTGGTGGCTCTGAGATACTACCACGTTATTTATGGCTATATGGATGTTGTGTTTTTTATATGAGTGAATGTTATGGTGCTTCGCCTAGGTGTATTCGGCCTAGAATTTTTGAGAGAGATGCTCAGGATGTGTGATGTCATGGAAAATAAGCAAACCACTTGGGATGTTAGAGTAGGGTTCCATTGATATTTATTATTATATAATAGGATCTTGTCATTGATTATTGTTTAGAGCTTACAAGGTGAGGCTAGGAACATATTTTACTAATTTAGGTGATGAGTAAGTTTCATTTATTAATCATTGTTCTTTGAAATTCGTTCTTTAATTTTTTTAGGAGATATATGGTGGGTCTTACTAAGTATACTGTTATACACACCGTAAATTTTATAAAATACTTTCCAGGTAAGTTGAAGCAGGTTGGATATCTAGTTGGTTACTACTATCTTGAGGTTTTTTCCAGGAGTGGTTTGGGCTTTGTGGTTTCTAGGGTTTTTCTATCATTTAGAACATAGAGTTTTCCCATTCAGTTATAGTAGTTCTTGCATGGAATTACATAACTGAACTCAGATTTCATTTTCTTTTCGTTAGGAGTAGGTTCTTGTTGTGGTCTATCTTTTCTCTAAATTTTACTTGTTTTCACATTGAGGGTAATTCCTCACATATGTGTGTTTACTATACCTTTGGTGATAATATGCAACCCATGGCCAACTGGTGGTGGAACATGGGTGTCATTATCTCTCTTCTCCCATTTCCATCCTATGATGGGTACACATTGAGGAGAGAGGGTCATGACAATGTTGTAATGAAAGAATGTTGAGGGATAAGATGTAGTTCATGTTGGGAACATGTGAGGTTACATGGGTTTGTAGGGAAATTCTGCCAGTAATGTTTAGAAAGTGCTATAAATAAGAGAGACCTATTGAGAAATGGGTATTAAGGACCCTGTGATATGATGAATAGACCATTAAGCTCACTGTGGCTACTAAAACAAGTAATACTTGTTTCTTGATTGATACCGAAAGCTAGACGGAGGGGGGGGGGGTATCTTCGTGGCATAGGGTGATGGATGATGGATGTGTCTCGAAGATAAAAGGTGGGTGATAGATATGGATAACAGATGAAAGTAGTCAATCAATGCTATATGGAGCACAACCTACTACGTATATACACACTGATAGGAGGGATTTGATAGACAATACACACAACAACTCACACAGGTTGAGGGATGTAATTGAGGGCTTTGTGGTCTTGGATCTCCAGTATAAATTTTAGATTGACTAGTAAACAATTCACAAGATCTATGGGGATAAAAAGGAAAAATTCTCTCACAATGGAGAGAAAAAATGCATAATCTCTCAATTAAAATATTGAACTCCATATCAGTTCCATGTGAATGTCTATTTATAGCCAAAGGTGGGGTATAGTAGTTAGGGGTCTAATAACCTAATGTTTTAAAGGCTATACTACTTTGTTCCCTAAAATTCTAAAAGATAAAACATTCCAAAGTCTTTTTGGAAAATTACAACACAACATTCCAACTATTGTCCACTGGATTTTACATTATGTGCAAAGCCCAATAGATTTTAAATTAGTGTCCAAAAATTTAATTATTGAATATCTAATGTGGGAATGGCTTCCCAACTTCTTCCAACCATGTGTTACAAGATTTAAACATTATATTTGGTCTTGAATAATTGATACTATAAGCTCATTTTCTCTACGCATGCATAGAGAGATCTTTTGGGCCTTTAATGAAGTGAGAAAGGTACCCATTGTAGAATTAAACCTCTTTAATATCTCATACATCCTCAGGCCCTACATCCTGATGCCCTACATTTTATTGGAATAAGGATAATAGGCCAAAAAATTTAAATTAAATAAATTTAAATCAAACCATACACACACAAAGGGTCTTTGGTCTAGTTCATGGTCATCCGTAGCATGCATCAACATTTACACATATTTAGTATTCAAATTCTTTTAATCATTCTTTTATTCAAGATAAGTCGCACTTTAATTCAATTAATTATTATCTTATAATTAATCAATTCTTTATCTTAATTTCATTTCTGAATTTCCATGAGATTCTTCTCATCCATATTCCTCGTGATGGCCTTGGTACATTGGAGGAAACCTGGTGAAATTCCATTTCTAGAAAGTACATTCCATGTAGGCTATATTTAATGGCATATATTTGTTTTCACCCTTTATCCAAAGTACACGTCAGGGGAAATTCCGGGTTTTCTATACTTTGGAAATTTTGGAGTACACGACGTGTAGATTAATCTAACACGGCATGTAAATCGTCATTATACGGTTATTGTCCTAGAAATCCCATGTATGCGGTTACACATCTTATCCTTTTAAACGGATTCACCTGGGCCAGATCGGACTACACTGCATGTTGATTCCACATACACACCATGTATTCTGGTTTCCACGTGCCATTCAGTTCTGGTCAACACGGAGTATTAAAAAACACAGGTATGATCAATTCACACGGTGTGGTTTGGAGGACCAGTACTGGTTCTTTGAACCTAAGTATACGGTGTGTAGATTTCACTACACATTGTGTATTTATGTGTTGTACAAAAAGAGTGGGTGGATTATCCGGATGAGTTCCTCATTTTTATTTTAATCAAAATTATATTTAAAATGTCATTTATATTAGGTGAATCAATAAACGAATGTAGAAGAATATATCTCGTTCATTCAGTTTTATAGGATGATTTATCTTGAATTAAATCAAAAATAAATGCATAAATTATCAATGAAAATTAAATAACTATTATCAACATTGTGACCCCTCTGATACCACTTGAAGGACCCAGGCGCAGTGGAAGCTCATAGGTGAATGTGCCAACATGACTTTTTTTATTATCAATGATCAATCTGGGATCAATTCAATGCTAAATGCCAGTCTCCACGGATCGAATCATAGAAAAAGACAAATAAGATGAATAGTCCCGAAAACACAAAGGAGGACCATCACAGGTTGATTATAATTAATTTAATTAATTGACAAGAATTACCTTTTATGACTTTATTTATTTGTCGATATTTTTATCACGTTGCGATGTAATTCATCATTGTGTCGTAGAATCCAAGTGTAGACTTCCTCTAGTGGTGATCCACACATCCATCACATATATCTAGATGTCTCAAAAGGAATATTTGGGTGTTAGCGTGGAGAAGCATTTTCTTGTGTTGTCTGCCTTAGATCGCCTTGATTCGATAGAGGAGGACCTCTCTCAATCTTGAGAGTGTTCTTAGAAGAAGGAGTTCTTTCGGCCTTGAAAGAATTCTCCAGATTTTTTGTGCACAACGATGAGGGGAATGTATTGGGTTGTGGGGATATTTATAATCGGGCTTGAGGTTATAGAGTTATGACAATAAATAAATGTGTTGCATGTTTTATTTATTTAATTAAATCGTATTGAAAACCCGCATGTCGAATCATTAATTCCTTGACATGAACCCATGCTGATTATAATAAATATCATTTAAAAATGATATTATTTCCCCAAAATCCTGACTGGGAAAAACTACACTGTGTGTAATCATTAATACCTGGCGTGTACTCATTTTTCTTTTCCATTCAAAAATAAAAGCTACACGGCATGTACATTCAATGTACATGGCATGTATATCTTGTTTTAATATAATTCTACCTCCAATATTAAAATGATTTAGGCTTACTTGAATAATTATAAAACCACATATGGGAATAATCATTGTTCTACTTGAGATACTTGGATACACTTAGTGTGTGGCCCTCTAGGCCTGTTTATCATTGGCATTATGTGAGTTTTCCTAAAGTTAAATATTACTATCTATCCACCAGTCAAGGCACCAAAGAGAAAGAAGTTGATGCCGTATTAACGTGTCACCTCATACGAACGCTTACCATCTAATTTAATCTCTTTGTCTCAATATCTAATTAATAAAGTTTCATGGTAGTGTCATAATCCTATATGCTTGATCCATCATTTATTGACTTTTAGAAATAAACTTGTCATGACAACATGGCCATAGAATTTTGGTGACAGTTCTATTTGAATCAAAGGACCCGAGATATCTACTTCCATAAAGGTGGAAGGGAAAATCCTTCATTGACCTATCCATTGACATCATGTCATTCACCACTCACCCAACTTACCATACTTCCCTTCAATTGTCTTCATGATGGTTTTCGGTAGAAAATCTAGGTGCATGAGTCATGACACGAGTTAATGATAATATTCCAGTCTAAGGACCATTACAAACGCTTGTATATAGCAATGTTCGATGACAACAAGACATGGGGAATTACTACTGGAGGGTATGTTATCATAATCTCCCATCTTGGAGATTACCATGTGCAAACTCCATGACAGAGAGTCTCGTATTCTTACGAGTACTCACACATGACAGTCTGTATAGAATGTGTCCTATCCTAGTAAGTCATCCAACTATATAAATTTATTTAAAAATATTTTTATAGAATTTAAAGGTTCCCATCATTGTGGGGATCTGCCCTGAACTTATTAATGCAACAAATATTTCAATAAATTATTATCTTATAGTCATGAAGGACAATGAACAATATATAATAAGTATACAATCATATAATCAATGTATAAGTAGTTGGTTCTTAGGACATAAACTCTAACATGTTATGGGTGTTCAGAGAAATTAAATAAATACCATGTTTAAGAAAAAGTTAAATGGAATCTTCTATACCACTCGGGCATATGCATTCCATGATTACCTTACAGCTAGGTCACCCAGATGATAATCATGAGTTTTGAGGGAAATCGAGGCCCATGAGGCTGATTTGGATGATCAGTAAAGGGTTGATCGAGAGGAGGAGGATGCCTAGTGGTAGAGGACACTTCATGCATTTCAGTGGAAGACCATCGAGTAGTACGAGGGAAACATCTAAAAAATGGAGATAGAGAGTTGTCTTGATGAGCAAAATGTAGCATATTACTTGATCAGGGATCCTACAGAGTACCAGGTTCCAATGGTTGTATGCCAGATATGGGGAATGGCGCATCAGTGGTGGACTCTCTATTTTGGGGAGAAGAGGGAGGCTGATGTTTTGTTGACTGACTTCAAAAGGGAATTCTAGGTAGAATTCCTCTCTTCAACGATGAAGGCAGAAAAAAGGTAGGAGATACTCTCCCTTCAACAAGAGAGCATGTAAGTGAGAGACCTATGGATCAAGTTCACGGATCTCCTTTTTTTTCTCTAGATCATTTTCTGGATGAGGAGTCACAGGAGAGACGTTTAGAGGAGGCACTTCGACCTTCTCTTCAGTGTTTTGTTACTCCATCCACCCTACCGGCGTACATGGAGGTCCCAAATATGGCTAAAGTGGTGGAGAGGATGCACAGTCTAAAATGTGTTCCATGAGAGGGGAGTCAATATGGCTTATTAAAGGATAATTGTTTTAGTATTAGGCCTCTAGAATTATTTCCTTCTAGGTTTCAGCAAGTGGGGAGCAGGCCCCAGTAGTTCCATTATTGATCTACCAGTCCTCGCCCTTTCCTTGTAGGCCCAAGACCATGGATCTTCATATGTTGTAGTCATGGGAACCGTCAGAATCAGTGCTCAGACTATGTTTAGTACAATGTGGGTGGGCAGGTTCAGCGCCCACCTCAGCAGCAGCTGTTTCCAGCCAAGCCCATTCAACAGCAGCAGTAGGTACAATGAGCTCCAACTCCTCCCAGAGAAAACACTGTTGGAGGAGGCAAACCACAAGGTTCTACTCAAGGAACTCGACTAGGGCATGGTTGGGGAGGTAGTAGACATCTGAGAGGCAAAAGAACATTACATTGCAGTGGCACACTATAGAGGCAGTAGTTCCTACAGGGACCGAAGTCGTTCAAGGTATGATCAGTTAGTTTAGAAATCTTGCTTGTGCCTCAATTGATTCAGGTTCTTCACACTCATTTGTCAAACCTAATCAATCCCATGCCTTAGTCATAGACATGAAGAGACTCCCCATGCCCCATGTGCTGAGTCCATAATTTGGGGGTCATACCAGCCTGTTTGACGTTTTTCGAGGATGTAGACATAGTTAGTGCTGCATCATTCTACTGGGGATCTTCATTTACTTTAAATGAAATCATATGATGTCATCCTAGGCATCAACTGGATGTTTTTTATGCACGTTGTTAATGTCTTCTTCTAGAGAAGAGTTATGTTCTCCGATGAGGATGGCCACATAGTGTATTTTTTTCATGAACAGAGTTGTTAGGTGGGGAGACGGCGTGTGGAGCCTATTTTTTCAATGTTGGCCGATCGTTCAGTATAATTATTGGATACTAAGATGATGAATGTTCCAAGAAGGGACTTTTATGACATAATGTGTCTCCATGGGGTGATCTAGTCTTGTTCGTGATGAAGGAATATGATGGACTCAGGCTATGCATAGACAACCGAAAAATGTATTAGGTAACAGTCAAAAATAATTACCCTCTCCCAAGGATAGAAAATACCTATGACCAGAAAAATGGTGCATGTTGGTTTTATAAGATCAATCTGTAGTCTAGGTATCACCTATTAAGGGTAAGGACATTGATATTCTGAAAACTATTTTCAAGTGCAGGTATGGTCACTTCATGTTCATAGTCATGACGTTTGGTGTTACGAACGTGTCTTTTGTGTTCATGGGGACCATGAACTCTGTTTTCCATGCAATTCGAGATTAGTTAGTCATTTTTGTTCATATATGATATTTTTTTCTACTTGTGATCAGATGTCAAACATACTAAGAACCTGAATATGGTCTTGGATATTTTTTAACATCACCAGCTTCCGAAATGAGTTGTGAAATAGTTGTTGCTGTGGTGCTTTTTATGAATTAATATTAATGGGGGTGTTTCTGTATGGGCTGGTTTTGGAACCCCATTGTTGGGAATAGTTCTTTTTTACTTATACGTATAATTTAATTCTTATTTTTCTTATTCGCACCCCACCTTATTTGATCACTTCGTGTCGAAAACCCCTATTTCATGGGGGAGGGTGTTTTTCCCAACATTCCTATGAGTGGCTTGTTATTAGCTCTTTTTCTGAACCCTTTCTATAGTATCCTAATATTATTTGGGTGGCCTATGATGTCATGAGGTCCATTATTGCCCAAAATTTTTTGGGAGGGGTAGTTGTGGTGGTTGGCCCAGGTGTGTGCAGGATGGATGTTTTTTATGTGTCTTCGGGATAAGGCCTAGGTGTCTTCGGGCTTGGCAGTAGTATTTCAGGCCTAGGATTCATCTGGAATGGTGTTAGATTATCTAGACTAGGTGTCTATGGTTGTGGTTACGTTTGGTTGTTGTGGCCAATGTGTTTTTGGGTAGGATGTGTGGGTTGTGGTAGCCCAGGTGTGTGCAGGCGGGTATGGTAGTGGGACTGCAGTGTGAATGGAAGGGGTGGCCTAATGCGTAGGATCTCTTCAATACGTAGTGGGAATGTTGCATAGGGTATCCAAACATCGATGTGTTATTAATTTTACTTTAATATAATAGTGTTATTTGGGGAGTGTGCCCTGGTGGGGTTTGGGTGGATAGTTTACTTGCTAGGTGCTTGGGTTATCTCTTTTTCCCCCAGGGAATTAGAATGCTTCCCCACATCTGCATGAGAGATTTTGTTTTTCCCTTGTGAGTATACCTTTATACTCACTATACTATTATAAAACTGCTTTTATGTTTCTAGGAGGAATTCGAGGACTGTTCCATACCCATATTTTTCGGACGTTTTGACCATTGATGTTGCTGCTTTTCTATTCTTTTGGTACATTCTTTAAGAGTTTCTTGTATTTTTGTAGCACTTATTATTGGAACATGCATATGAGTATGGGTTGTTTTGGCCTTAATGTTTCTTCCATTTTGAGGTTTTGTTGGATTTAATATCTTATTTCCCGATCCTACTAAATAAAAAGGGTAATGCCTTCCATTTTGCATGTGATTCTATACCCTTGGTGGTAGTGGCCCCTCCGGTGCGTATTGAAGGTTGGTCTCGGGTGGTAATTATATATCCTTAAAAATCAGGAAAGGAGGGCCTAGAAATCTTATGTCCATTCCTACATCTTAGTGAAGGTAGGTTGTGATAGTTTGGGTGCCTTTATATGGTCAAAACACATAATATTCATGAGATCCACCTTTAACAGAAAATATAAACTGTATATAAACCACTTCCCCATAATATTTTCAAAAAGTGAAGAGATAACGTATTCCCTTATTCTTCTTTATGTTTTTACTTATTATGGGACTACTATAGTTCTTCCACATATAAGAATATATCATTGAGTTGTAGAATTGTGTCGGTTTACCCTTAGACTCTTTCTTATTGCATGTACAACCCCTATTTTGGTGCAACCAAGAAGTGTTGATATGTCTTCGATATAAGGAATGTTAATCCTACATTCATCATTGTTGGTAAGCATGGTGGTGTCATAGAATCCTAAGTTGGATGAAATCGTTGCGAGAGTTGTTGTCATGAAACATTGTGGTGTCCATCCTCCTGAAATGAACACTGAAAAAGTTTTGATTTAAGGGGTTAATTATTTCTCTATTTTATATATGTGAAATCATAGAGTTAACATGATTTATCCCAAGGGATCACAATGAAATTGAAAAAAATTATATATTAATAATATTAAAGAGTTCGTATAAATTTCATAATGAGGTTATTTCTATTTTTTCAAGATAATGTTATATATATGATTTTATTTTTTAGAATGTCATTCTTGATTGAAATTGGTAATGGACATAAATCCAGGATTTGTTGTAAATTATTTAGATAACTATTTAAAGAGGAAAATTACTAACCCTAGTTGTTATTGTAGTGAACTGATGATAATAAAATTGATAAAGTTATGTATGATTAATTTAATAAGATAAGGAATGAAATCATTTTGATACTTGTCAGTATAGGAATTAATGTTTAGGTTAAATTAATTGTTTGATTAATTTGTGATATATAGATAAGCTTTCTTCTTAGGATTCCCAAATTTAGAACATAATTTATAAATCGGATAAGTCAATATTGAATAATGATCTAGTTTTTTGATCATATATAATGCATTTTAGGGCCTGAGTTGGACACTTGTTGTAAAGGCCAAGTTCTTTATGCTTTGTGGCCATGATAGATCGTTGTGTTTGAATGTTGAATGCCTTGATTAGGGCCATGAGCCCAGTTTCTAGGATTGATTTATACTGTTTGTGATGCAATGTGAGCCTGGCTAGCTATTGTGGTATATGGGGGTAGGGCGTCCTAGTGGGTGTGGAATCAGTTGATGCATAGAGTGGAGAGATGCATCAGTTTATTCATATGAGATCCAGGGAGGGCACTAAAGATGAAGGAATGAGTTGATTTTCATATTTCCAATGGAAATGAATGTAGGATTCTTATTGAATGTTTTGTTTTTTTATCTTTATTTCATTCCTTGCTGCATGTGGAAAGTGGTCTATCTTAGCCGCCTTATAAAAGAGGTGATGACGTGTGGGGTATTCCAATTTCTTTACATGTTTGACTTCTTGATTATTGATGGTTCTATGATCCTATTGTACATGGATAAAACTCAAAGGTCGTTCATATGCTCACCATTTTGATTCCCAAGTGATTGGTATCGTAGGATGTTTTCCAAGAATACCAAAAAATATAGAAATATGAAACGTGGTAATTTTTTTTATAAATAAATAATTTATAGGCCTAGGGGGTTGGATCTTGATATGATACATTGTTATTGTTGTGATTATGAGAAGCCACGAAATCAGTTTTGTTTTACCCCGAGGGAATGGAACATGGTTTTGATTCTATGTAAATCCAATGTGGGATTTGATAATGGTTAATTAATTGTTAAATAATTAATTATTAAAAAGTTAAATTGGTAAAAATGAATAAGTATATTAATATAAATCTTTTAATTTTTGTGGGATTATATGATATCTAGTCTTAGTAGTGGCGGCCAGGAGTCCGAGAGATGTTAGCTACAATTGAGTCTGACTCTAGTTGATTTCCATTGTGTGCCTATGAGAAATATTATATATTATATTTTTGTGTTTATATATGCTACTCCACTCTATTAGTAAGAAAAATTGACACCCTAGGGATTCATATCCACTAGGGGGTGTTCGCCTAAAAATATCAGTGGGAGGATAAATGGATGACTACATTATTGTAGCTGACCCTCAACTCTTTGTAGTAATCTATTCTTATTTTAATGGAATTTAGTTTTTCCCATATATGTGTGTAGAGGATTGTAATGGAATGTTGTTATTTCACACACACAAAAATTGATATATTCTAGATATTTTTTTCTATTGACTACTATTGGTGTAACATGTATAGACTATGATTGCATGAGCATCCTTACTCAATGTATGGTATATAATGGTTTGAGTTATACTACCCAATGAATGATACATGGAATGAGAGTTGTGGTAGATCATAAAAACTACCAAGTTATTTATGGATATATGGATGTTCTGGTTTTGTTATATGAGTGAATGTTGTGGTGCTTCGTCTAGGTGTATTCAGCAAAGAATTTTTGAGAGAGATTCTCAGAACTCTGTGATGTTGTAGAGAAGAAGAAAACCACTGGGGATGTTAGAGCAGGGTACCATTGATATTAATTATTATGTAATAGGATCTTGTCACTAATACTTGGCTAGAGTTTCCAAGGTGAGGCTAGGAACATATTATACCAATTTAGGTGATGAGTTAGTTTCATTTTTTATTCATTGTATTTTGAAATTAATTATTTTTTTTGAGGAGATCTATAGTGGGACCTACTAAATATACTTTTATACACACCATACATTTTATAAAATATTTTCTAGGTCAGTTGAAGCAGGTTAGAGATCTAGATGGTTACTACTATCTTGGGGTTTTTTGCAGGAGTGGTTTGGGCTTTGTGGTTGCTATGGTTTTTATTTCATTAGGAACATAGAGTTTTCCCATTCAGTTGTAGTATTTCTTGCATGGAATTGAATAAGTGAACTCGTATTTCGTTTACATTTCGTTAGGAGTAGGTTCTTGTTGGGGTCTATCTTGTCTCTCAATTTCACATTTTTTCACATTGAGGGTAATTACTCATATATGTGTGTTTACTATACCTTGGTGATAGTCTCCAACCCATGGCCAACTGGTAGTGGAACATGAGTGTCATTATCTCTCTTCTCACATTTCCAGCCTATGATGGGTACACATTGAGGAGAGGGGGTCATGAGAATGCTGTATCGAAATAAGGTTGAGGGATAAGATAGAGTTTGGGTTGGTCACATGTGAGGTTACATGGGTTTCTAGGGAAATTGTGCCAGAAATGTTTAGAAAGCGTAATAAACAAGAGAGACCTATTGAGACAAGGGTATTTAGGGACCCCTATGATATGATGAATGAACCATTAAGCTCACCGTGGATAATAAACAAAGAAATACTTGATTATAGATAGATACCTAAAGCGAGATGGATGGGGCGGTATCTTCATGGCATAGGGAGATGGATAATGGATGTGGCTCGAAGATAAATTTTTTATGACAGATATGGATAGCAGATGAAAGTAGTCAATCAACGATATATGGAGCGCAAACTACTATGTATACTACACACTAACAGGAGGGATGTGATATCCAATACACACAACAACTCACTTGGGTTGAGGAAATAAATTGAGGGCATTTTGGTCGTGGATCTCCAATATATATTGTAGATTGACTAGTCAACAATTCACAAGATCTATGGGGATAAAATGGAAAAATTATCTCACAATGGAGAGAAAAAATTCATAATCTCTCAATTAAAATATTGAACGCCGTATCAGTGCCATGTGAATATATATTTATATCCAAATGGGTGGTATAATATTCAAGGGTCTAATAACCTATGGTTATAAAGGATATACTACTTTGTTCCCAAAAATTCTAAAAGTTAAAATTTTCCAAAGTCTTTTTGGAAAATTACCACACAACTTTCCATCTATTGACCACTAGATTTTACATTACGTGTATAGCCCACTAGATTTGACATTAGTGTCCAAAAATTTTATTATTAAATATATAATGTGGGAATGGATTCCCCAATTCTTCCAACCATGTGGTACAATATTTAAACATTATATTTGGTCTTGAATAAGTGATGCTATATGCTCATTTTCTCTATGAATGCATAGAGAGTTTTTGGGCCTTTAATGAAGTGAGAAAAGAACCCATTGTAGAATTAATCCTATTTAATATCTCATACATCCTAAGGCCATGCAAATCATACTCCACCAATGGGGAAATTAACTCAATTCCTTTGTCATGGTTCTCATCATTCTCCCCCTCTTAAAAAGGATTCGTCCTAGAATCTTTATTATATGTACCAAAAAATGGATAATGATCAGAAACATTGAATGTGTCACTTACACCATACTCACCTAGGAAAGCTATATTGTAGTCATGGTTATTAATATTCTTGAGCACTAAGAATGGTTCGTCTCCTCATGTCATGTGTTTTGATTTCTACTTGTTGGGGAATATTTCATTTTATATGTGAATCCAGACCAAGTCACCGAGATCAAAAAACACTTTCTTTTGACCATTTTTTGAATGATCAGTGTATTTCTAGGTCATTCACTCAATGTTTTTTTCCTTTCCATTTAATATAGTTGCTTAATGTATTCATTATGCACTTTCACATCCATATTATTTTATTCTTACTTAGTAAAAGGGACTTGATCAATAGGGGAAGGGGGTTGAAGCCATAGAAAATTTCAATTGGATTCAATTGAGTAGTGGAATTATTGGACCTGTTATATTTGAATTCCTTATTTTCAGACAATAATTCCATGTTTTGAGATTCTTCATAACAATTTTCCCCAAAAGGGATGATAGTGTCTAATTCACCACCTCCATTTCTCATCTATTGGTGGATGAAAAGTTGTGCAAAATAGTAACCTCATTCCCATTTTTTCCATATGGTATTCCAAGAGTATCTAAGGAATTTTTTGTTTTGAACGGACCCTATCGTCCTTGGAATTCCATGGAGTTTGACTAATTTTTGAAAGAAAAGTGTTGTATTGTTAGTAGAATTGTCTATTTTGTGACAGGGTATAAAATGTTTCATTTTAAAATTACGTTCCACCACATGAAAATTGGAATCCCCCCCCCTCTGTCATCATGGTAACCCCATAATAAATTCCATTGATACGTCCACCCACGGGTTGTGGGGGATTTGGAAGGGAATTTTAAATCCATGTGGGTTTAATTTCAATTTGGAATTATGGGAAACAATTCAATTTCCCATAAATTTTTCAACTTCTATAAATATCTTATGCCAATAAAAATTCTCACTTATAACATTTAATGTTTTTTCAACACCAAAATGTCCTATTAACCTACCATAATGTGACTGATATAGTAAAAGTAAACATATAAATAAATTGGGAATGCAAATATTATCAATCAAAAATAAGAATCCATCATGTAAATAGATTTATTCCAAACAAACACTAGGTTTACAATGAGAATATAGTTCACTTAAATAACTATATAATTCATATAAATCCTTTATGTATTCAAAACTAGTGAATTTTGAATCCAATAAGGATAAAAGTGAATATCTTTGGGAAAGTGCATCTACGACTATATTTTCATTACCCTTATTATGCTTGATGACATATATAAATGATTCAATGGATTATAATCATCTTATGTGTCTCTTATATAGTTTATTTATGATCCTAAGATACATAAAATCCTCATGATCAAAATGGATCAAAAAATTTATATGCCAATGATAGTACTACCATTTCTCTAGTACTCCAAAAAATGCATAAAACTCTTTATCATATGTACCATAGTATTGTGTTGGGCCATTTAACTTCTCACTAAAATAAGTAATAGGCTTACCATCATGCATGATTAATCAACTTATACTAATTCCACATCATCACATTCAATTTCAAAGGTACTACCTATGTCTAGGAGTACAATTAGAGGGGAATTTGTGAGTTGATCATTGAGAGCTTGGAAATCCTTCTCCTGATTTCTTCCCAATTTGAAAGAAACATTTTTCTTTTTGAATTCATTCAATGGCACAACTAGTGTGATAAATGTTTTCACAAATCTCCTATAAGAACTATAAATCCCCTGAAAACATCTTACCAGTCTAATAGAACTTGGAGTTGTCCAATATTTTATAGATTTGATATTCTTGATGTCAACTTCAACTCCATTTCTACTAAAAAAATCCAAGGAAAAAAATTTATCAAGGAGAAATTCCAACTTATAAGTCTCCAAATGTGTTTTCATTCATTAAAACCTCTAGTACATTTCTTATGTAATATACATGTTCATGAAAATTCCACCTATATACCAAAATTCCCTCAAAGTAAACTACTAAAAATATTCCAATATATGCATGTAAGACATGAATATAAATGTGTTAGGTGCATTGTTGAGAAAAATTGAAATGTGTAAAAATTCTTAAAGTCTATGTTTTATTTCTAAATGATATTTTCCACTCATTTCCTTATTTCATCATATTTTGATGGTAGGAACTCCTTAAATGAAATTTGGTGAAAATATTTGAACCATTTAATTCATTTAGAATATTATCTATCCAAAAGACAGAATGGTGATACATAACCCAGATTTTGTTGATGACTCTACAATCAATCCACGTTCTCCATGTTCCATCTTAATTTAGTACCATAAGTACTAGTAAAACATAGGGACAAAGGATCCTTCCAACATATTCCACATCCAATAGATCTTGAACATGGATTTTGATTTATTTTCTCTACTCTGCTTTGGTGTGATATACATGGAGGTTTCAGTAGTGATTCCCCTGGTATGAGGTCAATTTAATTCCAACTAACTATAATGGGTGGAAAGCCCAATAGATCCTATTATTGAAAGACATCATCATATTACTGTAAAAAAACTCAAATAAATTTATCAAAGAGGGTATTTTTTTTAGTATTTTTGAACATCTATTATTACACGAGTACTAGAGGGGTTTTCTGTGAAAACAATGTTTCCTTAACCTTGCTCTTTTTTTCTAACATTTCACTTTTATCTTTTGTAAATTTATTTGATCCTATTGATTATTATTTCCTCTACTATTCTTTTCCTCCTTATTTTCCCTCTTTCCATCATTCTCTCTTTTTTCATTTTTACCCTTTTTTCTTCATCTGTTGTTTTTTTATTCTCTCTCAAAATGTAATAATCTAGAATATATTTGTAGGACATGGTGTTATGGTTTATAGGATCCACTACAAGTACCAAAGATGGTTACTTTATGAACCCATCATGAGTAACACACTGATCATGTTTCCTGGGTCAACCCAACAACAATTAAAAAGCCTTCATGGGAACAACATTGCACAAAACCACATATTTGAACATACTGATGGTGAATAATAAATTCACTTTATTGGTGACATTAAACTCCCTACAATAATTCAACCACCAAAGTCGGTATGAATTTTGGTTCCACAAAGTCAGTTTTCCCAACTTATCTACCATCTCAGCACTCTTCAAGTTGATACAACTTCCTCTATCCAAAATAACACTACACACCTTTCCATGGACCTTTCAACATGCATTGAAAAGGTTCTCAAACTAATCATTCTCTATAATGGTAATTTTTTTGCTTATAACTATCATAGTGACAAGAATATCAAAATATTTTGAAAATTATTGATTTTAAATTTCAGGGGATTCATCATCATTCTCTTTTGAGCTCTCTCCTCCATTGTTGTTGATGGCTGTTGTACACAGATTTGGGAATTCACAAGAAATTTGACAACGTAGTTGACATTTGAAATAACTTATATCTTGATTCCTTGGTTGGTGAGCCTCAAAATGATGGTTTATTATGTGGAATAATTACCTTGTAATTTTTGTGATCAACATCATTTTTCACCTTTAATGATTCCCCAATCTTCTTCCCCAAATTTCTACATGGAGTTCAAGGGCTAGTGGTTTTCTTCTTTTTTCTCCTCCTTTGTTTTATTTTTTGACCTTGGTGGCATGGTGGATCATATCTTGTATCTAGAAATGGTGGTATATCTCCAATTCATCTACATTCTCCCGATTGAGCCCATGTAAATATTGTTCCATTGTTGTCTCTGGATCCTCCCTGATGTTTTCTCAAATAATGGAAATTTGAATCTCCTTTTATTCATCATCTTTAATATTACTCCTGTGGGTTATTTGATAATGTTTTTTTGTAAGGATATTTATGGTAGTGTGAGGGAACAAACAATTTCCTCAAGGAGAAAATCATGTCATCCCCAATGTAGACGGGATGACTACCGTATGAAGCACACTTGTTTTGCATTTTATCCCACCCAATTAAATCATAATCAGAAAATTAAATGGAACCATGTTTGATCATTTTCAACGTGGAATAAACAAGGTATGAAAAACATTTTTCAATCCCCATATCTAACTATATGTATGCTTCCATGTCACTTTTTCTATGAAAAGAGGGAACCTTCACATTTATCTCGCAAAGTAGGTAATCTTCATGTTTTCACCTTTTTCCTCCTATAGGTTGTTCATACAACCTCCTCTTTTGTGGGACATCATCAAAATCATCATCATTATTCACCACCTCCTCCTCCATGATGTGGGGACAACATGGTGATATAGAACATCGGGTGTTATCTTGGATCATCAATGGGCTTGGTTTATTTCCCAATTCAGTAATCCTCTAATGTTGCACTACCAAAAATCGATCAATAGGCTTCTCAATGTTTCTCACCAATGATTTCATTTAGAGTAATGTAGCTTTGGGTGCAGGAGATCTAATTCAACTTCATTTATCACTAACATGATCAATTATCTTTGCATGATGTCATTCCAAGATAAGTTATAATAAAAACATACACAGGGAGAAACACACATAGTGATACACATTCCAACACACAAGATATGTACACACACACACACACACACAAGATATACACACTCATTCACACCCGGATACACTCTCACAGACGCAATATATACACCCTCATGCTAAAAATCATATAGACACACTCCCGAAAGGATACACACTCACACACACGATATGCGAACACACACACACACAAAGATATACAAACTCACAAACAGAAGATAATTTTTTTCTTATTTCCCTCCACTCCCTAGACTCAATTAAAATTCCAATATCTTATTAAATATAATAACTTGATTGGGACAATAACCTACCAAAAATCCTTCCTAAACCAAGATAGTGTTTTAGGATGGTTTAACATAACATGTTTGAGTGTAAAAGTTTGAAAATGGTAATGTGGGAGAAAATGGGGGTAGAAAATGGGTAAAAATGTAAAAAGTGGTAGAATGGTTGTAACACCCCGAGAATTTATGAGAAATAGTTTTTTTAAATTTCTTTGATGTCTTCTGTTGTACGCTACACTAGGATTAGCTTGCTCTATATGCAACACTGTATTATCTTGTAGTATATGAAAACACTATTCTTGGCCTGCGATGCACGCAAGAGCGACCTTCCTCAATTGCGTGGGTTGTACACAATACCGAGTTTCACTAAACAATGATATATTGTTATTAACTAGACATAATAAATATTATAAACTAAATTTTGAATTTAATTACAAAATAATTAATATTACACATATTCTAGAACATTTATGAGAAAAAAATATTTTTTTGGTAAAATATGTATTTTTCAAAAAAATGTAGTTTTGCCGCCATTTGATGGCGCACCCACAAATAAATCTAGTTTTTGTCAAGTTTATTTGATAAATTTGACAAAATAAACTTATTAATTTCAATAAGTATATAAAAATTTACATTTGATAATTTTTTAATATTTTTCGGTTAACTTTCATATTTTGAAGAATAGTAAAAATACGCTAAATTTTAATTAATTTTTTTTTCATCAAGATACTTTATATGGTTAAATTATAATATTTAATGGTTTGAAATTATAAATATAATATATTTTTAGAATTAAATATATTTTATGTTATTATCATTAATTTTAAATAGAATTTATAGGTAAAAACATTTCAATCTTTTGCAATGTTTTAACATTTAAAACCGGTTTTCTTAAAAACAAGATTAATTTTAAATTAATTACTGCAACATTTGTGTTATCAATTTTGAAAAAATAGATCCCAGATTTGGATTATGTGGAACCAAATTATGTAAATATGGTGCTTTTCTTTTTTTGAAATTATGAATAGTAACTACGATAATTTTTATTTACTACAGTGAAAGGTAAATCATGTAATTAAGGGTAAAAATAAGATTATAAAATTACCTTACAACCTTCCAAAACTCTATTGGATGAATAAAAGTCGACCCATATAACCTATGGGTCGGAAAATATATTTACCATGAAAATGATATTATTATTATTAAAACCATAGAAAGTGACAACATGTCACTCTCTAATATCTTATAAGTGTAAAAATATTAATCTAGTGATAAAATTCATAAATGCTCAAATATAAATATTCTATAGAAATATAATAATATTATCTACATCATGAGAGTTTATTTAGTATTTTTAGTGATTAAATAATTATCATTAATGATGACACGATAGTGATGTAGAAGTTATTTTATTGATTGAAATATCAAATAAATGGTTTTAAAAATATTATATTATAATTTATAAGAACTAATCAATGTTCTCAAAAACTTTTATTGATCAATATTAAATATTATTAATCAATTTAATATTTTGGATCGAATATATTCTCTGTGTGGATTTTATTTAATTGAAAATAAATGAATAATGTCAAAATTCACTCTATTGTTAATTTATAAAAATAACATATTATAAAATTGATAAAAAATCACAGAATTATTTAAAAATTATAAATTGAAATTTATATGGTCTAAAATTTCATAAATTATCCAATTATTGACAATTAAAAACACATAAGTAATTATTTATAATAATTTAATATTTAGAATATTATAACCACAAACAAAATCAAATAGATTAAATAAAGATAAATCAATTTGATAAGGATTAAAATAAATTCCCAAAATGTATAAATTTTATTGGTTGATGAGATTACAGACCTATATTATCACATATTCGAATTGATTCATTTTTGAGGTTTTTAAGTGGGGTTTGAATTTATTATAAATTAATATTTCTTATGTTTCCAAAGGTGACCCTCTCCTCGCTTATAAAAGGGAACCTCCTCCCTCTTCTCATCAAAACATTTTGAGCCATCAAGATCAGCCAAAACCTGTCCATTTCTCTTCTCCACATCCATAGAAACGTACTAGATGTCTTTTTCTTCGTCAAAGACAATCTTTAGTCTCCTAAGAGGAGGTTTAGAAGAGGCCATCAAAGAAGAGGTAATATCTTTTACCGAGTCATTCAAATTTATTTCTTCTTCTACTTCATATTATTTAATTGTTTCAATAAAATGTAATAACATTAGTATCACTAATATAATTATATGTTATTATAAATATTAAACAACCCCATTTCACCTTCTATCCATCCTATGGAAAACGAAATCACCGTGCGTGCGTACGTACGAAATACCATCTCCACGCTGTGGTGTATTCTATTTTCCACCACCACCTTACATGGATGTGTTTAATGGTGTAAATAATAAATATATATTATTATTATAACATCATACTAATTCTGAGATATTATATCATCCAATCTAATTCCATTCAATAATTATGAGAATGATATCATCGCTCGTGTTTACGTACGGATTAGAGTCTCCACGACACGATGAGATTAATTCTCCATGTTAACCATTCAAGAAGGATTATAAAGTATATATAATAAATTATAATGATATATATGACATAATAATGATACTAGATTTATGTACATATATGTTTCATTTACATAATTCCATTCAATTAAATAAGGAATCGAGAACAGCGTTCATGGGTACATACGACCTACCGTCTCCATGAATAGTGTATTTATTTCCATTTATCGATCTATCATATATATTTACATGATGAATATATAATATATATAAATCATATTTTTCATTCATGAATTATGTAAATCAGCATAAAAGTAATAATATCATGAACAATAAGTCCAAACACGAACGATAAATGAAACAATTTTACCCAAAACGCTGCTTTAACATGGAATTTACTAAAGAACGGGTAATATAAAGTCATAAGTGAATCACATATGATATCATAAATATTATTATGGTTATGTTACAAATTAATAATATGTTTAAACCCACTATACAGGAGTTTCATACATGTACGAATGAAATTGGACCTAATGTAAGGGATAATTATTCAAATCTCGTTCTAATCCAGGATTGTTTATCTGTAAGTATTTACAGGGGTTATGTTAATCATCCATGTCCTTGTTTTTTAAAAATGTTTTCATAAAATGGTTACTATTATTCCAAGTATTTTTAAAATCTTTTTAACCTTTTTTCGACTTTTACCACAAGGTATGAATGGAATGTATCTTTTGTTTACCATACAAGGAGAATGATTTTGCTTAACTTATACGGCATGCATGAATTTTTACAGTTTTATAAAAACTTATTTTCTTGAAGCTTCCAATACAATATTTCATGAATATTTTCAGCAAAATTATTTTTCTTTTAAAATTGCATGGAATTTTGAGAAAAGAAAATGATTTGGAAGAAGAAATGATATTTTCCTCAAGAATTCATTTCAAGTGTTTTATTGAAAATATTTTACATCTAAGATGAAATTATTTAATATGTTTATGTTTCAATTATAATGACTCTATTATTTACATGGTTTGATTTTTCTTATAATAAAATGATATCCATTTGTTTTATATGGATTATGTTATGATGGGATGATGTTTATGAAACCCATTTTATTCTTTGGCTTATGATGAATGATTTATGTTAATTTTGTGGAAAATGTAAGAATGATTTCATTATGAGATTTGTGGGACCTATATCTCCTTCCAATGCACTAGGTAAAGAGTTATATCTCATGAGATAGACATGGCTGGAACGACAAGTAAAATCTGGTTCAGTAAAGCAGGGATAAAATGACAAGTAAACCCAGTTTAGTAATGGTCTTTGTCTACTATGATGGTTTTGGTATCAATTCCTTGGATACTATAGAAATAATATCATGTGCTTAATGATTTTCCACAATTACATGTTTTATGTTATTATGATTAATGTTGTTTTATGATCTATTCCTTATGTACTGCCATGTTTTATGTCATTGCTCAAGATTTTGATGTTTAGATATTATGCTCATGTTTTTACGTTCAAATGTTTATGGATTGTTTTATGTTGTCCATTTTTACCCTTACTGAGCTTTTGACATCACCATTTTTATGTTTTCTTTTTCCCAGGATATAAATAATGTTTTTATGTAAAAAAAAGGGGAATAACTTTATGGGAGATGTTCAATATCTTTCACCATGATTAGAAGATTTGGTTTCGATTTTCCAACGACAATAAACTAATAAGGTCATTGGGTGTCAGTTTTTTCATGTATTATGTTTTCTGCAAAAGTAATGTAATTCCCATTTACAACAAGTTTGGTTCTCTAAAGTTGGTATCAGATAAAATGCTTAGTTTACGTTTGGAAACATGGATGTGAAAACTATAGTAAGATCCCTAGAGATATTTCTAAGGTATGTCTAGAGATCACCCCAAAATTAAGTATAAGTATAGGTTACAATCCTATAATTATGATAATGATCATGAATAACCTATGATTAAACCTAATATGTTAGAGATTGAATGTAATCCCCTTTTTTATGTTGTTTTTCTAGCATGATTTTTGCCTCTCACACTGTTCTTCTTGGGTTTGAAACGATGGCTAGAAGCTGAAAGAATCGTGTTGATCAATGCAATATACAATGAAATGATTCTACTCCTGAACAAACCAATGTTTTGTTAGATGGAGTGGAAAATCATGTTTCTATACTAACACAAACAATGAATCATTCTAGACATCCAAATGAGCATAGAATGGAACAATATTATATTGATTCCTTCATGATGCCACGTCTACCTTCTCTCAGTGGGTCTTCTAATATACTAGTTACTGAAAAATGGATCAGTACCATTGAAAATATATTTTCCATACTTCACTGTTGAAAACATGAAAATTCATTCTAGCTATTTACTATTTATATGGTGATGCAGACCAGTGGTGGACTATAATTTAGAATACAAGGCCCCAAGATGAAATTGAATCCATGGAATGAGACGAATTCAAGAAATTGTTATTCAATAAGTACTTCCCTCGTATTATTCGGAGAAATATGGAAAAGAAGTTCCTTGAGAATAAAAAAGGATGATGAATCTGTTGGTATATATGGGGAGAATTTTACAAGGCTTGCAAGGTATTTATCTGGCTTTATCATCCAACCTGAAAGTAAAGACGATCGATTCTTTAGGGGCATAAAACCAAGTCATCGAGTTGAATTATCTATAAAATACTTCAGTAGCTATGAAGAAATTGTGTGTTTTCCTATCAAGATAAAACTGGAAGTTTCTGTTACATACCCATCTCATGGTTTTGACATGAAAAGAAAGATGGTGTTCAAGAAAAAATCTCAAAACAATGGTGAAAAGAGGACTAATGTTTCTTTATGATAAAATTGTGGAAAGAGGCATAATGGAGATTGTCTTGAAGGGACTAGAAAATATTTTAAGTGTGGAACAGAAAGTCATCAAGCAGCTGAGTGTCAATGTAATGGGAAAAAGATAGATAATGATGTGAATAGACAAGAGACTATAGAGAATGAACCACCAACACTTCAATGCTACAAGTGCAAGGAAATGGGGGATTATCCTAACCAATGACCAAATCTAAGGGTTAATGATGATCGAAAACAACAACCTATAAAATCAAAGGACAAGGGGAAGTCACATGCGATCACTGTAGGAGATTTTGAGTATGAAAAAGAATGTGTGAAATCACTAAGATATTATGTAATGGGATTCCATAATAGTGTTATGGAATCTCATTTATAGTGTTGTGGAATTTTGGAATATCTATGTATTGGTTTTCAATAATTTTATGGTACTGGTAAAAATGAAAAGTGAGTGAAATATTTTTGGAAGGAAGATGATATGCTCATAATGAAAGGATATTGAGAAAATGAAAATATTGATAGTATTAATGAGCTCATGACTGATATAAGGACAAAGTTATATTAAGATTTTAGTATATAGAAATTTTGGTTTTTAGGTATGTGGAAAGAGTTAACTTTTGACTGAATTCATGTTTTCACTAAGGTTCAATGGGTATTCATTTTTCAATAGAATACATGATTATGATAGTCACGTGTTTGGAATGTGACCAAAAACAATATATATCTTATGATATATGGGGGATAAATGATGGTATTCACATGCTTGGTAAATGGCCTTTCTAGAAATTGTTTTCTTTATACTATGAGATTGGATAGAAGTATTTTCGATAATCCTAATGGTTGGAATGGATTAATTTAGACATCATATAGTATTTATTATGTCTATAACATTTTGATTTTATTTCTGAAATGTTATAATAGTATAGTTTTATGAAAAGGACAACCTGTAGGACGAGCGACAACCCGTCACGTAAGCCAAGGATGCAAGAATCAAACCCACAACTGAAGTGCGGCATGCGTTTATCACCTACCACTGGCCTACAAGAAGTACCTGGTTAGTATAAATTAGTTTTATTTTTTAAGCGGTATCATAGTTGAAGTATAAGACCATTTTTTCAACCATATAAAATTAATATCACCATACATGTAATTATGTATATTTAATAACTTTTTCCAACCTTTTGTTTGAGATAGATGTAATGACCCATCATTCTATCTCATAATCTTCTAACACTCCCCAAATGAAAAATTCAACTTCATTTCCTTATGATATGAAGTGTAAATTTTTCAAGGAATGACTAATGGTTATATTTTACCAAAATCAAGTAAGTATTTCTCTTAATTCAAAATTTTCAAATTTATGGAAAAGATCTTGAAAACCAAAAATGTTTTCCTAGTACCCTCATATCTGATGAATAAGATGATACCATATATAATACAAAATTTATGGCTTTGAGAATGCTGGATTTTTCATCACCATGTTCTCTACTACTCTCCATCATAACTTGATGGTTAGATTTCTCTTCCATATCCTTATTTTCACCTATGTTCTCTTATCAGGAAACCTAGTGATGAGTTTATTTGGGTAACCATTACGTTTCTTATGTAATATTTTAAAATTATGTTTTAGTATTCATTTTTACGATGTGGCTTTCCATGAATTAAGCATTCAAGTTGTAAACTATTTATAACCCCGATGAATTTCGAGGGCGAAATTCATTTTAATGGGGGTAGAATGCAACACTCTGAGATTTTATGAGAAATAATTTTTTTTCATTTCATTGATGTCTTGTGTTTTACGCTACACCAAGATTATATTGCACTATACAAAACACAATATTAGCTTTTAGTATATGAAAACACTATTCTTGGCTTATGTTGCACGCAAGAGCGACCTTCCTTAATAGTGTGTGTTGTACGCAATACCGAGTTTCACTAAAGAATGATATATTTATATGAACTAGCCATTATGAATAGTATTAGATAAATTTTTAATTCTATTACATAATAATCCATCTTACACATATTCTAGAACATGGTATTAGAATAAAATAAATTTTCTGGGAAAAATAAGTATTTTTCAAAAAATGCAATTTTGACGCCTTTTGATGGAACAATAAGATTAAATCTAGTTTTTGACATGTTTATGAGGTCAATTTGAAAAAATTAACTTATTCATTGCAATAAGTATATAAAAATTTACTTTGGATAATTTTTTAATATTTTTCTGTTAATTATCATTTTTTGATGAATAGTAAAAATACTCTAAATTTTAATTAAAAACATGTTTTTTCATCAAGATAATTTATATGGTCAAATTATCACATTGACTGGTTTTATATTATAAATATAATATATTTTTACCATTCAATATAATGTAAGTCATTGTCATTAATTTTACATTGAATTTATAGGTAAAAACTTTTAATCTTTTCCAATGTTTTATCTTTTAAAACATATTTTCATAACAATGATGCCAATTTTAAATTAATTACTGCAACTTCTGTGTTTTTAATTTTGAAAAAATGGATTACATATTTGGATTCCGTGGTCCAAATTATGTTAATAGTTTACCTTATTTTTTTGACATTTTGAATAGTAATTATGGTAATTTGTTTACTATAGTTAGAGGTAAATTGGGAAATTGAGGGTATAAATAAGATTATAAAATTACCCTACCATCTGACAAAATTCTACTTGGTGAAAAAAAGTAGACCCATATCTCCAAAGGGTCATAATATATTAGTTTCATGGACTATTATCCATGAAAATTATATAATTATAATTAAATCCAAAGAAAGTGACAACATGTCACTCTCTTATATCTTATAAGTGTAATAATTTTAAAAAATTAAAAAAATTCATAAAACCTAGAATATAAATATTCACTAAAAATATAATAAAATTATCTACATTATGAGAATTTATTTATAATTTTTAGGGAGTAAATAATTATCATTAATGATAACACAATAGTGATGTAGAAGTTATTTTATTGATTTAAATACAAGTAAATGGTTTTAAAAATCTTAAAATAATTATTATATGAACTAATTAATGTTCTCCACAAATCTTATAGATTCACAT
Organism: Viscum album; assembly: GCA_963277665.1. NCBI lineage: Eukaryota > Viridiplantae > Streptophyta > Magnoliopsida > Santalales > Viscaceae > Viscum > Viscum album. The sequence continues at coordinate 598,568,210 of OY728147.1, read as the reverse complement.
GACATATTAGGAATCTATTAAACATTTTGTGTTGAATATATTCTCGGTTTGGTTTTTATTTAATTACAAATAAATGAATTGTGTCAAAATTCACACTGTTGTTATTTTATAAAAAAACATATTTTAAAATTGTTTAAAAATCAAAAAAATATTTAATAATTATAAATTTAAAATTATATGATCTAAAATGTCATAAATTATCGAATTATGGAAAATTCAAAAAACAAAACTAATTATTTATTACAATTTAAAACATATAATATTATTACCACACATAAAATTAAGTAGATTAAATAAGTATAAATAAATTTGATAATGTTTAAAATAAATTCCTAACATGTCTAAATTTCCTTTCTTTGTCAGATAACAACCCTATATCATCTCACATTCTAATTGAGTCTTTTTTGAATGTTTTTATGTGGGTTTTCATTTTATTATAAATTAACATTTCTTATGTTTCAAAAGGATCCCCTCTCTTCCCTTATAAAATGGCACACCCTCTCTCTCCTCCTCACAATATTATGATCCTCAAAAAAAGGCCAAACCCAATATATTTATCTTCTACACTTCCCTATACACATACTAGAGGTACTAGTCTTCTTAAAAGACCAACTTTAGTGCCATAATGGGAGGTTTAGAGGAGGCACGTCAAAGAATAGGTAATATCCTTTACCGATTCTTTCAAATTTTTTTCTTTTTTCTACTTCATATTATTTATTTTTTTCATTATAATGTAATAAAATCAGTACCACTCATTTTATGATATTTTATTAAAAATATTAAACAACCCCATTTCACATTCTCTCCATCCAACGGAAATCAAAATCACCGCGCGTGCGTACGTACGAAATACCGTCTCCACGCCGTGGTGTAATATGCTTTCCACCACCACCTTACATGGATGTGTATAATGGTGTAACTAATAACCATATATTATTATTATAACATCAAACTATTTATGAGATATTATATCATCCACTTCAATTCCATTCAATAATAATGAGAATGATATCATCGCTCCTGTGTACGTACTGATTACCGTCTCCACGATGTGATGATATTCATTATTCATGTTAACCATTAAAGAATTATTATAAAAAATATATAATAAATAATCATGAAAGATATGAAATAATAATTATACTGGATTTATGTACTTAAATTCATCATTTACTTAATTATATTCAATTCAATAAGGAAATGAAAATAGTGCTCATGCGTATGTACAACCTACCGTCTCCATGAATAGTGTATTTCCTTACATTTATTGATCAATAATATATATTTATATGCTTAATATATATTATATATAAATCATATTTTACATCCTTGAATTATGTAAATCATGATTTCAGTAATATTATCAAGAACAACAAGTCCAAACACATACGATAAATGAAATGATTTTACCTAAAAAGCTGCTTTTAAATGGAATTGACAAAAGAATAGGTAATATAAAGTCATAAGTGAATCATATATGATATCATAAATATTATTATGGTTATGTTACAAGTTAATAATATTATTAAACCCAATATACTATAGTTTCAGACAAGTATGAAATAAATTGGACCTAAGGTAAGGGATAATTATATCAATCTCGTTTTATTCGGGATTGTTTATTCGTAAGTATTTATTGGGGTTATGCTTATCATCCATGTCTAGGTTTTCTCATAATGTTTTCAAATAATGTTTACTATTCTTAAATTAATGTTTAAAGTCATTTTTACCTTTTATTTACTTTTACCACATGGAAGGAAAGGAATCATTCTTTTGTTTGACATATGAGGTACTTTTGGACTTTTCCAGCAAAAGTATGAGGAGAATGTTTTTGTTTAACTTATACAGAATGAATGAATTTTAACAGTTTCATAATGCCTTGTTTTAATGAATCTTCCTTTATAGGATTTCATGACTATTTTCAAAAAAAATATTTTTCTTTTAAAATATCATGGCATATTGAGAAAAAAATGATTTTTTAGAAGAAAGGATATTTTCCTCAAGAATTCATATCAAGTGTTTTCTCAAAACTATTTTACATATAAGATGACATTATTTAATATGATTGTGATTCAAGTATAATGTCTCTATTATTTACATGGATTGATTTTTCTTATGATAAAATCATATCCATCTTTTTTTATGTTAATTATGTTAGGATGGGACGATGTTTATGAAACCCATTTTTTTCATTCGGTTATGATGAATGATTTTTGTATATTTTGTGGAACACATAAAAATGATTTCATTATGAGATGGGTAGAACCTATATCTCCCTCCAATGAATTCGTTAAAGATTTATATCTCATGAGATAGACATGACTGTGACGACAAGTAAAATCTGATTAAGTAATACAGGGATGGAATGGAAAGTAAACCTGGTTCAATAATGGAATTTTTCCACAAAGATGGTCTTGGAATCAATGACTTGGATACTATGGAAATCATATCATTTGATTAATGGTTTTCCTCAATAAATTTTTTATTTTATCATTATTAATGTTCCTTTATGGTCTATTCCTTATGTACTGCCATGTTTTATGTCATTGCTCATGATTTTGATGTTTAGATTTTATGCTCATGTTTTTACGTTCAAATTTATATGGATTATTTTATATTTTCCATGTTTATCCTTACTGCGCAATTTAGGTCACCATTTTTATGTTTTCATTTCACCATGATATAAATAAATGTTGTAAGTAAAAAAGGGATGAATTTTATGGGAGATGTTGAAGATATTTCACCATGATTAAAAGATTTGGTTCTGAGTATCCAAAGACACTAAAGTAATACGGTCTTTGGGTGTCTGTTTTTGTCATGTATTATGTTTTCCTAAAAATTAATGTAATTTCCATGTACGTCAATTTTGGGTCTCTACAAAGGTGGTATGTTGGTTTTTCACATTTGCGAAAGATAATAAATATTAACACAAATATGAACCAAATATGATATAGAGATAATGTTAAATGATGGATAAAGTGATGTATTGAAATGGAATGTTCTAATAATGTAATTCACAATGAATAAGAAATAGTATCCACTTTTTTCTTTATTTAAAAATCTCACCACAAATTGTTGTGTGAGGAGTGTTAAAGCATAAAATGATGAACAAAGAGTATGATTTTTTTTAAATCACTCAAAGAAATGGTGTATATAATTTTGATAAGTAGAAAATTATGAGATGAGAGAATTTTTTTTTTATTTTTTTGTTATAAATCACCTATAGAAAATGACACATTCAAAGTAGAGGGATGAATATTTGGATCAATGTGTAACATTACATGCATTCACAAACTATGCCAATTATGATGGTTTTCACAGAATGATTATTTTAATGGGTGGATTATCTGATGGTAAAGGAGGGTTATTGGTAAATGTAATGTTAATTAAAATGTAGATTCTTACCATGTAAACTATAGATGTGATACCATCTAATGGGAGACGTATGGGGTGGAATGTTCTTTACATTGTAGGGTGGCAGATAAAGGATGTGGTTCGGTGCTAAGTGGTCGATGACCAGTATGGATAGTGGATAAAAGTAGTGAATTATTTCTATAAAAAGTGTGAGCTACTACATCCATAAAAAACTCATTAGACGGATGTGATTTCCAATCCACACAACAATTCTTTTGGGTTGGGGAACGAAATTGGGGTCTTTGTGATCTTGAATCACCAATCTTACTTGTACACTGGCAAAAAAATAACTCAAAAGAGACAGGGGATAAAAGAAAAAAATTCCCACACAATTGAGAGAATCGAAGTAGTAATCTCAATTAAAATCTTGAATACCATACAAGTGTCATGTGTTTTCTATTAATAGGCAATGGGGTGGTAAAATAGTCAAATGTCTAATACCCAAATATCATACAGGCTAAACTACATTGTTCCTTAAAATCAATGAAGCTAAATTTTACTAAATACTATCTGAAAACGTATCACACGACTTTCCATCTATAGCCCAATTGATTTGAATTTGAATTCATAGCCCACCAGAATTAACTTTAGTGTCCAAATATGACATTCTATAATCAATCAAGTGGTAAAGGCTTCCCAAATTCGTGAACCAGGTGGGAAAAACATTAAAAATTCTGTTTTGTCTTTAATAAGTTAAATTATGGGCCCATTTAATCCATCCATGTATGGATAAATCCATTGGGAGTTTAATGAAGTGAAATAGGAACCCATTGTTTCATTCAACCTCTGTAATCTCCCTCGCATCCTCGAGCCTTGAAAATCCAACCCCTCCATTGAGGAAATTGAATTATTTCCCTTTACATGGTTTTAATCAAGACATAGGATAGGATCATGCATCATTCTTCTTCATTCGTATGTTTGAATGGGTAGAACATGGGATATTTTATCCTAAAATGAAAAAATGAAAAAAAAATACTGATAAAGTCTTCAATATTCATGTTTTATGAGCTCTAACTGTTTTTCATTTTGTAGGTACTGCTCTAGGTTGATGTCCTTACCAGGGTTAGGAATAAGATGTCTTGCAGGTTACGCCAGTAGATCTCCATATAGTAGTTATTGGAAATGATTAAATATGGAGGAGAACAATATATGAATATCAGTTCTAGTGTCTATTAAGGTACTAGGGATTCGTTTTAGATGTAGTCACAGAATACTGTTTGGAAGAGGTTGAGATATATTTCACATCTATCTGTTCTTGGAAGGATCACAAGGTATCGTTTTTTGTGATTTTGTGGTGTGGGGAAATGAGATAGTGGTTGTTCATGTTACTCGGGAATCAAGAGGAGTTGTAAGTCTCATGGGAGAAGTCCAAAGAGTAATTTAGATATTAGTTTCATTCCTTGACCACAAAGGCGGCCAGTATCAATGAGCTCATTTCCCTTCATCAGGTATGCTCCAGTGTTTGAGAGTTTGGGATCTATTTCATGAACATTATATGATATAATTCAAATATGTTTCAAGATTAGGAGTCTATGTCTAGGCATTTTAGGAGGCTTTACATCTTCATATCTGGTACCATTTCCCTTTATTTATGCTGAGGAAATATCATGTGGAGTTGGTGAGGGAGGAGGTCATTTAGAGGACATTGACTATAAATGGATTTTCACAAGAGGGGAGTCATCAGGATTCCTCACAAATCCAAGCAGTAGTCTAGGGTTCAAGGTTTTCAGGGAAGAAGAGTTTATATATAGTATGGGTATGTCCTAGACCTCAATTTCTCATTTATCTAGTGGAATCTGATCTTAGGACTATCATAATGGATTATGAAATTTTTTATCTTATGATGGATAAGGTCATCTATGGATTGAGTGAATTACCTTTCTGATCAGTTGGTGTGTGTTTGGTCTTCCTATCCAAGTTCCTCCACCTAGGAAGTTCCATTTGAGGCAACTACAACATTTTGTACTAGGTTTGGATTAGTAATGAGTAGATGTTGAAGGTAGAGGATAGCCTCAAGATACACCCCGTCCTCAGATAGTATAGTGAAATCATTTAGGGGGTTTTCATTACGGTCTGACAGGAAATGGTGTAGGTCATGGTCAGCTTCATTCATTAGAATTTCTAGTGCCAGGTGAGCTATACGTTGTTCGAGGTTCCCATTTCATATTTTCTACCTGGGTGGATTCCTTTTTTGATTAAGGACAGATCAAATTATTCATATAACTATCCCTTTTCTCTTACTTGGGTCTTGAGGGAGAGAAGATTCCAGTTCCCTTGTCATTGACTATGCCAATTAGAGGCCAATATGACTCGTTTAAAGTATGTGGAGACTATGAGATTCTGATGGGTCAACACCTCTCTTGTGGATATTTCATATGTTTAGAAATGGAATCATATGATGTCTTCCTCCCCATTGATTTGTTATATTCTGTGAAATCTATCATGGATCACTTCTAGATGAAGGTGTTCTTCTTTGATGCTGATAGGGAGCCAACAGTGTTTGTTGGCGAGTGAGGCCCCCAGATGGTCAGAGGCGCATTCCATCCTTACCATCCTTATTGAATGAGATGATGTTGAGTTCTTTGACAGTTCAGTAGTCAGCGTACCCCAGTTTCTTAGAAGAGTACCCTGATGACATTCCATAGGAGGTTGAAGCATTACCCTCTCAATGAGAGATCAAGTTCATGATCGAACTATATAAATGAATGTCTCATATCTCAATGCCTCCATATAGTACGGAAGGTTCTGACCTTCGAGATCTATATATATTTATTTATGGTTTGTTGTATTGTGGTTTTGTTCAAATTAGGTTATCACTATGGTGTGTACCAGTTTGTTTTTTTAATGCAGGATGATGGTTGTTTCAGGTTGTGTATTGATTATCCTTCCCTGAACAAGGTGAGAATGAATAACCACAATCATCTTCCATGGATTTATGATTGGTTCGATCAAATGAAAGGTTCATCTTGGTTCTCCATGATATATTTGTGGTCGGGATATCATCAAATACTTTTTATGGATTAGTATATCCCAAATACTTCTTCATATTGTGAATTTGGGCATTATATGTTTTATATGGCAATTCTATGTGACGAATGCACCATATGTGTTCATGGGATTGATTAAGTATATGTTTAGTGAGTTCTGGGATATGTTCAAGGGGGATTTCATTTATGGAATACTGATGTACTCTGCATTCGAGGAGGTCCAATCAGGACATCTGAATTCTATTTTGGGAGTTCTTCACCATGAGAAGTTATTTTGATAGTTATCAAAGTGTAAATATTAGGCTTTAGATGTCTATTTCATTGGGAATTTTTTATCCCACAATGGAGTATCTATGGATCCATCGATGATATTTGTAGTTTTTCTTAGGTAAGCCCCAAGAGAGTAGAAATATGATATAATTCCTTTTCCTTGCAGTCTACTACCTGAGGTTCGTAACCAATTTCTCTCAGATTACAACTCCTTTAACATTGTTGACTAGAAATAACCATGAATTCATGTGAACTAATAAGTGTTAGGTATATTTTTATTACCTATAGGAAAATTTATTGGGTTCTACGATTCCTTTTCAACTATAAAATATTGTTTAATTTGATGGTTATTATCATTCATCACATTTGGGGTTTGGTTGTGTTCTTATACAGTAGAGATCAGTTGTTTCTTATGGGTCTGAGTAGTTTTGTCCCCATGAATATAACTATTCTACCAATGATCTCATGTTAGTGGAAGTGGTGTTTTCATTATTATTTTTTGAGACATTACCCCATATTAGAGAATATTTTGGTCTTCACTAATAATAAGATCATAGGTATTGTATCTCCCAACATGATGTGAACTTCAAACAGCATTAGAGGTTGTAGTTCATATAGGATTATGACTTAAAACTTTTATATATACATGGATAGGGGAATTTTACAGATGATGTGATCAGAAAGAGTTCATGTAGTGATGTAGTTCATAGTTCAAATGATTTTTGGAGTGTGATGGAAGAACAATAAACATTATATCTGGATATTAGAGATATTATGGGGAATAGGTTTTAATATTTAGTTGATCGTGTAGTTTTCCCTCATGAATTATGTGGAGTAATCCTAGTGGTGGGACCATCAGGTAGAGGTATGGAGGGATAGAGATGTTTATGGTGAGGCCCCTGGTGGTTTACCATAGGATGGGCAACACCTTGTGTCGTTTCAGGGATGGATTATTGTTCCATTAGAGATGCATGAGATGGTTCTTAGAGTTTACCATAGTTCACCCCTAGTGGTACATCATGGCATTACAAAAATGTACCATGATTTAAGATGCTAGTTTTTTAGTTCTTGGTTAAAGCATGAAGTTGTAGAGTTTTTGAATCGATACTTGTTCTTCTATAAGGTGAAATATGAGCAAGGTGATTTTGGGGTTTTTCCCCATCATTGGATATTCCTCATTCGATTTATAACAACATCTCGATGTTCCTTGTTAATAGTTCACCTCATTCTCAGGGAGGCTTTGATTCTATATGGGAGGTATTGGATCATTTGAATAAATCTACCAACTTTATAGAGATAAAGTAATTGATTTTAGTACAAGATTTTTTAAGATTGTATCTGGGGGAGTTAGTGAGGCACCATAGAGTCGCGTGGATGGTCATAATAGATCGAGATCATTGTTTTACCTCCAGGGTTTGGAGAGGTATACATCATTCATAGGATCTCAGCTAGGTCTTATAACTGATTTTCATTCACCAATGGACAGTCTGAGAGAACAGCGCATCCAGAATCTTGATGTTAGGTTGTGCACTTGTGTCCTAGATTTTGTAGGTTCGTAGATGATGCATATACCCTTGGTAGAATTTTTATAAAACAATATTTTTCATTCCACCATTGGTATGGTGAAATTTGGGTCCTTTTATGGCTGACATTTTCATTCTCCATTGTGTTGAATTGGGGTAGGAGAGTCAATAATTCACATGATGAAACTAGTACATAGCACAAAAGAGATGGTTCAGGTGATTTAGTAGTGGAAGAAGATAGTGTCAGATTGTCAGAAGTCCTTTTCAAATCTTAGGATGTGACATTTGTGTTTAAAATTGGGGATAAATTTTTTATGAAGAAGATTCCCCATCATGGGAAGTGAAGTTTTAGTTATGGGAATAAACATTCTCATCTATTTATTGGGATTATCGAGGGGTTAATTCATGTCAGAGTCAGGGAGTATTGTGTACAACATCCCTCATAGATAATATCAATACAAGTTTTATTTCGAGGGATGTAACTATTTCATTAACTTTGGTATGACATTCATGTACTCAATTAGGGTGACATCGATGATGATGATGATGCGACATTTGAGGAGTGACATGTAAAGATCTAGGACCGCCAAGAGAATTTGTTATATAGGAATGAAATATTATTAGCTCATGTATTATGGTAATACGGGGGGAATTGAAGAGATTACATGAGAATGTGAGATGTTGATACGAGTTCAGTACCCCTGATCTATTTGATTTTTAGATCTTCTCTTCTAATATAGATCCTTTAGTTGTTGTTGACCCTTTATGGTAGTAAGATGAATTTATCCTATTGAATGTTGTGGGATTCTCTCTTTTGGGTTCTATCTCCTATGGGAGAGTGTATAAATTATGGTTATATTTGTCACATGGTTTTAAATTATTCCCTAGAGAAGTGGTTGATCTCTTATAGTGGTAATATATTTGAGAGGTATCTCAAAGGGTGGTTGTTCGTGAACCTTTTTCGTTTTCACTCTGGTTGTTTTTGGATTCTTGAGAGAGATAATAATTTGGGAGGTATCTGATGTAATGTCCCCGACCACCACGATCCATTACTTTTTTAGAATTTGTTGGTTGAGGAGTTCTAGGAGGCAAAATGAGTTATTTCATGAGTTTTTCAAAATTTTAGTTCTCTCATGATTTCTAGTTTGATGTACATTCAAACATTTGACTTTTACATTGAAGTAAAATAAATTCAAATACCTATTTAATGGGATTTAAGTCAATGTCAAAGACCATAACTATTGTCCATATTTTCCTAGGGGAACCAATACCTTTACTCATTAATACTTCATAATCTTTGGGAGATCGGCCTTCAATGGAAAATCTAAACATTATTTAAACTTCTATTCAATATAGATTTTCAAAATTTTCTAAGATAACATCTTCCCTTGTTCTATATTATTTTCTTACTTGGTATGGGACACCCATAGTTCATCCTTTGTAGGATTCGAGTATTTTGTTATAGCCTTGGATCGTATTCCCCATAGTGTGTTTCCTACTGCATGTGCACCCCCTATTTTTTTTTGAAATCATGAAAGTGTTGATCCATCTTCAATATAAGGTATGTTCAGTCTATTTTTTTCTAGGTTACTTGATCTATTTCTTCCCATTTATGATTAACATGTTATGGAATGTGACCTCCATTTATTTAGTGGATCTCACTAGGTGTTGGATGGCGTGGTGGTGTCACAACATCCTCGAGTGGATGCCGTGATTTTGGGAGTAGTGAATGTGATCTATTGTGTCATTTTTCGTCATGAAAAGTACATCAAAACCATTTGAGGTAGGGTATTTGATTCTTCTATATTTTATTTGTTTTAAACTATATAGTTCGCATCAAATTTCACATGGGATCACAATAAAATTGACATATTAAATATTTGAACCAGATTAATGAATTTGTATCAATTTATTATCGATGTAATTGAATCTTGATTTTCTAGATAGTGAGATATTTATTATTTTTGTGTTTATAATGTTGATCTTTATAGATTATTATTATTATTTTGATGGTGATATTAATTGTAAATTGAATAGATTAATATCTATAGATACCGATTAATGAATACAGTTTTTATTGTAGTTATTGAATGATAATATAATTTATAAATATATGAATAATTAATTTAATTAGGTAATGAACCTCAATCATGTAGACTCCGGTCGATAAATGAATTAAATTCATGATGAATTAATTGATTGATAAATTTTTGATAGCTTCAGAATCTTGTTTCCTAGGTTTCTTGTAATTGGAACATGAATAATGAATCAGATAATTTAAGATGAAATAATTAACTAATTGTATGTTAAAATATAATTCCAAAGCAGGGCCTATGTTTCCCTCTTGTAAAGGGAACGTTTATGTTCTTTAGATATCTGAGAGACGATTATGTGTGAATGATGAATACCTTGTTTAGGGAAAAGATCTTGGTTGCTATATTAGTTTCCCACTTTTTGTGATGTGATGTGAGAATAGATGTATATGGTGGTATGTGGGGGATGGGAGGCCTAGGGGTCGTGGTAGTAATAGATGCTTAGAGGTGTGAGATGTATCATTTTTTTAATGTGAGTGTCGTGGAGGTCATTATAGATTATGGAATGGGTTGAATCTGTTATTAACCATTGATATGAAAGTTTGATTATTATTGAATATTTTTTATGCTTATATTCATTACTTTCCCAACTACTTGAGGAATATGGTCTTTCTTACACTCCTTCCAAAATAGGCAATGACTTGTGGGTTATGGCATGTTATTTTTGTTTTTAGCTTCTCATGGATTGATTTTTGATGCTTCTATCCTAGGTTTCAATGTCTCTATTTGTAGTTCATCTACTAACAGTGTTGAGAACCATATGTATGTCGTATTAGGATGTTTTTCTAAGATAGATGGAAATATAGATATATGAAATGTGGTAATGTTTTAAAAAAATGAATAATTATTTAACCCATGGTGTTGGATCTTGCTGGGATGAAATGATGAGGTTGTCATTCTAAGAAGACGTATACTTGGTTTGGATATGTCGGTAGGGAATGGAAGATGGTTGTGATGCTAATTAAATGTAACGTGGAATATTATAATGGTTAATTAATTGGTAATGAATTAATTATCATAAAGTGAAAACGATAAAAAGGGATAATTAACTTACAATATATATCTAAATTTTTGAGTGCTTATATGATATCTAGTCTTGAAGTGGCATCCGAAAGTTAGATAAACATTAGTTTTAGTAGTGTCTAAGACTAGGTGCTTTCTATAGTTTGGTTGTGAGCTATATATATCTGTCACTTTTTGAGTTTCTATACACTACTCAACCCTGTCGGTTTGGGAAATTGACAACCCAAAAATTATTAGGCCTGGGGTTGATTTTTCTAACATCAATGTGGGAGGAATGATGGATGACTATACCCTTTTACCCCACGCTCTTCCCTTTGTAGTTACTTCGTCGGAATGCATAGAAGCTAGTTTTCCACATATATGTATGTAGAGGGCTATAATAGCTTGTGGTTATTTCACACACACGTATATGTATTCTGGATATAGATTCTTATGGACTACAATAGGTGTATCATGTATAGGATATGACGGCTTTAGGATCATTACTCAGTGTATGGTTTGTAATGGCTTGAGGTACATTCCTTGATGTATGATACACTTTTTACGAGCAGTGGTGGTCCTTGGAAACTACCTAGATTTTTTTGGCTATGTAGACATTGTGGTTGTGTTTCATGTGGTGCATATTGTGGTACTTCACCTAGGTGTCTTTGTGCTAGCCTATTTAGAGAGAGATGGTTAGGACATGCGACATTGGGGAAAAGAGGAAAACCATTGGGGAATTTGTAGTAGGGTATACTTGATATTATTTATTATATAATATGATCTAGTATGAGATACTTGGTAATAATAGCCATAGTGATGACGATAACATAGTATATCTATTTTGGTGACATGTTAATTTCCCTTGTTCTTTTATATGGTATAGCATTTTCAATTAATTATATATGAGAGGCTCGAAGTAGGATCCTAATGAGTATATTGATATACTAACATTATGGTATAAAAACATTTTTCATGTCAGTTGGAGGAGGATAGAGATTAGGCTAGTAAATACAAACTTAGGGTTTTATAGGAGATGTTCAGGATTCGTGGTCACTATTTTTTTACTTTCATTTGGTACTTTTCATTTTCCCTTTCACTTTTAGTAGTTCTTGCATTACATTGCATATATTAAATAAGGATTATTTTATTTTGCATTTAGATCATGAGATGGTTGGTGTATATCTTATCTCTTTATTTCACATGTTTTCTCTTAATGGATAATGCCTACAATCTATGTGTTTATTATACCCTCAGTGCTAGTTACTAACCCAGATCCTACTTGAGGCTGGACTCAGGTGTTGTTATCTCTCTTCTCCCATTCCAAACCTAGAAGGGGTACACGTTGCGGGGAGGGGGTTTTGAAATTAGGTCAACAAAAAAACATCAAAGGGTGTCGTTCATGTAAAAAAATTCAAAATACGTAGTGTATATATATTTAATGATATATATTCTGTATATTATTCGAGAAACTATTTTTTTTTTGAACATGAGAGGGTAGAGGGTGATATTATGTGAGGTGAGTGTCCCACATATAATTTTTTAAAAGGAAACGTTATACCCATGTTTTTACCATTCCACAAGACAGAAAAATGGATCATAATATGTAATTAGACAATATAATGACTAAATATTCAATGAAAGTTTATTTTTTTAAAAAAATTCTTCATAATAAAGAGTATAATTAATTTTATCCAGTAGTAGATCAATTTTTACCTTAACTAAAGGTAAATATTTTTACTATTTTTATAATTCCATAGGGAAAAACATTATGTAAATAATCTAATTATATAAATTAATATATCTAATAATTTAAAATGTATTTTTCTATATTTAATTAATTTATGTAAATGAATAAATTTAATAGTAAATGATGTAGTTGTAATGAAGAAGTGGGTTTATAAGAAATTACTTTTCATGAATAATATTATTCTATATTAACTCTATGAATAATAATAATAGATATATTTAATTTAATTTAATTTAATTGATATATAATCTAAAATTTTAATTGAAATAATTCCTAAATATGGTTGGTTTTAATTATATAATCTATATAAACATTATACAAATCAAAATAATTTACTGAAAAAAAACATGTTTTAATACCAGTAATATTCATATACTATAATCATGTATGATGATGTTAAAAATGTAATTAATATTATTCTATATCACTATATAATACATAGAATATAAGGAATGAAATTAAATTAAAATAATGGGAATCCTTATTTAACTAATTTATTTGAAATAAAATAATGTTTGACTATAATCGATATTTTTTATTATATAGAGATAAATCTGTATTTTTCTAAAAAATACCCAAATATCAACCAAATTTAATTTCGATATGATTATTTAAAAAAGTAATTTCTTTTTATCATTTAAATTTAATAATTTTTTTAATAAAATATTTAAAATATTTACACATAAATCTCAATACAAATCATCTTTAAAGAAAACATATTTTCAATGAATAAATTTTTTTACTATACGTTTGTTGATTATTTCTAATAAATATATCAAAAAATTAATATTTAAGAGAACATATATATGTAATAAATTTTTTAATGATAATCATACAGAACAATTTAATTGATATGTTACAATAGTAATATTTAAAATAATAATATTTCACGGTTCATTTTATATCAATGTTATGTGTGTTGTACTATGTCGTTATAATGTCCTTTTAAAAATTATCATGGTGTTAAATTATCTCCCCTATAATTAACTATATCCTTGTAATTTGATATTGATCACTAAAATTAAGTTATTGACATCTAAAGATTCTTTAATTTATAACCCACATTGTAAAATGATTTAATAAAACATTACCTTTAATGGAAGAAAATTGATGTGTGATGCTTATAATTGAATTAGTTTTCTATAGAGCTAAAATATTTTAGAGAAATTAATATAAATATTTGGAATGATGAAACATTAATGATGCAATGTTGTATTTTTTTAACGAAGAAGAGTCCATAAATTTAATGAAATACTATTTTATTTAAATATAAATCTTCTATAGTTGAGGAATATATTTTCAATCCATAATAAGATCATAAGGAATTATGAAAACTTGAAATGTTTAATTTTATGATTTACTCAATTTCCTCCACAATGAAATCTACTGATCTAAAATAAGGAATATTAAAGATGAATTTATCACACGTGACCTAATTATATAAAAAATTATGGATCATATAACCATGAAATGGATAACCAAGAAATTATACTAATCATTAGACATAAAACCAAAACAAATTAAACAAAATATGGCATTTTTATTACCAATATATTTAATAATTAATATAATAATTATTAAAAATTAAAATAAATTACCCATATTAAAAATAAATCATTCCATAATTTAATAACCTTTAATTTCTTCAAAATATTAATAGAAATGAATATAACCCCTTCATTATATGTTTTTGATCACATATTCTTGTGATTTTTTTTATAAATTATCTCCAGAAAGAAATATTTCACTTTTAATATCACATATCAAAAATGTCTGTTCATTAATAATATAATGTACCAAAAAATGTAAAAACACAAATATACCTCAACATCAGTGATATGATAAACTAGAAACGTCACCAATACAATTAAATTTATATCCAAAATATTCTTGAACTATTTCTCAAACAATTCACCATGACAAATTTAAGGGTTAAATATTCCATATCCTATTAAAAGGTCTCCAAAAATATTCATAATCATTTTATACATTTGTCATTTAAAACCACTAAATGTTTTACTGTGATATTGAACAAATGATTAACAAGAAGCATGTAAACATGTGAAGGAATCCATAACTATTCGGATAAACTCACATTAATATATGATAACATTTAATGTTTTCTAAAAACTTCTCTAATACCAAATATAAGAACCATGAACAATTACACCATGATTATATCCTAAAAAAATTATTATTTAATTTTTTTTCTAATATGATGATAAAGGGGAACTGATTTTTCTGATCTAATGCATAAATCATGAAAATGATATATTTGTTCAATTACACAACCTATGACCATTTTTTAGGAGTTTTATATAATTAATAAAAACTATTATAAATAAAATACACATGATATCAATGTACTATTATTCTACTATACAAAACTTTTAATTTCCATATTTGGTTTCTATTATTATCAATAACAAACACTTCTAGAAATAATTAATTTAACTTCATTATTTATAACATTGGAAAAATAACATATTAAGTATTAACATAAATTAATATTAATGTTTAGCAAAATTATAAAAAACATAATTTCCAAAGGGAGAATAAGATGACTATAAGGGTATGACGACACAATAGATATGTATGAGCATAACATAAGTGACTTCATACCCATAAATCATATATAATTAATCATGTGGTAAGGAATGTGGCATTATTAACGGAATAATTCATGGTTGTTAACAATAATAGTATATGCGATGTAAATAATGTTAAAATAAAATATTTCAAAACCAGTGAAATAAAAAATAGATGTATTCGTTTATTATGAACCATATATTCATAAAACAGTTCTAACATGTTTTGGAAAAAATTAGTTCCCATTTATTTCAAAAGGGGAGACCATCTTTTAACACTGTCATGATTTCTTATACATACATGGATCATTTTACTAAACATTGGAGCACTATTTAAGCACACTCGTCATATAAGCTATATCGTGATCACCTAAGACTATCTCAGAACTCCAATCAAATTTTCAATATCAGACTAATAAATGTGCTATAATTTCTCACAATGATTTTTATGAGCTATATTGGGATAACTCATTCAACATCAAAAATTTCCATGAACCGAATTAGAAACAAAAATTACAATGCATCAATTTTTTGTAATCACAATAATTAATTTTTATTAAAATCTTGTTTAACCAGTAGAAATAAAAATACATCCATCTAAATATAATAATAAATTTAAAATACTAATAGTGAATGAATAAGGATTGTATAATTTCAACATATCTTAGCAAATCATATGTAAAATAAATAATTTTATTATTGAAGGATCAAAATACTATAAAATTATAATTGAAAATATTCATGAGTAAAATAACCTTCTCATTTTTGATAATGTCATATATTTTTCATTCTAGATGGAAAGTGGATATAAAAGATCACATTGAACTTTTCTTGAGGAAAACTACCATTCATGTTTTAAATCAATTATTTAGAAAGATAATACTTTCTCAAAAATTAAATAAATTATTATATTTTACTGTGATATTGAATATAAAAATGATTTTTTATAAATTTAGTGATCATGATATCATCAAAATTCATAAATTTTGTAAATGTTAAAATTAATCATTCTATTCATGTATTTTGTTATAAAAGGTAAATGGAACCATTTGAAAACATAGTTAAATTAATTTTTCATACATTTTATAATAAAATAAACTATCATGAAAAATATTGTTTGAAAATAATTTATGATTTGGAAAAATATTTATGAAATATTTTTACAAATCATTGATATGGAAGTAAAACATTTCAGATCTAAAATAAATATTAATGATATGTATCGCATTTAAATTTTTTTTTATTTATATCAACAAATACAGGGGAATATTGGAAATAAATATACAGAACAGGTTAATAACTACAGAATAATAAATGATATGTGGTTCAATATAAAAAAAATCATATTATTATCTCTCAATTAAAATTCAATACATAATATCATGAAAATAACTAAGGTCATAACATAAGGGCTTTTCCACAACGCTAACCTCTCAGGCTTAATACCAATGAAAGAATATAAAATTATTAAAGATTAAATATAATTAAAATTAAAATATTCATGATGTAATGTATCAATGGGTATGTATATTAAAATAATAAAATAAGATACATGTATAACAAAACATAAGTCACAATGATGGCAATGAGAGTAAATACACCCTTCTAATTGTCATAATGTTGTTGTGATAATTAATCATTGGATCATTTATGTTTATAAAATGTAAATCCTCTTAAAACATATCCAAATAAATCATAATATACTCAAATTTCATTACACACACATTTTATTTATATTAATATCATCTAAGATGGAATATAACCTAATGAGAAGAAATTGAGTTGTGAAATTCATTACTATTTGGTAACAATCTTTTCAAATTCCCATTGATGAAATAGTTTAAATTAAAACAAAAAATGAAGTAATTTATGATGAATTAAATAAATTAAATAAATTATTGGAATAATATACAACATATAATATAATTTAATTTCATAACAACAAAATATTCTTGAATGTAGGAAAATTGAAATTATGTCCCTTACCTCGAGTCTATAATTTCAATGTATATACTTTTACATTTTTATAGTGTATATATATCAATTACATGATTTTTTATGGATTATTTATTTCTTGAATACCATATACATAAGAAATTTTATTTATTAAATAATTTCTAATTTACATTCTTAGTCAACATAGATTATATAGGTTGTTATGTGATTCATTGGTTCATTAATTAATGACATCTTTGGTGTGCTAATTATGGTAAAAATGATATTATTTCTACATCATATGAATAATAATAATTAAATATTTATCATATTTATATATTTATTATTCCATTATAACCATTCATTAATTGTTGTTACGAACAATAAAGTACATTGTAATCAAGAATACTGAAGGTTATACCTAATAACGAGTATTGTTTCTTTTTTTAGTGAACATTGTTGAAAAATGTCATATTTATTTTATCTTTTCATAATAATCATAATATAATATATATGAACATTTTTATTTAATATTACTTTTATATATATTTCAAGTTATGTGGAAATGAAAAACGAATCACATTTCTTCTTGATGGTTGTAGTCCACACATTTCCATGAATGAAATTATCATTTTTCAGTGAGGAGAAATGTATGAATGAAAATGATATATATTATTTTTAGAATGATACATATGTCATAATTATATTATATATGTCAAATATGTCACATATATGACCAAAAACAGAACATATTACATTCAATGTAATAGTTAGTGAAGAAGAAATCAAATTGCTTCGCGAGGAGATAGTCCACCATACACACAAGTGGTGTTACCATATCCCCGATGGAATAAAATTTTATAATGTATATGTCATATTTCAAAATTTTATATATAATAATGTTAAAAATAAAAACATTATATTATTTAAATATATCATTATAATTTAGTGTGAGATGTCAAGATTGAAAATAAATTTCTTCGATTCATATGGTGGTAGTACTTCATAAACATGATCAACATTCTCCTTTTCTTATTTGAAGAAATAATAAATATATATAGGTTTTTAGATTAGAATAATTTCATTAATTTATTTGAATTATACTTTATTACAATTTAATTATCATTTATGTGGTGTTTTTTGTTCCAGATGAATAAATAAATTTAAAACAACCCTTAAAAATAGTATATTTTTTAATTAAACAACAATAGATTAACAAAATAAACTTTCATTTGATTTATTTATCAAAAAAATTTATTTACATATTTTGGAGGTGTGATGATGTTATTTTCATTTTTCGTGATTAATTCCAAAGTATTTCAGTATTTAAAGAGGAGATGGTATGGGGTAGCCTTTTATAAATGATTTGAGTGGAACACTTGTTTCTTTTGAATAGAACTACATGTACCCACATTTTTTCATGAGAAAAAAGTATTCAAAATATACAATTATAGAAAGTATAAGAAGCTAAGATATACATATTGAAATAAAAGATAATTTAGAAACGTTTTTATTTAATTTTAACCATTATCTGGATAATTTAACCCCCAATTAATATGTTTTTACCATAATCTGGGTAAAATAATTTTACAGTTATCACTTTTTCTTATGACAAAAAAAAATTATGTTGAATGTATTAGAAAATAAAAATCATACTGATTATAAAATTAAAATAAATAATAAAAACATCATATCACTAAATAATCCTTATTTATTTTAAAATAAAACATATTGAAGTGGTGTAAATTTGGGTTTAAAAAAAAATACTTTTTCTAATAATAAGATTATAGTATGTTAACACTATACCATGAAATAGAAATTGTATTTATTTAAATCAATATATATTTATATAAAATTTATATGTAAATTTTATATAATTCCATATAAATGTAATTTTATAATTAATTAAAATGGATAATCCATATAAACAATAAAACGGTGTTCAGAAAATATCAATTTTACACCAAGAAATAAACATATAAATATATATTAAAAATATGATAAATATGTTTATATTTGGATTAAATAAAATTTAATAATAAATATCTTATATTAAATAAAATTCAAATAATAACGATACTTTAAAAAACATAATTTACTAGAAAACATGATATTTTTATAAAAATGTTTCTTTTCAACATTTCAGTTTAAAAGACAACACTTTCAAAAAAATCCCAAAATTTCACACTATATAAATATTGAGATGTTTATTTCAAGAAATAAATTAATTTAATATTTATGATTTAAAAAAATATAAAATTTAAATATATTTTATTCTCAAATGTATAATTAAAAATTATTTTTCAATAAAATGCGTTTTAAATGAATTTAAAGACATTTTAAAATTTTGATTGATTATTTTCTACGAATTTATCAATAAATTTATATAGATAACTAAATAAAAAAAAATATATTTAATAGTTTTATATATTTTTCATACCATCCAATTTATTGAATTTTAAATAACATTGATTTTTTAAATAGTACTATTGAATGGTACATTTAAGCATGTTGTTTCATGACTTTTATGCTGCTGAGTGTAGTTTTATTTTTTAAAATCACATAGTGGAACAATTTAAACATGGAAATTATATAATTTATTTTAAAATATGTTTTATAAATATGAATACAAACATTTTTATCGTTATTTATAATGGGTACATTAAATAAATATACTTTTAATTACATTTTTTGTTTCTGAAATTGATTTTTTAAATAATTTATTTTTATTTATTTACGTGCGAATATAAAATATTTATTTTTTACAAATTATAGAAAATAAATTTGAAAAAATGAACTACATTTTAAAAATTAACAAGTCCAAATTAAGAGAGGATTTATTTTTAGAATATTAAAAGATATTCTAATTTTTTAAATTAATATAAAAATAATGTTTTTATTAAAAATAGTATTTTTTTATAATGTCATTTAAAAAATACATGTTTTTTTACAATAGTATAAATTTAAAAAATTTTATACAATGTTATGATTAATCTGATTTATATAATTGAAATCGATTTCATGTTAAATTCTCATATCAAAATATTTTTTACATATGAAACATTTTTCTTTAGAGAGAAGTATTTTATCACATAATAATTTTAAATTTTAAATTAAATTAGATCACAATAATTATCATAATTTTTAATATATATTAAAATGTTGAAACCATAATATTTTATGTTATATTATATGTCAAATTGTTGTTTTATCAAAATGAATTGTAAAAATACTCCAAAATAATTAACATATTTAATGATAAAATTGGATTAACAGGGGTTGAATGTAATAATATGTATTAAAATGAAATATAAATATATGAGACTTATTTTATTTCCATATTCCATCCTTATATCATCATTGTTTAGAGAGTGCTAAATTCTGGATGATGGTGTCTGTGTAAAACAAGCATTTAACTTTTTCTTTTAAAAAATTACAATTATTTAATCTCCTCCACTTATAAAAGGGTTCCCAAAATCCTCTACTATTTAAAATTCCAAATCATTGTGTTGTGTCTAATTCCTACCGAAATAAGTTTCTTATTTCTTTCAGTGCATCTTTTTAGACATGGTTTGAACAGATATCCTACCTATTAAGTCTTTATACATGTTGATTATGTGATGTTATAAAGAATATATATCATTCATAAATCAGTATGTCTCGTATTCAAGGATATTTTTATGTTAATGGAATAATGGATATACAACTCATTTTCTATCAAATGGGAAACAAAATCATCATTTGTGTTTATGACAGACTGCATCATTATGAGCCGATGTAATGCTTTTTTCATTACCCACTTTCACAACGATTCATAATGGATTATTTAATGTTTATATATGATAATAATGAAATGTTAATCAATGTTTAAAATTAATATATCATATATCTTATTACATTACCAAAGGATGATAAAAGATTACATCATTCTTGTGTAAAAATAGTACTAGCTCGCGAAGTGATGAGATTTATTCTAATGTATCATATCACATGGATAGTATATGAAAGTTTATATAAAATATATATATGATATTTATGACATAATTAGAAATATTGAATCATAAAATATCAAATACCATCATTCTGTAATGTTTGGTGAAAATGAAAATGTTTCTCATGAGTTTTTAAAGCCTGCTATCTCTATGATTGTAACATAGTTCTATTTGCATATCCAAAATTCATTAATGATTATAATATTATAATTTCAAATAAATATAATTACTAAGTAATAATTATTGTTATAGAGATGATGGAACAGTTACCCCTCTTACTATAGTCAACCCATCAAATCCATTTTGTAATTATGAACATATCTTCCTCAATATCCTCAATGTGGATGAAATTTTTTATATAATTAAATATTTATTTAAAAAATTAACTAGGTGGTTTATGTATAATGGAGTAAACATGTTAACATTAATTAAGAACAAAATGAATTATATATGTCAATTATAAAGGAGATAAAATACATAAATCATAATGTATGGACTCAAGGTAAGGGTTTGGTCTCAAAAAACCTTTTATGAGAAATATTTTATAATATGAAACTAATTTATTATAAATATTTTATGTAATAAAAAATTAAATATAATATCAAGGGACCTCCATATTTCATTATAATTGAATGTAAAACTCACTGACTTCATTCATGTGCATTATGATTTAAAAGAGACCAAAGTAGTGTGGGTTAATGTTCCAGTCCCATTTTAATTGGTTTTGATTAATCTTGAATTACCATTAGAAATTATATGATCATTTTTGAAAATACTATTTCATTTTCATATCCTATAGTAATTTTCAAAATTTTAACCATGAAGTGCCCAGATCAGTGTGAATCACTGAGAGGGGGAGGGGGTGAATCAGTGATCCCTTAAAACTTTTTACTAATTGATTCTTATCAATTAAACCTCTATGGCTGGTTAAAGCCTCGATCCACTCTTCTTGTATCTCTCAACCTTTCCCGAATGATGCAGTAATGAAAAGGCACAGGACACAAGGATTTACAAGGTTCGGCACCAAAGGCCTACATCCTTGCCATGCTCTCCCAGCATGGATTCTCCCATTATAACTTGTTAGAATTACAATGGTCGATACAGCTTCCCACCGTATCTCTCCTGAGTCCCACCGGAGGGTCTTTATACTGCATCCCACAGTGTTACCAGAGTCCCACTGGCCTGCTCCAGAATCCCACTGAAGACTTCTTCTCCCTGAGTCCCACAGGGTTTTCTCTTGGCTCCTCGAGTCGCACGAGTAGCTCTTCTTCACTTTAAGCTTCTTCAAGTATCTTCATCAGTCTGGGATAATGACTGCTGGCCTTGCTCTGTACCTCTGATCACTTGAGTTGATCAGGTCTTCTCGTCTTGCTCAGGCTTTATCTCCTTCTTCTGAGGATGACCTGGCTTCTCTCCAACTACTGAATACTCAGACAAATAATATCTTTAACTTCAGTCTGGTCCAGTCTTACTCACTTCAACTTCATGCACTGAGTGCATGGCAGCTCTTCATCCTCATGCACTGATAGCATGGCCTTCTCAATTCTTCAAGAACCTTCAAGTCTTGGACAACTCAAATGCACACCACTGATTTATCTTTGTTCACATGTGCACGTGCATGCATGCATGCATGCACTCTTCTCTTTCTCTTCTTGGTGCAGTAAACCCACAAAGGGTGTAGTCACATTAAGCACACACACCTTCTTCCTCCTTCACACACTTTATCCAATTTGTTTACACACTTAGAGTGTGTTCTACTTTAGTGTGGGTCACTCCTTATTTTACTTCTAGGTGTTTACACTTTTAGTGCACACACTAGGTTCGGCCTTTTAGTTCTTTTGCACACACAAATGCCTATGGCCTTCTTCCCTTCTTGTGCACACACCTAGGCTTCGGCCAACTTCTTGCTCACTTTGCACACACACTTAATGAGTGTGGTCTTCTAACCACTTGGCACACACTTGGCCTTCCACTTTATCTTGCACACAAAAGGCACTATGCCTCGGGTCTTCTTGCTTTGCACATCTACTGCCCGTAGGGTGTTCTTCCTTCACTTTGCACACAAGCACAAGGCTCAGCCTTCTTCTTCTATTCCACCTGAATGCCAAAGGAGGCGCGCAAGGGTCTGCTTGAGTCGCGGCCAACTCCTTCTCCAACAGCTACACAAGGTACCAAGCCCTCGGGTCTTCTTCTCCACTTGGCACACACACACTGCCGCGCATGTGTCTTGAGCCGCGGGGTGCACAGGCACTCGGGTGTGCAGGATGCAATACCACGAGGCGCGCAAGCCACAAGGGTGAGGACTCCTTGGGCGCGCAAGCTACTCCTGCCGCACAAGTATGCGGGCAGGTAGAGCTCTTCCTGTCGCACAAATAATGCGCGCAGGGGACCTTCGAAGCCTCGGGTGGCTCCGGAACCTTCAGCCGCGCAAGTTCTAT
Source organism: Viscum album (assembly GCA_963277665.1). Taxonomy (NCBI): domain Eukaryota; kingdom Viridiplantae; phylum Streptophyta; class Magnoliopsida; order Santalales; family Viscaceae; genus Viscum; species Viscum album. The sequence goes on along the minus strand of OY728147.1, from coordinate 598,544,218 downwards.
GCGCGGGGCTTCTACTTCGCGAGGCACAGGCACTCACGAGTCTTCTGATTTTCAAGAAAACTTCAGCAAGCAGCAGAGAGCCTCAACCTCTCTTTTTATAGGCAGAGGAATGCTTAAAACTTCCGCGTGGTTATAAATTCAAAATCCCGAAGATTTCGGATCTTTAAAAATCTTTCAAATCTGGTTTCTATCCTCGGTTCACGCGGGCTCCCTTTTTCTTCGGTTTCCTCCACGTGCATACGACTTAGAACGCATGCACGGCCTTCGTTTAGGATTATGCATGCAAAGCATTCTCTCCACGTGGCCTCGGCACCTTCGGTTGCTTCGGCCGAACTTCAAATTCCCCATCCAACATTTGCATGCATATTTTATTGCATATATATGTTCAGTAGGGCCAGACGATCACAATGGAGGTCTTACTTTGATCGGAGGTGGCCGGAATCTCGAATGCCATCGTCGGGTGGCCTCTGGTTCAGCGGGAGACGTCGGGTGGCTTCGGGGTGGCTCGACGAAGGAGATGAGCCGGGAGCCGTTGGATCGGGCGATCGAAATACATCGGACGGCCTGGATCAGATCGCCTCGCCGCGGATCAGATGTGCGGCCGAGATCTAGCGCGCGATCGATCGTGCGGCCAGGATCGCTCCCGCGGAAAAATTCCGCGTCCCACATCGAAACGGGCTCCTGTTTTTCCGCGGTTTAACAACCAAGCGCTGCCGGGAAGCGCTCAGTTGAATCCTCTCCCCTCCCGGTGCCGCCCCGCACCGGGTTCTCTCTGCGGGCGCGCCATGCGCCCACCTTTCTCCCTGCGGGCGCGCTCCTAGCGCCTACTATGCATCCTCCGGGTGCGCGGGCTTCACCACCGCGTGCCCTCGGGGGCTTACACACGGCCCCCTACCGCCTTGTGCTTGCACCATGGGATCCCCCATAGGCGTGGCGCCTTCGGCCCACAAGTGCCTTGGGGTTGAACCCGTGGGCTGGCCTTGGCTGGCATAATTTTTGGCTAAGGCATGAATAAACACTTTGTTAAAAAACAAAGTATCCCATATGTAAAATGCCAAATTCCAAGCCACTTCTCCCTTCTTCATTTCTTCTCCTCTTCTTCTTCTTGAGAATTCAAACATTAATCTACTTGATTAGAAACAACTCCTCAATTTATGATCTCTACTTAGAATATGGAATTCCCAAGGTTTCTTCTTAATCTTCTTCATCTCCTCTTCCATATGTGTTCAATACTTAGGAGGGACTTCTTCAACTGAATCTCATAAATCACACATGTTCTTCAACATTCTTCATTGATCTAATCAGAGATCAATTGGATCTTCTTCTGATTCACATGCACTAAGAGTTAGTACATGGACTTCTTTAATCCACTTCATCCACTTAGAAGTTGTGGATGGATCTCTTGCTTCTCCTCATGCATTGTCAATACAATACATGGTCTTCTAACATTTTTGTAACATTTTATCCACTTGATACAAGTTCTTTGAACTTTAAGAACAGCTCAACAATCGTCAGATGTAATGATGATACTCCATCATCATCCATTCTTCAAGTGGTGTAACTTAGTATCATCTTGATACAAGTATTGAACCATTAAGATCAGTTCTTCAGTCGTCTGATATAACTAGAGAATGTTTCAACCATCATCTCCTATGTCACTTAGTGAATCTCCTAGGTGACATGCATCTTAGTACCATGGCCATTCTCCATTCATCACCATCACCATCACAACCTTTGTCATTCACATCTTGACATTCCTTGACATCCATTCATTCCATGACAACTTCATGCCTTATTGACAACAAATGCAACACAGTGCACTTCAATCTCCCCCTTTGTATTTGTTGTCAATGCACTCTTTCAGCGCATATGAATGGGTCAATATGTGTGCCAATATTTTCTCCCCCTTATTGGCAATCAAATGCAAAGGTGTGGTGTGGTTCTCTTAAAAAAATATCTCTTCCTCCCTTCGAATAGAATCTTCTTGAAAAGCACTGAGAGAGGGATGATGTCACATGTTCTCTTTAGCAAAGAACCTTTAGTAGATCAACTCTAAGTCTACTTGGGCTAACCCAGTGTAGAAAACAAGAGTGATGTAACCAAGATACTCAATGCTGTCCAAAATTCTCTACACATGTGAGATCATGCTTAGGGGTTGAATTTTTTCAGATATTCAATGAATTGCTGAATCCTGCACATACTTCACAAAACACATTAGAATGTTCAGGTGCAAAGATAAAGCTCCCCCTTTCATCTACTTTCTCAAGATGATATTAATTTTAGAACATCATCTTTTTCAGATCGGCTCCCCCTCAAGGGGTGCACTCCATTCTGTCTAAACCACTCTCCAGATGAGAATGATCATCATCTTCAATTCCCTGCAATGTCAGCACATGTAAATACCAATAGTATAAGGGAATAAGATGGAACCTCCTTGGTTCATCAATGTGAACAACAAGGTTGAGAAGATTCTCTCAACCGAGATGTCCCATTTTCACCATTCTTCACACTTGCACATCTGATCTTCTTTGATGTTTGTGCTAGTGTGGTTCTCAAAACATCTTCATGTGAAATCTTCTTCTTCCCTTTTGCCTTAGCAATTGCCAGAACTTTATCTTCAGCTTTTTGCAGATCTTTGGCAAGTTGCAACTGATTTGGCCATATGACTAGTAAATCATTTGGAAGAGTGGCCTCAGTTTTGGAAGTTCCACATGGTTCCTTAGATGCGGTCAAGATACCTTTCTTAGGCAACTTGTTTTCAATCAATCCCTTCTTCTTCTTCTGGATTGATTGTCTTTTTGAGTCCAGTGTGCTTCTATTTAATTTCATGGCTTCTTTACAAAGATCCATGGTGTGTCCTTTCTTTCCACAGTAGAAGCATGTTTTCTTGGTGGTCCTTCTGGATGCATCACCCTTCTTGGATTTAGACTCCAAGGACTTCTTTTCCTTATTCAAAACCTTCTTGGGAGCATCTTAAACTTCCTTCTTGCTTCCCAAAGATTCTTTCTGAGCCAGGTTCAGTGATATTCTCTTCATTCCAGCTTCGGATACATTCGGAGATTGATATGTATCAACTCTTTGACCACTTTTGCAACCATCCCAGATGTTGTCAAGTAATCCAAATCTATTTGCAGTAAACAGATGTCTCTGGACCTGTGGATGTTGCTTCCTTCCTTCTGGCTTGCTCCCCCTTGGCATGGGCTTCCTCTGTGCTTTAGCATTCAGTGGATTGTACCAACAATCCTTTGCACAATGCCCATACTTGTTACAACACCAGCATTGTCCCACGAATCTTGACCTCTTCAGTCCTTCTGATTGTAGGGTACTCTTCTTGACCTGTTGTGCTGTTTCAGGAGAGCTCTGCTTCTTTACTGCCTTCATCCATACTTGTTTGGAATTATTTTTCCATCCTGCACTTTTTGTGGAAACACAATTAGAAGCATCAGTACAAGATGGGATGGATGGTACCTTCTTTTTAGAAGTTTTTTCCCTTTTAATAGAGGATGTCTTTCTTTTAGAATCATCCTTCTCAAAGCTCACTTGAGTAGCAACATTTCTTCTTTCAGCTGACTGGGAGGCTTTGGCTTTGGGTGATTGCTGATTGTTCAATATCACCTCTAGTTCTAAGTATTTCATGTTGAGGGAGTTCTTCTCATCCTCAACAGTTCTTAGCTGTCCTTCCTAATTCTCCACCAGTTGTTTCATCTGGTCTTCATGCACCTTCTTCAATTCTTGCAATGAATTGTCCAGCTCCTTCACCAATTTGACTTTTTCTTCAAGTTGAGCATCTCTGACATTCATTGAAACTTTGTGCCTCTTTTCCAGTGCATGGAAAACATCTTTGATTATTATTTTAAAGAATTATTTCTCAAAAAGGCTTCTTTGCAATTCTTCAGCAGTGTCTTCATATCTTTCATTGCAAAGAGAAACTGTTTCATCTTTAGCCTTCACCAGCTTTCTGAGAGTGTTGGTTATGCCAACCCTTTTAGCCAATTGATCTTCCATTGCATTGGCTTCTTCTTCTAACTGTGATTTTTCTTCATGAAGATCATGGATGCCTGTAGCTATACACTTTGCCACTTCCATGGGAGCTGTCTTCTGAAGATATTTGAGTGCACTCTGAAGATCATTCATTGTTTCAACTTCATCACAGCTAGGACAGGCTTTCTTCATCTTCTTGGCCTGTTTCTTCTTTCTATTTTTCTGAGTCTTGGCAGATATCTCCATTTGAGGTTGTTCTTTCATTTCCTCAAATCTGCACTCCATATAGACTCTCTTGGATCTTTTAGAGGTAACCTGGCTCTGATACCAATTGAAGTGCCCAGATCAGTGTGAATCACTGAGAGGGGGAGGGGGTGAATCAGTGATCCCTTAAAACTTTTTACTAATTGATTCTTATCAATTAAACCTCTATGGCTGGTTAAAGCCTCGATCCACTCTTCTTGTATCTCTCAACCTTTTCCGAATGATGCAGTAATGAAAAGGCACAGGACACAAGGATTTACAAGGTTCGGCACCAAAAGCCTACATCCTTGCCATGCTCTCCCAGCATGGATTCTCCCATTATAACTTGTTAGAATTACAATGGTCGATACAGCTTCCCACCGTATCTCTCCTGAGTCCCACATGAGGGTTATTATACTGCGTCCCACAGTGTTACCAGAGTCCCACTGGCCTGCTCCAGAATCCCACTGAAGACTTCTTCTCCCTGAGTCCCACAGGGTTTTCTCTTGGCTCCTCGAGTCGCACGATTAGCTCTTCTTCACTTTAAGCTTCTTCAAGTATCTTCAGCAGTCTGGGATAAAGACTGCTGGCCTTGCTCTGTACCTCTGATCACTTGAGTTGATCAGGTCTTCTCGTCTTGCTCAGACATTATCTCCTTCTTCTGAGGATGACCTGGCTTCTCTCCAACTACTGAATACTCAGACAAATAATATCTTTAACTTCAGTCTGGTCCAGTCTTACTCACTTCAACTTCATGCACTGAGTGCATGGCAGCTCTTCATCCTCATGCACTGATATCATGGCCTTCTCAATTCTTCAGGAACCTTCAAGTCTTGGACAACTCAAATGCACACCACTGATTTATCTTTGTTCACGTGTGCACATGCATGCATGCATGCATGCACTCTCCTCTTTCTCTTCTTGGTGCAGTAAATCCACAAAGGGTGTAGTCACTTTAAGCACACACACCTTCTTCCTCCTTCACACACTTTATCCAATTTGTTTACACACTTAGAGTGTGTTCTACTTTAGTGTGGGTCACTCCTTATTTTACTTCTAGGTGTTTACACTTTTAGTGCACACACTAGGTTCGGCCTTTTAGTTCTTTTGCACACACAAATGCCTATGGCCTTCTTCCCTTCATGTGCACACACCTAGGCTTCGGCCAACTTCTTGCTCACTTTGCACACACACTTAATGAGTGTGGTCTTCTAACCACTTGGCACACACTTGTCCTTCCACTTTATCTTGCACACAAAAGGCACTATGCCTCGGGTCTTCTTGCTTTGCACATCTACTGCCCGTAGGGTGTTCTTCCTTCACTTTGCACACAAGCACAAGGCTCGGCCTTCTTCTTCTATTCCACCTGAATGCCAAAGGAGGCGCGCAAGGGTCTGCTTGAGCCGCGGCCAACTCCTTCTCCAACAGCTGCACAAGGTACCAAGCCCTCGGGTCTTCTTCTCCACTTGGCACACACACACTGTCGCGCAAGTGTCTTGTGCCGCGGGGTGCACAGGCACTCGGGTGTGCAGGATGCAATACCACGAGGCGCGCAAGCCACAAGGGTGAGGACACCTTGGGCGCGCAAGCTACTCCTGCCGCACAAGTATGCGGGCAGGGAGAGCTCTTCCTGTCGCACAAATAATGCGCGTAGGGGACCTTCGAAGCCTCGGGTGGCTCCGGAACCTTCAGCCGCGCAAGTTCTTTGTGCGAGGCTTCTACTTCGCGAGGAACATGCACTCACGGGTCTTCTGATTTTCAAGAAAACTTCAGCAAGCAGCAGAGAGCCTCGGCCTCTCTTTTTATAGGCAGAGGAATGCTTAAAACTTCCGCGTGGTTATAAATTCAAAATCCCGAAGATTTCGGATCTTTAAAAATCTTTCAAATCTGGTTTCTATCCTCGGTTCACGCGGGCTCCCTTTTTCTTCGGTTTCCTCCACGTGCATGCGACTTAGAACGCATTCACGGCCTTCGTTTAGGCTTATGTATGCAAAGCATGCTCTCCACGTGGCCTCGGCACCTTCGGTTGCTTCGGCCGAACATCAAATTCCCCATCCAACATTTGCATGCATATTTTATTGCATGTATATGTTCAGTAGGGCCAGACGATCACAATGGAGGTCTTACTTTGATCGGAGGTGGTCGTAATCTCGAATGCCGTCGTCGGGTGGCCTCTGGTTCAGCGGGAGACGTCGGGTGGCTTTGGGGTGGCTCGACGAAGGAGATGAGCCGGGAGTCGTTGGATCGGGCGATCGAAATACATCGGACGGCCTGGATCAGATCGCCTCGCCGCGGATCAGATGTGCGGCCGAGATCTGGCGCGCGATCGATCGTGCGGCCAGGATCGCTCCCGCGGAAAAATTCCGCGTCCCACATCGAAACGGGCTCCTGTTTTTCCGTGGTTTAACAACCAAGCGCTGCTGGGAAGCGCTCAGTTGAATCCTCTCCCCTCCTGGTGCCGCCCCGCACCGGGTTCTCTCTGCGGGCGCGCCATGCGACCACCTTTCTCCCTGCGGGCGCGCTCCTAGCGCCTACTATGCATCCTCCGGGTGCGCGGGCTTCACCACCGCGTGCCCTCGGGGGCTTACACACGGCCCCCTGCCGCCTTGTGCTTACACCATGGGATCCCCCATGGGCGTGGCGCCTTCGGCCCACAAGTGCCTTGGGGTTGAACCCGTGGGCTGGCCTTGGCTGGCCTAATTTTTGGCTAAGGCATGAATAAACACTTTGTTAAAAAACAAAGTATCCCATATGTAAAATGCCAAATTCCAAGCCACTTCTCCCTTCTTCATTTCTTCTCCTCTTATTCTTCTTGAGAATTCAAACATTAATCTACTTGATTAGAAACAACTCCTCAATTTATGATCTCTACTTAGAATATGGAATTCCCAAGGTTTCTTCTTAATCTTCTTCATCTCCTCTTCCATAGGTGTTCAATACTTAGGAGGGACTTCTTCAACTGAATCTCATAAATCACACATGTTCTTCAACATTCTTCATTGATCTAATCAGAGATCAATTGGATCTTCTTCTGATTCACATGCACTAAGAGTTAGTACATGGACTTCTTTAATCCACTTCATCCACTTAGAAGTTGTGGATGGATCTCTTGCTTCTCCTCATGCATTGTCAATACAATACATGGTCTTCTAACATTGTTGTAACATTGTATCCACTTGATACAAGTTCTTTGAACTTTAAGAACAACTCAACAATCGTCATATGTAATGATGATACTCCATCATCATCCATTCTTCAAGTGGTGTAACTTAGTATCATCTTGATACAAGTATTGAACCATTAAGATCAGTTCTTCAATCGTCTGATATAACTAGAGAATGTTTCAAACACCATCTCCTATGTCACATAGTGAATCTCCTAGGTGACATGCATCTTAGTACCATGGCCATTCTCCATTCATCACCATCACCATCACAACCTTTGTCATTCACATCTTGACATTCCTTGACATCCATTCATTCCATGACAACTTCATGCCTTATTGTCAACAAATGCAACACAGTGCACTTCAAACCAAATAGTATTGTTTTATATTTTTTTAGAATATAAAATTAGTAGATTTTTAATATTATTTTCTGTTGAAAATATATTTGCTTCGATACATATATCTTATAAAAATATTTTTCAATAATATTTTTAACAATATATAAATTTTTTAACTATTTACTTTTTTCCCATATATTAATTTTTTACTTTTTTTAATACATTGTTCTTGTCTATCATTGATCTATATACTTTTTATACTTCTCAAACTGTTTAAATGTCTATCTCCCCCAGTTTCAATTAGGTAATCAATTATTTATGTAATATAAGTATATACGGTGTGCGATTGATGATTGGGATGGTTGGGTGGAATTTTATATTATACTATGGGGATTTCTAGAGTTTAATGACATGAACATGGTTACAAAAAACTATGAAACTCATACAAAAAATCATGCAATATTAGGTAGTAAGCTCTAATTCGGTGTTGGTATTGAACACTTTTGATCAGGAAGTTTGGATTCCTAGGATTAATTATACATTGAAAAATAAAAAAGAAATTTTCATGGTTATCACATGTATCTCCCAAATATATGACCTAACCGAGCATGATTAGAATTTTGATCCTTAATTTGTTGATCTTATTTTGGTTTTCCTCTAAAACACTCAATTTATATTCTTCCAATACCATTATAATTATCTTTCATCCATCCCCAAATACCATATAACATCCCCATGAAAAAACTAAACTCATTAGTCTGATTAGATACCCAATCTATGAAGATATTTGGTGTAAATTTATATTGGTTTTTGCAAAAATATTTATCGTTCATAGCCTTGTATCTTTCTTTCATTTCATCTCCCACCTCTTTCAAATGTGTTTAAATTTTAATAATGTTATTAAATAATAATATCAAATATGATATTATTTTATTATGATAATTTCATGACCAAAAACTTCACCACTTCCATCAACTGTGAAATAATACCATTATTTTAGTGAAAGGATGATTGTCATCTCGTGAACTGATATAATTATTTTTTTTGTCACATTTTATGGATATTGATGTTGACTGAAATAATATTTATAGATCATATTCATGATATATTAAAAATTATCTAAAATAAAAATATCATATACCTTATTTCATTTTCATCCATTGATGAATTATAATGTCTATCATGTGTACTCGGGACTAATGCATTTTTAAGTGATGTGATTTGTTTTTTCATACAATGTCACATGAATGATACATGCAAATGTATTTAAAAAATTATAATTTATTTATTATATATTAAAAATTATTCAATATTAAAATATAATTCACATTCTTTTGATCATGCTCATTGAAGAATTAGAATGTTACTCATTTGTAAAAATGACATACCCTCTCCCAAATTGTAATATATAGAATTTTCCAGAAACAAATTTTATTACACATTTAATGTGTAACATTTGAATTTTGATTATTAATATGTTGTTATTATTATTCATGAAATTATGTAAAAATAACTCCATTTACAGTAGTCAATAAATTGATGTTGTTTTGAAAAAATGAACTGAGTACCCCAAGAAAACCTCATGTGTGATTACATATCATGTAATTAAGTAAACCATTAAAATAAAGGATTTAAATGGTTTATGTATGAGCGATTAAAAAAATTAAAAGGTTATATATAAAATAAATAATTGATATGTGTTTTTTATACATAATATAATACACATACCTTAAAAATTATGAACACTTAGTATGGGTTTCATCTCAAAACATCATTATTTGAGACCCAATTACATTAAAGAACAATTATATTTTAAAAATAGGTGTAAATATATGTATATATTAAATTATTATTTTATATAATTATTCTTTTATTCATAATATTATTTAAATTGGCAATAAACTTTCTCCATTCAACAGAATTATAGTTCAAAATATACCAAAGCGCACAATGTTTACGTTAAAATATCATATTAATCGGGATTTTTTATGCTTGGATTAACATTATAGGATATTATTTGGTCATATTAAATTAATTACATTACATTTTATTCAAAACCATTTATACATAAAAATCACAATTGATTGTTCCATTTTATCCTATTTTATACATAAAACGATATATCAAATGTTTTTCATTTTTGTGATATGTTGAATATCCTTTTTCTTCAATGTCCATGTTTTCTTAAAAAAATTCATTAATAATTTAGAAATATCTAATTGATTAATTAATTAATTTTAACCCAAAATTTACTTCATATAAAATATTACCAATGGAATGTTCGACTATTTTTCTAAATGATGTATTTTTTACCTGACATAAATAGTGTAAAGAGAATGTTTTTATCATTAACGAAATGTAAAAATATTCCCACTATCATGACCAATTATTTCTCTAAGAATCCTTTAAAATATTAAAATATTTTATTTTAAATAAACATATTTCAATAATAAATTCGAATTTTTTTTATTTCTAAAAAGTAATTTCAAATTAAAAAAGGTATTTTCCTTATGAAATATTGTATAAAATATTTCAAAACAATTTCATCAACAATAACAACCTTTAATAATATTGATTTCTTATAAATTATGTATATATTTTGTTAATATTTATTCAATGAATTTTCTCCCTATCATTTGTGGGGTAATACAATCCTTACGATCATTTCATAAATATTCACATCATGAAAACATCTTTTTTTGATGATATGAAGATAGATTATATATCCTTTTTATTTTAATGGATGATTTTTTATAATATAATTTCTAATAGATATTATTTATCTTGAACATATAAATCACGAACATGTTCCTATAGGTTCAACCAGATAATTCTCTTATTCATTAGGTAAATATTTAGTATCATAAGGTGTCACGTATGATATTACAGAATAAACCTAAAAAATTATTGATCAATGTACACCAATTAATAATTGTTTTTAATTTATCCTTCCATTAACATTATTTCATGTTATATTCAACGAAATCATTTTCTACAGTGACATGATCTAATTATACAATGTAATATATGTTTTACTGTAATGTGATTACTCTTGATCATTCTATTTTATGATATCATGTTAAACATGTGAGTACAAAATTGTGGATCCTTGTTATATTTATTCGCATACTGTGAAAATTACCTCACCCATTTTTTTATTCGAAAATTTGTCCCATTTATTTAAGAGATCAAAAGTATTTAGGATATTATTATAATTATAAAATAAAGTGTTTTATTTTAGTTTCAATTTAATTAATTATAATGGTACTCCTAAAAATACATAAGGAGTCATGAACCTATTATTGTAATTAATTGAGGTATATTTTTTAATATATTAATAATATGCATAAAATTATTTGTCCATATTTTACATATATAATTCTCAATATGGATCCCTAAATGAACACATACATTCCTTCCAAAATTCTATAGTCTATAGACATCATGTGAAGTCTTGGAATATTTCTAGAAATATTATTCTATGTAAAAACACAGTTAATTTACTTTTATGAATCTAATAAAACATTGATATGATATGTTTGTGAAATGGAAAAACCATGAAATTTTATTATTTAATAATGGAGAAAATATGGAATCTTATAGCCCTTTATATAAAATTAAAAAATTAATTAAAATTTATTAATATTTAAGGATATCAATTTTTAAAAATATTAATCGATCATTGTAGATAAAATAATATCAAACATATATATTACATATTTTTATGTTAATATTCTCTAAATTTCAAATATATATAATCTTGGACCATATAGATTTATTGAAATTGTTGATTAGATACACTATCTTCTTATTTCATTAAATAACATTACTATCCCCCAAATTTATCTTATAACATATTAATCTTTATAAAAATACATTACATGAATATAGTTTTTTATAAACAAGGAATTGAAACATACCAATGAGTGAGTCTGGATTCTCATTATGGTTATACAAGGGACATACCAATACAAAATGATAACAAGTCTATGAGAACATTAAAATAATACTTGAAAAACATAAATTGCATATCATTGATTGTAAAAAAGAGACATGAAATACATCATGGTAGCTCATTCGACAAAAATAATAATAGAAATAATTAAAATAATTCATCTTAGGAATTATAGATAGGATTTCAAAATATATATATTCCATGAAAACATTTATGTTAATGATATATTCAAATTCATTCATAACAGGTTATGCTTTATATAACCACCATGTAAATGCATTGAGCATAGGATAATCACCCATGTACCCTCATAAAGTATTGGTATATACTCTCATTTAACATATTTTGGGATTGATATAACCCCTAGTGAACCCTTTCTTGAAAATATAGCATTGATCATTAGCCATTTCATTTGAAGGAAATATAGGTCCCACTTTTTACTTATATTACATAACCAACATTCTTGGATATAATGTAAAAACCATCACATAATGATAATAATACATATGTATGCTACAGAATCATAAAACATTGATCATATCAGCACCCATGTATTTATATTTGTTTCATTAATAGTTATTCTTATGTTATGTGATTAAATTGGTTCCATATTCTTGTATGATGGATATGATTATTTCATTTTCATAGATATGGTGGGTCTAATCCCAAAGTACCAGTCAATTTAAAAGTTCTATAGAACTAAATACATTCTTGATTCCCAGTTGAAATTACTATTAGAAAATCAAATAGATTACATAAATAATTAAATTCCTAGAATCCATTAAAACCCATTCAAGGGTTTCATCTTCATAACACGGGGAAAGTAAAAAAAGAAGGGTGAGCTCAAAATCTTGATAAGGGATATGTATAGTGTATTATGTCATGGGCCATTAAAGATTAATCAACATGGGATGTTAAATTACTAATAAAATTAAAAATTTAAATAAAATTACTCTTTTAATATAATTAGAATAATTAATTTTGAAAGGTAAATAACTAAAACTCATTCTATCTAATAAATAAACATAGAATTAAATGATTCTAAAGATAATACCTCTATGAAAATCATATGGGTAATAATAATTGAATTTTCAATGTAGTAATTTCATAATTATTAGATTCCATGATCTATAGGATCATGATACCTATATAGTCAATACCTTTAATAAGTCCGTTTAATTACTAAAGGTATAATCATGTTTAATACAACCACTAAATTTTTCTAATAAGACATTCTACTTCATCGAGTGGATTGATTATAATGGAACCTACCCATTTCTGTAGGAACAAATAATTCATCATATATTATATAGTCTATTTCATTAATTAATTAATATTTCTTTAGAAAAAAATTCTTATGGTGCAAAAGATAAGTTTTATCATCATTTCCATTGTTAATCAAATAAATTTCAAAATAAACAGTATGTGGAAAGAGTCATATTGATTAAGAAGTAATCATATCAATAATACTATAATATAGATATTAATGATTAATTTTAAATTTCTATTAAAATATTATCACATGAATGTGATTGTTTCAAGAGAATGTTAACAATAAAAAAAATATTTAGATTCCACAACAATATTTACCACAAGGTAATTTTCATGTTAAATCCCATTGGATGAAATGATTCTTTGTGAAAATTACAAAATTAAGGTTTATGAATGAATAATGGCATTACATGGTAAAATGGATGCATATAAACCACACAAAAACTGTTTTTTGCAAAATAAAAAATATGATAGAATGTAATATAATGTGAGACGAGATCTCTTACATCAAGTTATCCATTAGTTAAACATTTTTTACCCTCATGTATAATGGTTTTATGAATTATATTAATTTATTCATGAACCACAATTATATTTACCCTAAAATAAATAATCCTATTATAACATTTCAAAAACCATTTGTTAATAATAATCAATTAGATTCATTGTTTCAGGTTATAATCTACGTGTATATAGAATTTCAATTTGATTCAAAAGACTTATTTCTATTTTATATTATAAAGTTCCCACGTCTCTATAAATATAATCATTAAAAAATTATCTTATTTAGAAATATATTATAAATTTAATACTAATAATTAATTATTTGTTTTGAGAAATGATGTACATTACTATAATTGAGAAGGTATGTTATACGTACTCTTGGTTAACATTCCCACATTCCAATAACCATTATGGAAAGGATATATGTAATATTATATCCTTAAAAATTATCATAATATCATATATAACATATTATTTTTTTGACTATAATATCATATATATTATCCATGCGGTGTGATGATCTTAGAAGAGTCACATCATTTCGTGAAGGTGGTTTTACACATGTTCTATAACAATTTATTATCATTTTAAGGAAAAAAATGTTTTTTTTATATTTAAGTATGATAAATATATCTCTAATAACAAATTTATAACATTTATTTCACATATAATAACAAAATTTATCCTTATCACATTTCGTCTGATGTGTTAGTTAATTATATAACACATCGCATCGCGAGGTGGTAGCTGGTTGTACACATGGGTGACATATAGTATCTCATACTGAATGGAAGGTAAATATATATATATATATATATACTCATTGCAGTGTCTCTATATTATTAAATATGTTATAAATATCATATATATAATTTATATCGAACATCATACAGAAACATTAGAGTTGGAAATAATAAAATGATCGACATCAATCTGTGCGGCGGTAGTATGTCCTTCATAAGAACGATGATTTCACGAACCATTTGATGGAAGTGGATATGTTCCTAGATCATAGACTAATTATAAATATATCCAATTAAATTTATCATACTAGCTTTATTTTATCATCATAGAATAATAATGTTTTAAAAAGGTGTTGAATGAATAAATATAAGGAAAATCCTTGAATAAAATTTCCACTAATTTGAATTTCCTCCATGGATTTTCACTAAATCATTAAAAGGATAGAATTATACAAAAAATGGATATGATTATGCTTTGAATGATTTAATATTATTTGGGTTTTTATTGACCAATCAAATTTGGTTTGATGGCGTGAACCCGAGTGTATAGGTGACGACCCTTTATAAGTGCAGGAGAGGACACACTTGGTATTTTTGAATAAAATTGAGTAATAAAAAATTATTCATATAGAAAAAGTGAAAAAATGAAATATTATTGAACTTTAATGGTTGAATCAGGTAAATATTTCCATATAATTGATTTTATACATTTTTTATTTTATTTTAAGCCTTATCCAATTTTTTTAACCCATAGTAATCCCATTTTTTCCTTAACTATGGTAAATAATTTTTACTACATTGAGTATTTATTTTTTTTTAAAAAATAGATTAAATTATTTGAAATTATAAATATTAATTATTGAAAATCTGGAATCCATTATTCAAAATTTAATTTACATATATGTAATATTTTAACTTAAAATTATTCCCGTTAACGTGATGAGACAACATGTTTTTAACGATAAAATGATCAAATTTTTTAAAATTTTGGAAAATAAAATCAATAATAAAATGATTAATATTACCAAAAATAAGATAATTGGAATAAAATTAAACAAATTTTACATTAAATCAAATTCAAAATATCATTTATAAATATTATAAATTTACATGAGAAGTACATTTTTGATAAAATATAATTATTTTGTAGTATTTATCAATCAAAGTATATTTTTAAAAAATACAAAAAAATCATTCAAAAAAAATATAAATTATGATTTAAAAAAGTATGTTTGTTTTTTTATCTAAATTTTCTTTATGTGGTTTAATTATTTTTATATTAACTGCACAAATCCTGATAGAAACATATTTTATTAGAAAATACATCTTTTTGTAAAACAATTCTCTTCCTTCTAGAAGATTCTTATTTTCTTAATAATTAAAGAATAAATGTATTTTTCTTAATTTAGTTATTAATATTCATTCCCTATAATATATATGACATTTAATAACTATTATAATAATATTTCAATAATTTTACACATTTTTTCAGACTTGTAGCTTCGTATACCACAAACTAAACTCATTATTACATGTAGGACATGATAAGCTCAATGTTTTATGTTGCATACTCTATGAAATACAATATTCTAATTTTAAATTATTAGATTTTTATTGAAAATTTTGAAATGAAACATTTTCATAACCATTTAGACATTTATTCATATAATAATCCACAAATAATCAACAATTTCTTTATAAGCATTTTATCATGGTTTAACCCATGATCGAGAAACATGTTTCCTAAACATCTTATCATCATATACATAAACCATTAATAAAAAAATATATTTGATTCCATATAGAATAATCCCAGTAAAGCATAATTTATATCATATTACTTCATCTAAGATGTGAAATTATTTTTAAAGGTCATATGTAAAATTTCATTAGGAACTTTACATTTTGTTGAAAATAAATATTTTAGAACTAGAAATTGAAACACAAAATTGTGGAAATCAATTTATTGAATAGTAAACTTGAAAAAATATAAAGTAAGATTTAAATATCATTTTAATATTTTATTCTAAAAAATATACATTAAACATTGAATATTTTTTTAAATAAAAAAACAGAAAAAAATTAATATTGAAAATAACCTTTGAACATTATATTGGAATATTTAACAATAATTTAAAAAATTTCATGATGAAAATTTCAATTAAAAATTTTAAAAAATATTTTCAAATCATAAATCATTTTAAAAATTAATTCCCCAAATAAAATAATTTAAAAATAATATGACCATTTAATACCATGAGTTGTCTTGATGGTAGGAAATGAATTATACATTAATATAATTATTTAATTCACATTTTTGGTAAAATCCAAATGAAACTTATTTTTTAAATGAAATGAAAACTCCTTTTATTAAAACATGAAACAAATTTAAATATATGTAAAAAAATGGAAAAATTATAGATGAATATTATCCAATTTTTGAAAACATTTTTGGAAACCATTTATATAAATTATAAAAGGGTTTTCATTCAAATAGAGAAATACAGTCAGTTTTAATTACTTTTTTTCATTAATAGTAAATAAATTAATGAAAATTAATAGAAAAATTTTATTCTAATAAAATATAAAGATAATAATAATCATGGTAATATTCTTGAGAGATAGATAACTTGATTTCATCATTTAATTCATAATAGAAAAATCTCGACAAACAATGAGATTATAACATCAAACCCTTTCCATTATGGTATATTTTTTATCATAAAACACATTAAATAAAAACATTTTAGAAAAATTTATATATCATGAATTGAATAATATTCCTTATATAACAAGTCAATGGACTATATATGAACATCATAAATGAATATTGGTTCATAACATTAAAAAATTCCAAAAAAGACAAATTGAGACAAGAATCACATAACCACTATTATGTTTTGAGCCATAAACCCATTGAATGTGATATCCTGAAATGGATGTATAAATACCAAAGATTTTAAATCATAATCATAATAAAATACAGTAATTATATGCTTATAAACCACATAAAAAAGGCATTATTAATATGGATAATTCTTTATAGAATATTGAAGTGAGACGAATGTCCCTTACAACAAGTATCGACATCATTAGTATATGATAACACCTCTTAGAAAATAAATATTCGGTTATTATAAATATAGTATATAATAATAATATTAAATATCAAACGAAATATTATTTATTTAAATCCATTTACAATATTTTATTAACAAATATTTATATAAATCACATTTATGTAATATACGCATTTTTTTTATGAATTTTTTTAATTGGTATTTTTATCCTTTTACATTAACATTGGTTAAATAATAATTTAAAATTTAACCATTATGAACTATCAGATATATTCAGTATGTTTGTTTTATAAATACTAATAATTTATAGATAGAATAGGAAATACGTTGTTTATGGAGATGGTAGGTCATACCTACTCATGAACACTATTCCCATTGTTTAACAGATGGAAAAATTAATGGTAAAATATATTTCAAAATTTTATAATAATTGTGATTTCTTAAATATAATAAAAATTTATTAACATTATCCTTATTAACGTACATCCAATTTTATTATGAAAAACAAATCAAATCACATCATGAGGCGATAGTCCATCATATAAGGAATTGACATTGTTGTATCCCCATAGAATAGAAATAAAGAAGGTATTTGATAAATAATAAATAATGATTCATAATTAAGTTAAAAATATCTCATATATTAATTAAAAATATCTTTCTAAAAATACAAGTGAAATTGAAATGAAAAAACACATGACATTGATTTGTGAGGTAGTACTCTGTCATGTTTACCAGTGGATATATATTTTTCCTACTAGTTGGAATGTAAGAAGGTAGGTGTGATATTATAATTATATAATTATATTAATAATAATATATATATATATATATATATTATATTAACATTAAATCAATAATTATATTAAGCTGTGATATTTGTTTACTAAAAACAAATAACCTAGCTTTGTGGGGTAGTAGTTTGTTCTACAAATGATTAATTGTTTTCTTTACAATTTATTGGAAATCAAGATTGATATATGTTATGAATATTTTTTAAAATATAACAATATATTTTATGTACTCTTTTTATGATATAATAATATTATGATAAAATTTATAGTCAGGGAAGAATAAATAATAACAAAAAACATGTTTAAGAATATTACTTTCCGATATCCTCTTTAGGTTTAGACCAAAATCACTTATATAGAGACTTAATATAAACATTAAGGCTTTTGTTAATTTGATAAATATGTTTCAAGTCTATTGTGGAAGTCTAGGACATAAAAATGGGGTTTGGATTTAAAATGGGTGTAGGAGATATGGTGGTTATTTATAAGTGGGGAGAGGACACAAATGGAATTATAAAAAATAATAAATTCTACCCACATGATTTAAATTCAAAAAGGAATAATAATGAGTAATTATTAACCCTTATAGTTTATAACATAAAAAAATGGTTATATAATCATTTTTGACAGGATTAATATCATTTCGACCACATATCATTTTAGTTAAATACTAATAATCATGTCTTAACCATAATGGTGGAAATGAATTTTAATTTTTTAACTATTCAAAAATTCCAAAATTTATTTTTAAAATAATTATATTATATTTTTTATCATTAAAAAAATATGGAATCCATTTTTCAAAATTTCATTCATATATGTGAATAAATATTATTTAATATTATACTCTTAGGCATGATGAGAAACAAATCATCTAAAAAAAATGTTTCCAAGAGATAAAAAAATAGATAAAAATTATATATAATATTATTATAATGAACTAAATTGGAATAATATATATATAATTTGACTAATATAACAGTTAAAAGCTTCTTATAGTAATATTGATTTTAAAAATGATCTAATATACATTTAAATTTTAAATAAAAACTAGTATCCTTCACTATTCATCGTATATTTTATCATATTATAAAATTATAAAACAATAAATCCAAGAAAATATCAACATTAGGATTTCAAAAATCATTTTAATTTTATCAAATAAATTTTACAAATTTATAGAAAATTTATTTTTAAAATGAGTGGGGAGAAATTTTAAAAGGCTACATTTTATAAAAATTAATTTTTATTAATAAATTATATTTTATTCTTATGTTTTAAAAAAAGAATGAATTAAATAAATGTAAAATATTTTATTGAAAATATATAATTTATTAATCATAAACATTATTAAAAAAATATTTTTTCATTTTATTTTGTTAAAACATGGTTGTACACATAAAAATAGTTTTCTTGAAAATTATTTCTTCATTTTAAAAGGTTTTTTATGTTATATTATTATCACCATGTTACCAAATAATTCATTTTATATACATATAAAAAAATATATTTTCATTTTTTAGTTAATTATTTTAATATCAATCATTTTAATGGCTTTATAATAAGAAAAAGAAAAAATAATTATTATTTATTAAAATTTTGTGTTTCATTAAACATGGTGTTACCTATAATGCCTACTATAAAATAATATAATTTTATCAGAGTAAATACTACTTAAATTAATTTTGTATTAAATAATATTCCCACAAAAAATAAATATTCATTCAAAATTGATAGTAATAATTAGAAAAGAACATACTTTTATCTCATGATATCTTCAGGTTTCAATATAGCTACCTTAAACTGGTTTTTTTTCCACAAATCAGTAACCAGGTGAGTGGAATTTTTGAAAGCACATTATATCTATGAGAAAAAATATCTAGTATCATATCATTAAAAGAATTATATTTATCTAATGATATAAAATTTTAGTTTTGTACATTTGATGGATCAGGCATGTACATCCTCATAAGACATACATTAAACACATTGTTTAACATAGAGAGTTATTTTTTGAAGAAAGATGTGGTCCCAATATGATCGATAATTTAAAAAGTGGATGATATATATAAGAATTATTTTTCCTTTCATTATTACTTGATTAATTCATAGACACACCTTCTCTTAATGACAAAATTACTGATTATTTTAGTGATTTTCGATATTTTTTGTC
Organism: Viscum album; assembly: GCA_963277665.1. Taxonomy (NCBI): domain Eukaryota; kingdom Viridiplantae; phylum Streptophyta; class Magnoliopsida; order Santalales; family Viscaceae; genus Viscum; species Viscum album. The sequence goes on along the minus strand of OY728147.1, from coordinate 598,523,969 downwards.
TACTGAATTTGTGAAATCATTATTTTTTTTGAATGGATCTTACATTATATTCAATTTTTCACATAAATCTCTTCATAATAGTTTTCATTCTAAAAATATATCTTTGTACATTTGGTTTTTACACGTTTTCAATAATGGTAATTATATATAGCCAACTCAATTATCGATTAAAGGATATTATTGTAATAATACTCAAGTTGAATAAGGTGTTGATCCCAAACACTGTCGAGATCCATAAATAAATATCTCCACATTTCCTATAAGGATTTAATTATTCTCTCATATTGACCATCAATTTATGTGTGGTACATTTTTATAAAAATAATCTATGTATTGAGATAATTATGAACACATTTATAGGCATTAAGGTAAACATTGGATCACAATTAGATAGAATAGAATATGTTAATCCAAGTAGCATTTCCATATCTTTAATTTATACTATGGGAATATGACCAGGATAAAATTATTCGCTAATTTATATGAAGTGTGATTCAATTCAAAGGCAATAAACTATGACTCATTCAAAATTATTCCATTTTAACAATTTTAGAATACCAATTAAAAAATCCATAGTGATTTCATTCCCATGTCAATTATTATATGTATAAGGGTCTTATCATCCATGTATACTTCCTTTTATCATCCTCAACCATCATACATAACATGGGCTGAGATGCTAACATTAAAAAATAAAAAACCATATTTTACCACCTGAAATTGAAATCCATGCTGGTTAGTGGGATGGAAAATACCATTTTCATCATTATATTATGTGTGGATGTTGCACGACCATACTAGATATGATAGTTTATCACCAGATATCTTGTTGATCCATTTTCTAAAAATATATCAATAAAATTCCCAAATATAAATAACTCATATTTACCACAATATAAAATGTACGGTAAACCCAATTGTTCACCAATACCTTTAATCTAATTTCACAAAAAAATATAATGGAAGTAATATTTTAAAAATATCAAAAAAAACATTAACAAAACAAAGGTGTTGTATTCCAAAAAATTCATTCCAACATATCATTCTTCCTGAAAAAAAATCACAACATGAAACCTCAAAATATGTGTCAAATAATTTTAACTTATGATTAATAATGAACTCATAAAAACATGAAAAATACTATAACATTTATATTAATTTTACAGGTGGACATATATTCTACAAAATAAAATTTCACCCATTATTCCTTAAATAAGACAATATCTTATTAAAACCATTTATGATGAAAGCATTTTTCATCAATGCACTAATAGAAGATCTACTGTAATTAAATCATTGAAAAATTCATTAATAAGGAGATACTCATTACTTAAAATCAAACAAGGTTCCTCCAAAGGATGAACAATGTTGTTTTCATAGGTATTCTCCACACAAAATCCAAAATAATTTTCCCATAATAGGAATATAGGATATTTTTCCACTAATTATTATGAATCTCTTTAACAATTTTTATTTCATAAGATTTACCTTTTTTGTCATTATATGTTTACTTGGATTGTAATCATCATTATCCCTTGAATTGGAGCATTCGATACCATAATTAAAAGTTGTCTCACACATGAATTAGGATGGTTTGGTTGGTTCATTCTATGGCGAATTCTATCAATTTCCAAAATTAAGTAACATATTCACATGTCTTTAGCATTCTTATAAACAATAACCTTCCTATCCATAACAAAAAAATTAGTAGTTCCATAATGATAATTTACTGTATGATTATATCCACACTTTCGGCATAATGGATCGATCATCCTATATTCTACCATGTTTATATAGTTTCCCTTAAATTCCATTTTTATTTTATTATCACTACTATGCGATTGATGTGTAACCAAAATCTCCATTTCCACAAAGATAAAAGATCTAATGATTTATTCATAACTACCTAGTCATATTGGTTTAATTCTATTTGTAAAAATGGGATTAATATATAAAAGTATTGATCAACCTTACATGCAGGTCAGATAATAATTCCAGAATCACACTTCCTAATTATTCTAAAATATGAATCATATGTACCAAAAAATTCACCATCCATCAGTTTTGACTCAAGGAACCCCCTCTCCATTTTCACATGTAAAAAACTAGGCAATTACTCATTGAATAAAACTATCATAAACCCATCCTACTATAACATTTCAAATTAATCAATTTTGAATTGTATTCTTGGTTAGAGTGATTCATTGATTATATTCCCAATCCAAAATATAGATAGAGAAAAATTATTTCTTCATTTTTCAAAAACTAGTGAAATGAATTTTTTTCCTGTTATGATCAATTTCTAAAGGACCAGTGGATTATATGAAAAACATAATTATAGGGTAATTTTACTCAAAATTTAATAAAAATAACATCGTTTCCCCTTGATATTTTTATTATTTATAATGATTTATAACATGAGACAATTTTATCACCATATAAATTCTATTTTTTCCATGTCGCATAACTATTGGTTACCAAGGGGAAATCATTTCATTCTTTATCACACCCATCATTAACTCGGTTTCTTCTATTTTTATCCATTGACTAAAACCAAAAATAATTGTATATGAAACACTAATAATAGAGAGAAACCATATAATCCTCAAAAATAACTTATAAGATGTCGAAATCTTGATACCGTGTTTTCAATATATGAAACCATTTGGATATACTAGGTCATTAATTTTTATTATTCAATTACATAATTATGATTTGAAAATATTTTTCTTAGAATTTCAATAACATCTCACCTAGTATTATCACACCATGTGTGAAAAAATTGTCATTTTTGGCACCAGGTGATGATTGAGTAATGAAAAATGTGCCATTTTGGATTTTTCACTACATGTAACATTTGTTTCAAAACCACGAACAATTTTAGTACCACTAAGGTGTTATATTTCACAGAAAACACCCTCTTAATCCATAACCAAATTACATGATGTTTTCATATACAAAGAGTTTTCATTATGGATCTCACTAAAGATTTCTGATCATTGTTTCCAACGTATAAAAAATAATTTCCTCCGATTGAAATATAGATACCCAAATATCTGAATATATAAATATTACTTTTTTTGTTTAATTTTCAACACATTTGAAAAGTAAAAGATTATGGACAATATAGTTTTCATTTCTTTAGAAACTAGATATACTATCTTCTAATTTCGTGAGTTTTCTTCAATGTCTCCCAAAATGGTTGTCCTATTTATTACTCATCATGGACATATCCCGCATAAAAAAAGTCCCCAAAACATGGGAAGGGAAACATATAAAAAGGTTAACTAATATAACTAGTATGGATAAATATGGGTGATATAAATATAACATGGGAAAAGGGTATGATAAAATAATAATAATATTTGTATATTATACAATATATATCATCTGTAATAAACATGAGGCATAAAAAAATTATGAAGCCTTAGAAGACATGGAAGAAGATTAATTCAAATAATATCATCAATTTTAAGAGATAGTAATGGATTTGTAGAATACACATAAAAAATCACATTTCAATGAAATATAAAAACACATTTATAAAATTTTAGGGTTGAGTTACCACCCTTGTACATGCTTCAATCATCGTATATCCTCTTGGGTACCCTATTTCAAGAATTGGATGAACTCTTATGTTTCACATTTTCTGGATTAGAAAAAAGCACATATACCCATTGAGAAAGTATAATATTAATCATTTCCAAATTCTTTGGAGGGACATATAGGTTGTATAAGTCCTTGGTTATAACATAACCAATATCATTGCGTATAAGGTAACCATGAACAGATAATGAAAATAATACATATTTTTTCAAATATTCATAATTGATTAATCAAAATAGAACCCAGGGTAATAATTTTGTTTTATAAAATATTTAATTAGGATGAATATATAAAAAACAAAATTGTTTCATAATCATTTCATCAAATAATAAAATAATAACTTTTGAAAAATGAGCCAGGTTTTCTATTCATTATTAGGGTATTACTCATTGAATAAAAACTTGTTTTGTAAATAAATTGTCATCATAAATGTGTACCATTTAGAGAAAAATATGAACGGTTTCCTAGGATCATAACCCCATTAATGATATTGTTAAATAAAATTATGTCTTTTTACATGAAAAATTATTTTTACTGTTCATTTATATCATTTCCTTAGTAAAATATCCTTTCCCTAAAATTATTATTTTTAAAATTGGAAATTTAAAAAAATATTGTGTGAAATAATTTCCATTAAAAATTACATTGAAAACTTAATAGTGAATCATTTTTAATAATTTAAAAAATTATTTATGAATATAAACTACCCACATTGAAAAAATAATTAAAAACATAAAATAATTTCTAAATTATTTTCATTAAAATCTTTCAAAATAATAAAAGATACATTAAGATTACTTTAAACATTTATTGTAGAAAATAATTTTCCCACTATAAAAACATTTTCTTAAATAGTAAAACATATTCCGCATAATCATATTTAAAAAAACCAATGGAATATTTATAGTAACATTTATGCTACGAGTGGTCAAGACGACAAGAAATTTCATACACATTACAATAATGATTTCATTCACATTTCAGGTAATTGAAAAAGGAATTTGTATGAAAACAACATGATTAATTTAAAAAAAATTAACAAAAAGTTAAAAATAACTTAAAAAATTCTATAAAAGATATAAATATTTTAAAAAATCATATAAAACATTGGTATGGATGAAAAAAGGTTTTCGACCGAAGAGACAATTAAAGTAAATTTTCATTAAATAAATTCATTGGTGACCATGAGTAAATAAAAAGTGTAATGTTAAGGGTAAAAATTAATTCTCTAAAAATAAAAATAGGAAAACAAATTTCATGATATTCTAGGGAGATAGAACAAATGATTTCATCACAAAAAGCATAATAATAAAAAAATCCCCATTAACAATGAGATCATAACATAAAACTCGTACCACGAGGTTACTTTTGAATCAAAATTAAAAATAATTAATAATATCAAAGTAACAAATTAAATATCATTAATATAAGGATTTTCATGATATAACATGTCAAAGGTTATTTATAGACACCTCATTAAAAATGATAGGTGCATACCATAACATATGTTTGAAAGAAATAAAATTGAGAATACAATCACATAACACTTTTGTAATATATGAATTAAGAAAACCATTAATGGGATATCATAAAATTGTTTGGTAGAATTATATTTTTTTGTTGAATAATGATTTATTATTTTCATGGTAACTATATACACCACAAAAATTAAACATGTGGTGAATTTGACATGTGTCTCTTATAAAATAAAAGTCAAACAAATATCCCTTACCTTAAATCTAAAAATAAATTATACATATTAAAACATCATATATATAATAAATATAGGTTTTTAATACGTATATTTATTAATTATAATATTTAATATAATAGCACATTTATTTTTTAAACTTTTATAACTATATATTGACAATTCATTGTTAAAATTGCATTTCGGGTAAAAACTATTTTGTTTTTTCATACATGTAAAAATTTGTTAAAATGGATCCCTTTACATTAATAATTTTTAAAAAATATCAAGAATGGTAAAAATTATATAGGTAAAATATATATTTAGTATATATTTATTTATACTAGCCTATAAATTATTAAGAAAGGGATTGAAATACATTATTACTCGAGAAGTTATGATATAAAAACCTATTAATATTATTTCCATTTCATTAAATAATGGAAGAAAATTATGGGGAATAATAATTATCCATTAATGTACCATTATTGTTTGATATATATTATATAATTTTTTTAAATTTATACCCATTACTATCCATGATAAGTGTAAGTGAAAAATGATTCACATCGCTTCACATGGAAACAGTATTCCATACAGACAAGAGACATTTTTATTTCACCCATAAAATGGAATTAAAAAAGGTATGTGTGATAACATTATTATATATGTATAATTATGTCACAATTATCATATATATTAAATAAATTTATCCTTATTTTCATCAATGATAAAAGTACATGGAAAAAACATTACATCAGTTTACAAGGCAGTAGCATGCTGTGCGCATTAGCGATATTATTGTATTCTAATGTGTTAGAAGTTATGTTGGTAGGTTTTATATAAAAATTAAAAATAATAATAATATCATATATATATATAGATATATCTTATATAAACATTAAAAAATCATTCAATATTTCCATGAGTGGTGGTGATGGAAAATAAACAACATCACTTCATGAGGTTATAGTCATTCATACACACAGTTAATAGTTCTGTTTCCCATATTGTGGAAGTGGATATGGATATTGGGTTTTAAAATAAAATATTTTAATAATAGTATATGTATGATATTTTCGTTTTTATATCACGGTATTTAAATTAGAATAAGGATATAGAAGAAAAAAAGTAAAAAATGCATGGTTTTGAATTGTAGCTTTTATACATATATCCTCTTTAGGATTACACATAAAACCTTAATTGTATGAAGTCATAACAAAAAATTGTTTTATAAAAATCATATATAGTATTAGGGAACATATTTAACCATTTATTTTCATATAATTTATTTTTGAAGTCCGAAGATAAGATATTATAATTTGACGAGAGAACACATATGATATTTTTTAAATGAATAATCTGTACACATATTTTTTAAATGCATGAAGTATAAAAAATGGGAAATTTTAATTTATTAGAGGTTATATGGTCTATATTTTTAATGAAATGTGTGTTATATATGTTTCAAGCTCATTTTATCCCTTATCATTTGAGTTTATCACTCAATGAAAACTATTTTAACCTCAATTGTGATAATTAATGTTTTTATTTTTATTATTATTGATTATTGTAAAAAATTATTTTAAACTCATTACATAATATTTATTATTATAAAAATATATAATTTTTTTTCAAAATTACATTCAAAGATGTGGATAATGTTAATTCAAAATTAATATTACAGACATGATAAGAAAACAGCTTCCAAAGAGTGAATTTTGAAAAGTATAAAATGTTTTTATATAATAATTCAACTTTGAATATTATTAAAAAAATAAATTGGATTCATAGAAGTATGAAAAATATATTACTATTCTAAAAATTACTTTTAATAATTTTTATGTCAATAATTATTTATCAGAAATTGAAAATCTTAATTACAACCAGTATTTATAGTACTAATTGAAAACAAATTCTTCTCATAAAATTCTAAAATATTAACTACAAGATAAATATAAAAATATGATTTCAATTTTATGATATTTTTTCTAACATATTTTCAAGAAGTATAAATACTAAATTTTCGTACAATTAAACAAAAATACCATAGAAAAAGATATTTATAAAAAAAATTTCTATAAAATTAGATTTGTTGTTACATCTTACCTAGAGAAGACATATAATGAACCTTAAACATTTTATTGAATATAAAATATATATATTTCATTATAATATTTCACAATTTTTTTTAATTTATAATGGAAAATCATTATTGTGCACATTTAAATATTTTATCAATAAAATATTTCCCTTATTTTCATATTGAGGGTATTTTCATTTTAAATTATTTATTGTTCAATGATTTCATATTATATACATCTATAATCTATATATTTTCATTATTTTTTTATTCCAATTTGTACACACCATTCCAACAGCATGGTGCTAACTAACATTTTAAATAATATTATTTTAATTATATGTCATGATTCGTTAAAACTATGGGTTTCATGAAACACAAGATATCAATAAAATAAAATATATTGTTAAATTATATTTCATATAATCATGGAGTGTTTTAGTTATAGATACTAAAATATCTAAAATATAGTCCAAAACCACACATTTGACCATTGAAAAATCAATCAAAATGCTTAGTATGATATATAGTTATCAATATAATATTTTTCAATAAAATTTATATACCATTTCAATTGTATGTTTATCTACATCATGTTATCACATACAATATTATAATGACATACAACAATATCCTGATTACATAAACAATCAATATAAATCTTGAATAAATTGCTATTAAAATAAAAATAATAACATTTAAAAATAAAGATCTCATACTGACAAATGACTAATGGAGTCACACTCCTCTATAATAAATATCAACATTAAAAATATTTATTAATAATTCTAAAACAAAAAACACAATTTATCAAATTGAATTATATGGGTGGAGATTCATTACATTACTAAAATCATTATCTTTAAGGGGTAGTACACTCAAAATTCACTATTGATCCCAGCATAAAAATATAATTTATTAAACCTTAATGTAATGTAAATATCATATTTTTTTTATAAAATATCATAATTAATTCAATTATATTTAAAATACAGCCAGAAAATATATAATGAAAAAAAAACATCTTGATTATTTTTTATCCGTCGCAAATGGATGAAAATTCATTATATTATTATTCAATCTATATATTTTCTAAGTTAGATTATAATACCATGATGGACACATTAAATATTCAGGAAAAAAATATATATAGAAACATTGGATGGAAAGGTAGGAATTATATATGAAGGATAATAAAAATACACCTTTATTTCTCAAAATATAAATTGGAGATGAATCAAAAAGGGAAATACGGGTGGTAGATGCTTTGTGAAAATGGACCATATTAGTGATCTTACAATATTTGAACTCCTGGGGTCATAATTTATTTTAAGGGTATTCTAAAAAACACAAGAAAATATTGTGTGATGATAATAAAATAAATAAATCCATGTTGTATATAATGTGTTCAGTTTAAGAATACCATCCAATAAGAGGCGAAACCAGTATGTATCTACAAATGGACACCCAATTGAATGGGCATTTATATTTTTATAATTAATTTTATTAATTTTATTATTTTAGTGAAACTTTTTTATATCCTAAATGATATAAAACCATTTCCTAAATTATGCCACAAATTTATTTACATTTTTGACATTTGATATTTAATTAAAGAAATACCTAACACTCTCCCAAGTTTAAAATAATAAATTCCATATTATCTGAATAAATAAATCATATATTTATTAGTGTTTATTTCACTGTCAACTCCATGGTGTGGATTATTACAATTATATTTTTTTTCTCATTATCTATGTCTCGAGGAATAAATTTTTTCACATTTAGAGGATTATATATTTTAGTAAATTTTATAAAAATATTTTAAACATCAATACATATGATACATTACTAGATTAAATTTTTTTTATTGATTAGTAATCTGTAAATTGTATGAATAATGTATTCTAATATAAAAATTATAATAATTCAAAATTTATCAATATATATTGTCCCTAAAATATTATCTTAAGATGAAACTTTTGGGATTTATTAATGTTTAAAATAATGATTTATCATATTTTTTGTGATATGTTTTATGTTTTATATAATTTATAAATGTTATAACAAAGTACAAATTATATAATTGTTATTTTTTAAAGATAAATAATATTTTGATGGTACATATACATAAATATGTATTTTTTTAGTATTTATGTAATATACATAATGAATATATATATTTTTTCAATTATAAATTGAATATTCATCTTTATCATTATTTCATTTATTAAAAATATTTCTTGAATATAATTGATGAAAAAACCATGATAAATGTCTCTATAATTTATATTACCAAATATCTTCATGGAAATAAATGATATGTCATGAGATGTTATGATCATAGTGATTTTGTTTATATATTTTTTTACATTAATTATTTCAATTTTCCTTGTCACTTTTGATTTTGTTAATATATATTTTTTGATAAATTACTCATTGAAGGGGGGAATTGTAGGGTTTAGATTTATTGGTTGTTTATCTGTATATTATTGACATTTTTAAACAAAATATACAATATAAAATGTAAATAATGGTAGTGTGAGATTTTATTATTTTATTTGGTTATAAATCAGTTAACATTGCAATTAATTTTTTTTATTTTCTATAATTTAATTTTCTTAGTAATTAATTTATTATGAATTTTCATAGCATGTTTATCAATTAAAATCATTAATATTTTTTTATTTCATTTATATTTATATTTTTAACGTTGCTTATTTTTTGGGATATCATATTTTATTATTTTACTACTACTATTATATATATATTTATATATTTATATATTTATATTCATCATTATTTTAAATTAATTTAGATGTATAAATATTTAAAATAAATTTTGTTCGATTTTCTATAAGCTAATGTTTTTAAGATAGCATACAATCATTTAAATTTAGGTTTGATATTTTTAAACTAAAACAAATGAAATTTGGGTAGCATTAAAAATTCTATGTTTTTCATTTTTAGTAAATTAATTTAAATATTTATAAAAGAATAAATTAAATAGTTTCATATCATAATATAAATTGCATTATCCTAGTACGTTAATTTATATAATGTAATCTCAACTAAAATAAAAGGTCACCCAAAAATAATGATTTAAATTGAAGATGTGTAAGAGGAAGAGTTGAGAATAATAGATGATTCATCGTTTTATAACCATGATAATCGATTATGAATGATGAACTATTATGACTTTAACAAGTCATTCCAAGAGATTCCATTTGATGAAGTATCCTCAGTCAAAATTCAAATGAGAAAAAACTGAATCGCATGCTTGTTCATTCCAACTCCAACTCTTTTGATGTTTCCAAATCAATAGTTTAAGATACGTAAGTGAATACAAACACGTCTTTCAACATGGATATGATGATCCAGGTGATCTAGATGACATTTATTGTGTCAATATATTGATTAAAAATTACATATGGTTATATATATATGATTAGATCTAATATCAACATCACTTATATATTACTAAATCTCAATAAATGGATGAAATAAAATAATATCCATGATCTAATCAACATATATTTATTGAAAAATTAACATTATGATGATCTTAATTAAATGAATTTTTGGGTGAGTCAGTCTGGTTTTTTATGATATTTGAGGTATTGAATATCGACAACCAATTTGACTAAACATCATATAATTAAGATCATCGACCATGTTGTGATGATGAAATTTTCTTTTACGAATCACCTGAGAGTTTCAAGGGAAAATAATAGTTTATCCATATTCATATTCAAGATCAATGTACAATGACGTTGTGATTCTCATTGTTCCATTTCAGATGAATATCATTTTTAACTGGTATGATCATTTGTAATAGGTAAGATCATTTAATATTATAGTTTCAAATTCATGAAGGCAATTGGACATCATTCCCTCAGATTTTTGTAGTTTTGGGGTTTATTTAGGATGCATGGAATATGTTAATATTTTTTTTCTGAGAACCTAAGTTTGGAAATAATTTAACCAGATGAGATACCATGTGTCGAGTTACCTGAGTGGTGAAAGGAAGAAAAATTACTATCAGGGAAGCTGACTATTTCAAAAATTAAAAAAATGATAGGAAATTATAATAGAGTGAAAGATGCTTTGAATTATTTTCATAAATTATTTATATTAATTTTACATTCTCTAAATGAAAAAATATGGTTTTTTAATTATATCTTATTAATAAGTTTCATAAAAAAATTGTGTTAGGAATAAAATACCGGAGATGAGAAACTAGAGCCAAAACTGCGGAATATTTATAAAGTTGTTCTAAAGACGGGTACAATGGAATTATTTAAAGAAATTAATAGAAATTCCAATAAATTGTATAGATGGATCAGAATTAAATTGAGATTGAAATTGATGTAATCAATGAGATTTATAATACCTTCTACATTTTATTCATTAATATACCAGGTTCGGGCTCATGTTTGGCATCCTTAAGAAATTTTCTTACATAATTATGATTGAAGTTTTATTGTTAATGTTCATTTTTAATCATTTTTTTGTGATCCCATTGAATTTAAATTACACCATTTTTTAAAAATTAATTTAGTATATTACATTATGAACTATAGAAACAACTTATTGTTGGTCAAACTACTTGATTGAGAGTTCAATAACATATTTCTATTTTTTATTCCAAATATTAATTAAAAATGAATTGATTAAATTAATTAAAAATTGTTTTTATCATTATAATATTTGTATTTCTTCTTCTCTTTAACATATATATAAATATGAAAATAATATTTCATTTCATATAATTTTTTTCACATAATTCACTATTATGATTATTACATACATTTTCGATTTTTAATGGTTTAAAACATTTCATTAATCCCTATAATATATCCCTAACATTTTTTGGATCAATTCATCCTACCTCTATCTAATAGTCAATAGTAATATATAAATTTTCATTTGAAATGTTCATCAATAACCACTTCACTGTAAAATTTATACACTGTTTCTCAAAAATGAATACACTAAGTTTTATATTTGAAAAAAATATCATAATGATTACAAAAATAAAATAAAAAATTATTGTTTAAAATAAATCAATTAAATAACCTACAACTTGAGTTTTTTAAATTTTCTAATGCCTTTTGTGTCTATGGAGCTTTCTAGTCATCACTATACTTGAGATTTTATTGTTTAAAGATGTTTATCACTGAATGTGAAATGTCAGTTGTAGTTATTTTTATATTTATATAAAAAATAGATCTACAAAAGTGGTTGGTTCACAAAAATTAATATTAATATATTTTTTCCAGTTAGGGGAACACTTTCTATTAATGTGTCGATAACGTTCCACAATAACATAATATATATTAAAAAACTATGAATTCCATGATCCTAAACCTAATGTTTATTACAAATTGGAATAGTTATTATAAGCCTCTTTTTGAATAATTTGAAATATATGAGGAAACACACAATGATAGAATTGTAAACATACCAATTGAAATAATAAAATCATATGAAATGATAGAGAAATAAAAAAATAAATAATGTTATGTGATGTGGAAAATGAATTTGGAAAATATTAAAATGAAATTGTTGGAGAGAGTGAGGCTGAAACAATGAAACTAACCAATTATTGAGAAGAATAAAAAATTAATGATAATTATTGAAATAACCAGTACTCTAAATTAATAAAACCAATATGATGAATATATCAATAATATAAAGGGAACTATGTTCAAATATTTTCATAAATAACTGAATTATATTGAATAATAATTCCACTTTAATTACATGAATCTTTGTTTTAAAATGGACCATTGTTATAGGAGTTTTTAGAGTCTGATTTCTCAACTTGAGGATAAATAAGAAAATTAGAATATAAATGTTCAAAACTATTCCGCCTTCTATAGTGAATATTTTATTTATGAACATGTACTCTATATTAGGGGAATGTTTTAATGAAACAATTTATTAATTCTAATATTTTGAACCCTCTTTTAAATTTTTCATTCTATGATTTTAAAAAGTGATCCCTTCCATCCTAAAACTATTTCAAGAAAACATGCTTAGTTGTATATCTTCAAAGAAAATTTTATGGCTAATTTTTCACTCCCATGTTCACCCAATTTTTAATCCTCTAATTAATTTTTTTAATAAAATTTAAAAATACATTGAATTACATGGTGAATAATATAAAAATATGAAATCACATGACTCTATATTTCATGATTCTAAAAATTGTAATTTTCTCCATAAATGTGAATTGGAAATCCATAATGGTTTAATTTTAAGGGTTATATTTTTTAATGTGTACATAAACTAGATGATCATCACACATAAGATAGAATAATAAGAAATTTTTTAAAAAGTATTGTTTCATGATTCTCTATTTTTAAATGAGAAATATTTGGAAGATAATTAAAATATACTGAAACTAGATTTTTTGGATGATTAAAATAAATAAATTCAATTTTTCACACCATTTCTCAACTGTGTTAGGAATTGAATGACATTTTTATGATGGGGTTAGTTTTAAAATGAATGATATTTCTTAATGATCTTATCATGAGCATTAATGTTTGTTGAGGATCTATGCTAATTTCAAATAGAATGGATTTGTGATCACATATGATAATAAAGCCACTATCATAATTCAATCAATGGAAAACTGAATCCATATCAGATATTTTGATGAATAGTTATTTGATGCTTCTATATCCATAGTTAAGGAAACTGTACTAAAGTCCTCATATCTCATCAACAAGAAAATGTTGATCCATGGGATCCTGAAGAAATTAAATTTTTTAATCTATTGGTGCATTGTTTCATTTAGAATGAAAAATTATATATGTTCAAAATAGAAATAAACTCGGTAATTTTGGAATATGTAGTTGTGGATGAATATGATACAATTATTAATTATAGAGAATATATTAGAATAGAGAAATCATAATTTTTATACAAATATTTACTGAAAATTACTAGGGAATGTGATCTGAATTTCAGATGAAATTTGAGTTGATGAAGAAGACACATCCAATTACACTAATTCTTGAAAAATTAGAATCATTGAACATTCTAAAATGTTGGATTTTACTAATGTATTTATCGTAAGATGATCAATGAGAACAAAAAAAGAGGTATATTTCAAAATAAAGATCAATTCCAATTGATTATGTGATAAACATAATTTCAAATCCATATGAAGTTTGTTTTTTCAGTAAGTTCATTTTCTACTGTATGCTTGTATAGGAGAATACAGTGTGACATCATTTAATATAATTTTGATGTTTTGATTTTGATTTTAAATATTATGAATCTGTTATAACATTTTAATTTTATAACCTTAAAAATAAACTAAGGATTATTATATTACCAACCACATGTAATGATATATCATTAGTGACTAAAAAAAGAAATTGTTGTCATTGTATTTGATTATTTCATAAATGATATTTTTATGGAATGTTTTCATAGAGTGACATATTTAGTGAAGGAAGTCTGTTATTTTTTTAGTCTCATATTTTAGCCACTAAATAATTTTTATCCTTATTTTTTTGTAATATTAATTTATTAAAAGGAAACAATTTGAAAATGTGGCTGATAGAAAATATTTCCGAAAAGAGGCCAAAGAAAAATTTTGTACATTTTGAGATGGATTTTATAGTTTGAAGAAAAATGAATTACTTGTGGATCATGGGTAGGACCATAATAGAATGAGAGGGACTGATCTAAACTAATTATAGACTACGTATTACCCAAATAGTGTTATTTCTTCTCTAAATCACTTTTCTTATAAGATATCTATGTTATTAAGATTGTGTTTTCCATATGCCATAAATCAAATTTTCATAATTGGGAATGAATGTTTTATTATTTCAATTCAATTTCAAATCATAGTGTGTTCAGTGTTTTCTTATTGAAATAAACATAAGGTTTTTAATAATTAAATGTGTTTTATACAAGAAGAACTACATAATCAATCATCAGTTCATTGAACTAAATTATTGATAAATTGAAAACATGTTTTTATTTGTTGATTTCGATTTTCACTTCACAATTATAGTGAGAGAATTATAGGAAAATTGAATTAAAATTTATAATAAATTAAATTTTTTGTTATATTTTACATAGATAGTTGTAGAAAAAGTTATAAAACATGTCACATATTTTTTTACACTATATTTATCTACTTTTTGATCATATACTTTCTATGTTTCTGGTTGCCTGCAAATATTTACTGACCATTAGACCATCTCTCCATCCATCCCAGCATATAAACAATACATTACAGTATATATTAGTGTGTATAATTATTTAAATATTAATTTGAAAACTGATTTTCTAACCACGACGTTGTCAGGATTATATAGAGATAAATAGTCTAATCATATGGTTCAAAATTTGATTTTTATTATTGAATTACTACATGATAATTAATTAGATATTATCATGTTTCATTATAATTATAAGAATTGGGTATATGTATAATAATATGCCACATTTAACAAGGATATTATATTTATGTATTTCTAGGTGAAGCCCATCCTTAAGACAATATGTGACATAACCAACATTGGACTGCTAAACTACATTGGTTTCATATGGATAGGGTCTTTTAAAATACATATCAGAATGTGGGTTGGGGAAATAATATCTAATAATAAGTGTGATATATTCCCCATTTCATGAGTTTATTAATGTTTTATGATTGATATACTTAAGGTATGAGATTATATGCATGTATTATTCCCAAATAAAATAGTTATGGGGAATAATCACTAATTAGAGACTATGTGTTCTGTGATGCATAATGATAAAAAGACACATCATTAGTGTAACAACTATGAATGTGGGTAATACGAATTCTTTGATTATGGAAAATATTACAGGTGATATTTTGAATCTCAATATAGTGAATCCTAGATAAATTTGGTGACATGGATCAAAGTAGCCTCCTTGACAACATGTGGTCCTTGTTCCTAGAATGTACAATGTCTCGCATTGGGGTGTTTCTAGGATGAGTATCACATAATCATTATTGTTATATCATTTATGACTCAATAATTATTTTTTATTTAATAAGTGGAATTCCTTATAGAATAAATAATGTATGTGTGTGATGCTATTAAATAATATTTTTGAATTTCCACTAGTGGATATCTATATATTATTTACATTTTAATTTTAATTGATGTTTTTTATCAATATTTATTTGATGCTTGGATTTTTTTAGAACATGTTGGTTACTTGCATGTGAGTGGGATACTATAAATTTTCAACATAATGAAATGATGAGATGTGATTCCTATTTAGAGAATGTGGCTGGAAAGACACATGATATGTCCCATACATGTGATGGTCATACCATATTATCAAATACATGATTTGATGGTTTATGTTAACTCAATGAACTCTTAGAGTATCTTGGGATGAATTGAAGTTGTGAGTAGATCTATCTGGTGATGTAAAATCTACCAATGCGTTACAAAGAGTGTTGGGATATGTAATTAGTGATGAATGATATATAGTAATAATGATTAAACAATTTGAGATATTATTTTCATGATGCCCAGATGTTAATGGAATTTTTCTAGTTTTATTAAAATTAAAAAAATTATATATGTTTGGAAATTGAATGACTTATCTATATTATATTTCTTATTCGTTTGGTATTTTT
Organism: Viscum album; assembly: GCA_963277665.1. Taxonomy (NCBI): domain Eukaryota; kingdom Viridiplantae; phylum Streptophyta; class Magnoliopsida; order Santalales; family Viscaceae; genus Viscum; species Viscum album. The sequence continues at coordinate 598,506,935 of OY728147.1, read as the reverse complement.
GGTTATATAACATCACCATATGGAATATTCCATTATGTTAACATATTAAAATTTTATAATACATCATTACCAAGCATATGAATCAAACGTTTATGATTATATATTAGTGGAACACTATAAAATATTAACAAATTTTAACCATAAAATATTTCATTCCCTTTCATAGCTTGATCCTCACACAAAAAGGATCTAAAATAATATTCATATATATGTATGTATGATTTTTAAATAGTAGTCATTGAATTAGTGGGATTAAACAGTAGTTACTTCATTATGATTTTTTAATATTAAAAAATATTTTCTTCTTTAAATATGTAATAAATTTATTTAGATGATCAAAAATGAAACATAAAATTAATTTATTCCAAAATGTATATTTTAAAAAATTCATTCGTATTCGATATAAATATCTATATTATGAAACATGGGATTTATGTGGAAAAATAATATTTTATATTAATAATTTCTCAATAATAACATTGTAGTTTAATGATCTGAATTATTATTAACAAAATGATATACTTTAAAATATCATTTTCAAAAAAGTGGGTTTGATTATATGAATAGATTCAATTATAAATTTGAATTTATAATTTTTTTATTTTACTCTATAAATGAATGTATATTTTAAATTTAAAAATTAAATACTATGTTATTATGATTTTTTTTTGTTTTGCAAAAATTATTGGTTTTTAGATTATTGAAACAATAAGATTTTAATAACATAGTCCCCATAATTGGAATTATAAAATTTTTATTCATTTTTATAATATATATATACATATAAAGTCATATAATCATTTTACAATAATATTTTCTAGTTATAATACCCATGAATATCATATTATAAAATCATGTAATATTTTATTGAAAATAATTTATCATAGGATTAACTAATTATAATTACCCATGGTGAGAAATGTCTATGGAATTATTTTAATGTAACATAATTTTTCTATATCCCATATTGATTTTCATAATAATATTTTAATTAATAACATTGATAATTCATTTCTATACATAAACATTGTGCATAAATATACACTTAAAAAGGGATATTACACAATATATACTCCCTAAGATTAAAAACAAATTTCCCAAATATATAAATTTAATTTGATAAAAATTTATTAATTATATATATAATTATTATATAATTACATAATATGGAAAAAAATTTTGAGGAATAAAATTTAGATTACCATGGTTTATTAATATTACTACGTTAAAAGTGAAAGTGTTATATTTTGGTTATTTTAATAATGAAATGAAAATTTATTATTGAACTAATTATATTAATAAATATTAATTTATGATACAAATATTATTTTATATCACATATTTAAATATATTAACACCCAATTAAGGGTTAAAAAAAATTAAATCATATTTCATGATCTTAGTGGTAAAATCAATATTTTCGAACAAAAAGTATTTTCATAAATATAATATTTTTGAACATAAAAAATGATTATTCCCAATTTATTATTTTAATTGTTTTAAATATAGATTAAATTAATATTCATAAAATAAATATTAGTTTATATGTTTTAACATTTTTATTTAATGAGATTAAATATCACACAATTTAAAATGACTTACCATAGTAAATTTCAATTTGGGTAGAAAGTTAAAAGTAAATAATAAAATTCATAAAAGTATATTAAAAATACATAAATTGAGTAGAATGGAAAATTTTAGACCTTATAATTTCCCATACCCCAGATTTATCCATTTTTAAAATAGTTACCATTCAAATGTGTCACTAGATTAATGAATTTTTTCCAAAGGTATACATTTTTACTTTTATAAAAGGATGTAACATCCATGATTTTAATTTTATATGAATGCATAATATTACACAAATAATCACATCAATTTTTCTCTCACTAAAAACCACTCAAAATAATTAATTACTATAGTTGTAGTCAATAATACTATACCATTCAAATCCTAGGAATCTTCCACTGAAATATCATGTCACTAATTTCATACATAATTTTTTCTTCATAATTTTAAACTCAATGATATTTATCATCATAAAAATATTATGAACTAAATATAATTATTAAAAAATATATTATTTTATATTAATTTAATATTTTTTATTTCTTCATTTATATCACTGGAGAAAAACAATAGGACATTAATTTTCTGTGTAATTTCCCTCACCCAGAATCCACTAATCCACTAACCCGGGTTGAATCATCACATGACCTCAAGAATGCCTCCCCATATTCCAAAGGTTACCGACTAGTGGTGAGGGTCCCATGAGTCTCATGGGGAGAGTATACCCTCTTTACCAGCGTATACCACAAAAAAATATAAAATAAATAGCGTAATCAATATGAAAAACAATAAAACATGCATAACAAAATATTTCCCAAATGTGGTACAAACACAACTGAAATACAACAATTCTATACCATACTAGTAGTGAAAAGAGAAATACATCAAAAATTAAAAAAAATCCAAAATTCCAAATGTGTCATGTCTCTATGTTCTGATCCTTCTCAATGTACATCCGGAACCCAACTCAACCCCGTAGTGTTGGGCCTATGTATTATCCTGACCTATAACCAATAGATCTGCTCAAGTACAGAATTGCGGACCGAGCAGGGTGTGAGTGAAATACTCAGTAGGGCACCACCAACGATGTCTAGAAATAAACCATTCTAATAGATATTTCATGAATGTAAAAAATAAATGGTTAGTAGATGAGGAAAACGTGGGTGCCATTAGATATCCATTGTGAACTAAATTAACTAGTATCATTTATCCCAATTTCCTTTTTATACCATCTTCATTACTTAATCCATTTATATCACATATTCCATGGGCTGGGAATTATTATTAACTACACAATGGTATAAAGTAATCAATCAAAATGCATAGTGTAAATTAATCAAATATTCATCTCACTGGGGATACACTAATCACATAAAAAAATTATCCTCACTTCGAAGCATCATTTCTGGTGGAATGAAACTATTAGGGGAATAGATCCTTCTTCCCCATCCCAAATCCATGCGTTTTATGGGTGGAGTTTAGAGATGCAGTCTAACTCGACCTATTTTCATAGAACCTCAATTCAATTCCTCACCCTACCAAGCCATATTCAGATGCTTATTTTTCAAATAAAAAAACATACCATAAGAGAACACATCATAAAAAATTCCATAGTAAATCACAATGCATAACAAGTAACATGGGAATTAATAATATTCTCTTAGTGATTAACACATTTACCAATTAAAATTAATAGTTTTGAATCCAAATGCACAATCACATGCTTTAACACCTTTAGGTTTACTGAATAATCGTTATTCCTTAGTAAATATTCACAAAAGGTGATACATTAACCCATTTTTCACATTTAACAGTACAAGTACATTTCTCATATATCAATGAATAACCTCTTTATTAAATTTAATAGATTATGTGCACCACAAATTAACATGTATTAACACATTCAACAAATTCATCCATTTTTTTACATCCCATTAATAAATTCCCCATTTACCATATCATCATCCTATTCTAATTTCATCATTAAATATGCACTATCCCGCTTAGAAATTTCTAACCAAATTTCATTAATCAATTTATATAATCTCATTCGACCCAATTTACCTCTTTTCATGTCATGAAAAACTACCCCTTATGCCTTATCACCATAGATATCACTTTTATCATTCAATTTACAACATAATCAACCACTGAATCATGTTCTATATAGATTCCACACATTACTCAGAAATCATTCACATATCCATACAACTCTTTAGGTTAGGGAGTGATAGCGCACCACCTGGGTGGCCCAAAATGGTCAAGTCACCCTTCATTCATCCCATGAGAATCACAAGGTTTTATAATCATCATTTAGCTGATAATTATACAAAATTCCACTGAAGGAATCTAATACAGAACAAGGGAAAAGAAAAAACACATACTCATGTTCACAAATCTACTTAGAAACAAAGGGATATAAGAGGTTGGAACAAGTTGTGGATTGAACGTGATTCTACACACGTGATGTTATCTCATATGAAAGGTTATCATAATATCTATTGAAATCTGACTAGTTGATTGAAAAAGTGCATGGATCTTCTTTTCAAAATGAATCACATTTTTACCCAGGTCTATAGAGATGAAAATTCCTTGGCGGATGGTCTCACTAGCAAAGGAGTTGGTGGCTCTGATTTTTATTGGGAGGATCAAGTGCCAAGTGATCTTCTTCCCATCACATGTAATGATCAATGTAAATCTTCTTATTTTAGACTATTTTAATATTTTTTATTGATAATAAAGGTATCATTCTTTTTTGAGAGAGGTCTCCGTCTACCATTAAATGGGATATAACTTGTAGACCACCAACCTCAAATCCGATGAAGAACGCACTAATAATAGAAGAAATAGATACAAATTCCACCATGCATTTAAACATCAACATAAATATCACAAAAAAATAGAGCGTTTTAGAGCTTTAGAAGGTGATGGTAGAATGACGAAAACCTTAATCGAAAATAGGATGTATGAAGGGTATTAGACTTAACTGGGGATTTGATCCACAAACTATGGCACTCCAAACAACCTATAGTCAATAGTTATTTATCTATTGGAATCTTAGATCATCCATGTTCATTACATGGGTTGAAAAGGGTGAAATTGAAGAGAAATATAAGTTGGTATTTAAAAATATAGAGAAGAAATTATGTTAATTATCCAAATTTTCTGGGTTGCACGGTTGAGCTGCCTGATTTTTCAAATCGTGCACAAACCTTACAGAAGCTACATCCCTAAAATCAACAACTTCGTAGTGTTTCCTAGAAATTCCGTACAGTTTTCATAATTGTTCTTCAATAATTCATAAGGCTCTATCCATGGATGCACTGTTACCTAGCATACACCACACAGTTTTCACTAACTGTGTTCAAACTATGCAATATGCCCATGAACTCCATTTCCCTCCTCTTTTCATGTCTCTAACCCCTAAGACACCCTCGAGTCTTCCCAAGAATGTGGGAAACACTTATTTATCCCAAAATAAGGGACTTAAACCAAAACATAAACAAGAGAAAACCTTATGGACACACTAAGATCATAGAACCACCACCATAGAATGGATCCTCCTCGATCTTCTCTTATGTGCATCACCAAATTTCCGTAACATGAGATCAAGACAAATTCCTACCTATCCATTCCCACCTACCATGTTTTTAGTTGCAAGTCACATGTCCATCAAACATGAATCAAGGTAACCTAATTTCTCCACAATACTTCCTTACCTTATCCCTAAACATGAACCAGAAAACTCTTCAAGGATTCACCCACTTAAACATTACACAACGTCTATAACTTTATAGGGAAAAATTCAACAATTATTCCTGACTCTTTTCACATGGAATCTTCTCACATAGAATCACATCATCATAGAGGAACCAATCATCAATACATCGACCCGACCCAATGCACAATTCATGACCCAAATCAATGGGAATCATTTTCTTGTTCTCCCAACCCTAATGGTTCCGAAACCCAATATCACCCAAAAAACATGATCCTTATAACCAAATTTCCTAATGATTTTACTCCATGAATGTACAACCATACATATTCCAAAACCCGCAGGTACTCAACCATATGAACCCATTGTAATACTCTCTATCCAGGCTAACCCACTTGAATGGTGACCACTCAAGTCCCTCCAAACCGAAACTCAAGCCATGTCATCAACCAACTACTTATCCAGTATGGTTCATTCTACCATATTGTGTTACTTGGAACCTCCACATTCATTGAATGTTCCCTTGATCCTCGACTCGACTTCAACACCACCTGACATGTTCCAACTAACTATGCCCCCACATCCATATGATCATTACACTACTTTGGAATCCATACATCTTGTCAAAACCATTTAGAAGTAAATTCCTACAGAATCCATTCAAGGAATAATATCAACTTGACCTCCCTCATGCACACTTCATTTCCAAGAGGGTAATTTTTTCCACAACATCAACATGGTGGTGGGTCACTCTCACCACACCCTTTCATGTTTTCTATTCCCCATCAGACTGTCATCGTCTAGCTTTCCATAGAGAAACCACTATCCACTAATGGTGTACTACCACATTCATACCTTACCATGGTGCTTATTGACTTGGATCCGATCAATATCTACTGACGAACCCAATATGGTCTCTCCTTGAGTTCTATTTGAATTCAATAATTATGGAATTATCTCCCTCTAGACAGTCATTGGGCCTCACCCTCAGTATGGAACCACATCACATGGATAAATTTTCTTAAACATAAATATGTTCTAATTCCATCCATAGAGAAGCTACCAATGTCTATACCCAATCCTCATTGGAGTTTTAGAACCCAACCACTCATTCCACAACTTGTTGTCATATCCAACCACACCCTTCTACGACTTCAGCACATACATCACAAGCTTCAAATGGAACCATCATGAACACGAATCCAACACATGGCCGATCGGTCACTGCATCAATGTCCCTCATTCCCTCTCAGAGGAAGCAAACATGCACCACACAGGTTCCTCATTGGAATCTAGGTTCCATTATATCATTATGATGTTCTCCTCTCCACATATAGGACCAACTTATCACTCCTCACCTTTGGAGTGTCATTACTATTTCACACTATGAGGGACACTAACCACCACATCTTATTCTTGATCACAAACTAAACCCCAAACTCACACAAGGACATCTTGCTATTTCACAAAATAAGAAAACAAATTTCACATAATGCCAGTTCATAACATTAGTTAACGACACCCATGACGTGTGTCGACATTTAGTCCGTCTTTATAACCACATCCTAAGCCATAGTGGGTGTACATCCCATCATCAGGATCCATTCATATCTTTCCCTGTGCGTAAACTTCATGATGTCACTCATCAAACCAAACACCATCATGTATCATGGCGTGAGCTAGAGCATCTCAACATACCTAGCATGATGTATAGTGGTTGGAAATGGTCATCACTAGCTGAGTTACACTAGGAATTTTTCAAAGAAACCCACCACACAAATATTCATTTATGATGTCGTACAATGGGACACCATGATCTTATATGAATTTTAGGCCTCCCTGCTGAATGCCTCTCATCAACACTTAACCACCACCACTTAGGTGTGATTTGCAACAAAGTTTAACCATCAGTCCACAACCGAGGCACCAATAATCCATGAACCAATGTTTAGTGTGGCACTACTTCCACTACACCACTCGATTTATTTAAATGAATCCATGATAACTGACAACCAAAGCACAATGGTCTACAACACCAATCAAAACAAAAATCTCTCACAAAAAACTGTTATCTATGGGTATACCATCTCTTACTTTCTTACCTAACCATATATCTCGGTTATTCATCCTCATCAGCCCTGAGGTTTCCTTTGAATCTCACTAAACAACAAAAACCATTCATACTAACATGTTCATCCATGTGTCATATCTCACCTCGAGTGTCTCTATCGAGAGAAAGCATATAACCACAAATTAGCAACCTTTGTCTCTTTTTCTCAAAAATAACATCGAGACCTCTATTAATCATCATCTAAACAAGTGAGTCAAGCATCCATACTATACAACCCTTCAAAACATTCCTCACCTTTTATCACAAACACTTGGGTTCCCTTATGAAGGATCCAAACACAACTATACCATTCACTAAAACATGGGGTACATAGTATGAATCAAAGATACCGATGAAGCATCTTATAGGATTCATATTCCAAGGTACTTTCACCAATGGGTTAACCTCACATGAGTACACCCTTGGTTTTACAAAGCAATAGTTTTGTAATAGAGAATCAAGTATCACCACCAACCATCAACATTCCAACTTATCCCTCTAGTCCAAACCCACACCATACTACACAATGAGTCCCACTATCAATTTCCAAAACAATAAATTCTGTGAGACACACCCAAAATCACTTGTTACCATGTCAATCCTCTTTCATAGGTCACCTAGAAGGTTGGACGACACCAACTCCCTATAATGGAGTCACAACAAGAGAAACCATTGGTTCTCTCTCCAAACCATTCATATCATGAAATGAATAGATCAATGCTTATGAATGGGAATCTACCCATGTTATAGTGAACACTAGTAAAAGAGAACAAAAAAACCATTTACTCTAGGTTTCATACCATGGCATAGACATTCATCATCAATATGAGAGAAGCATGCTATCTAGGATCCAAAACTCCCACGAAAGGTCTTCCAGACCCATTAACCATCCATGGGGTTCAACAAGAACTACATACTATCATAAACAGTGAGAGTTTCCACACATGCATTACTGAACAACACCTTGCACCCCAATACCCACAACCCATCTAAGGGTCCCCTAAACACACCACCTTGTCCATATCACAACTTTCAAGGCCTAACAATCCAAATCCAATGTCTGAAACTAGGAAACTCTCACTGACCTACCGACATATACTAGGGTCAAACTAACAACACCAAGGATACCCACCTTTGAAATCACTCATTCTCATTTTAAACTTATTGTTCTTCTGATGCTTTGAAGATTGGCCGACATGATTTAACCTCGGATTGAAATGTTCTCACAGTATCAACCATTAAAAAACAAATATTGATACTCTATCCAAACGAGTATCATCACACATAGATAAATACCCTCTAATATACCTACCATGGTACATGGTCAACATGGGGTAACCAATTTATTTAACCACAAGTCTTTCATCAACACATCATTAAACCAATTCTTCATTTACTACAAGATCTTTTCATCTTAGGAACATTTTCCATTTCAAAACTTCTTAAAACCATAATTTTAACTTATTTACACCTTCAATTAGCCAATTTCATTATCAATTTTACCATAATTATGAAATATCTCTCATTTAGTCACTGAATCAACCATTACAATTCATCATAACACAAAGTTTTAACTATGTCATAATATTTAATTATATATAATATTCCTTGACTATTTGTTTTCATTATTTTCATTCACCCACATACATTACAATTTTATTGAATCCTTCTATTCATATTCATCAAGGAAGTAAAATTTATTCTACTCTCTATTCCCCGCACACCCATCCTGTGCATGTGCATATATTGATTCATTCCAACTATATCCTTAGATGCCTAAAATGTTGCATGAATGTCCAACCTCATTCCATTCCTACAATGAGAAAATTATCATAAAAATTTAACAGAACACAACATGTGCATAACCCAATGGTGAAATATCATTAAACGGTAACAACACATATAAAAAAACAATTCGCACCCAAGGTGACACGGGTTTTCCCTCAGAAAGTGGTTAGCTACTCCCAAGAATGATCTCATTACCCAGGTCCAAAACATCCTAATCTCTTGTCTACCATCACGAATTTGTAATAAATAGAAAAGAACTCCATTGACACCACATTGTATCATCCCGGACCAGGAGTCTACTAAACTGGTTCCCCAAGCCGAATCATCACATGACCTCAAGCAAGCATCCTCATACGCCAGTGGCAGATGACTAGTGGTGAGGGTTTAATGAGACACATGGGGAGATTATACCCTCTTTAACAGAGTAATCCACAATATTAGATAATATAAATAATGGAAACAATATGAATAAACAACAAAGATGCATAACCAAACGTTTCCCAAATAGGGTACAAACATAAATCTAATACAATAATTCCATTCCATATTTGTAGTACAATGTGATATAATCCCAAAATAAAAAGGCCAAAACTACACATGGGTCCTGAATCTAATTCTAAATCATTCTACATGTACATCCCGAGCCCAAATCTACATCTTAGTGTAGGGCCTTTTCCATTATCATGTTCTCATGAAATGTTTAATAGAATTATTTAACCTTTAACATATGACTGTTTAATGTCATTTTTACCAATTTTTTTCTTTTTCCAATGAAAAATAAAAAATTATCTTCTTTTCCTTTTCCAAATGAGGCATATTGTTGTATTTAATTAGTGTTTAAGGAATGATTTCAAACTAATATGAAATGGATGATATTTTATGTTTTCATGACCATTAATTGTCTTGATGATTTGTATAATTTTTTCATGAATATTTTTACAAAATATTAATTACAATATATTTTAGGAAAATGTTATTTTTAATAAGTTATTTTTAAATAAAAAAGATATTTTACTCAATTGTTTTTTAGTTATCCTTTAATTATTTATCTATTAATCAAGGATAGAAACCCATGATTTCATGTTTATTAAATTTGGATATAATCCAAGGATGCAATCATTATTTTATGTCTTAATGTTTTCTATAATGTACGGTTGTTTATGAAAATCATTCATTTCTATATGTTATGCTATTATAAAATGATTAAATATTTATAAACACCATTCTTTTTTAATGGGTTACTATATGATTAAATTTTATTTGAAAAAAATTTCTATCCATAGGTTCATTTAAGAAAAAAATATCAGGAAATTGTGTAACACATATGTATACTTTTCATAATATTATGGTTGTAGGGTTTTAATGAACCATGATGGTCACATCTCAAAAAATGGATGGTCCGGACCTAAACCTCTATCCAGGTCATTGGGAAGAGATTGATATCACATTAGAAAAGTTATATTCATTGGGAGTGAAATATTAAAAATAATGTACTTTTTCCAATTGATTTTTTAGGGGTTAGGCTTAGCTAATATGATGGTTTGGGGAAAAAAACCCATTCAATAATGATAGACTAGAGAATGAGGTATGCCAATTAATGAAATTATTTCTATATTTTTGTTTATTTTAAAAACTTATTCGTCTTCTCAATGTTATGATATCATGGATCATTTTACATGATTATTTTATGATTATATCACATGACCATCCAAGTTTTTTTCATTGATTAAATATTATGATATATGATATACATGGTATGATTTTTAAATATAATGGTCATGTTCTCGTACTCTTATTTTCTTTTTCTAACTATGTTATGATTAATATCACCCATATCAACACTTAATGATACTAGTTTATCACGCTTTATTATATTTACATTACAAAGGTTATGCTGATTTATATTATGTATGAAATAAATAATAATGGTGATAGTAATGAATAATTTATTGGGAGGTGATTTTGATAAATTATGAACCAGTTGATTTTGTGTCCAACATTCCCATGGAACTAGATCTATGTGATTCTTACATGAATTATTATGTAATATAATTTATATTATTCAATTATAGATTTTATATTAATAAAAGAAATTTTTTTTCCTAATAGTTGGTATCGTAGCATTTTTTAGTAAACCATTATAAATAGGGATGAGAAAACATTAGTGAAAACATTAGAGACAAATCTATATATTGAATAATAAATTAATGTTTTGGTATTGAACATGGATATAATAGGTTAGACCTATGTTTTCATAAGTTGATAATAAATTTTAATATTATTACATAATTTTAATGATATTTCATTATTATTTTATATATTATTCTGATTATTATTGAGTTACACCTATACATTTTGTTTTTTATTTTAGTCCATGTCTGAAAGTAAAAGAAATCATTCTAACAACGAATGTGTGGAGAACTGAAATTATTTTCCACCTGAGAAACATTATGAGATAAAAACTATATTTTGAAACCATGTAATTATGTGTAATTTTATATAATGATATATTATTAACTATATAAAAATAGGTGTGTTTCATTGTGTGTTACATAGAAAAAAATATAATTTTATAGGGGTTGAGGTGGAAACGATCATCGATATAACAATGAATAATTTTCTTTAATTTCACAAATTATGAATGAAATAACCATGAATATATTAAATAGAGGTTATTTTTATTTTTAAATGGAAATAAATTTCGTAGGTTAATTAATTTTTTATGATGTCAATGCCTTATATATAGGGAACCTAGGAAATATTTACGTTAATTCAGTATTGTAAATGAGAACTCCTATACCTAAGAAGGACCAATGCAATTCCAAACATTGAAGATACTTTTTGGAAGTGTTTATGTTTTATGATTTATAAATTATATCATTGATATGATGGTTATAAAAAACATGAAACAATAATTGATTGAATTTATTTTTTTATAATAATATATGTATTCATGTTATATTAAATGTAGAGTTATGTACATAATCATTTTTTACGAGTCTAAGATTGATAATACGATTAAACCCATAGGAACATATATTTATGAATTAAGAGATGTGATTTTAATATAACTAATTTTTTATTAGGAAAATTATTTATATTATTTTATATATTAACCATAGGATGAACATGAAGTATTATTTTTATAAATCATTATATATTCTTATGTTTCAATGTATCTATAACCATTACCTATTATATAATCTAAGATTATTATGGTTATATTTAAGAATCATCATCATTTTATTTTTATTTTATATGAACTGTAATAATATTTTGTTATTAAAAGAGACAACATATCACATCTGGAATGTTTGTTCAGCATGGACCCACAACCCATGTGAGAAAATGGAACAAAACATACCTCATGAATATAGTATGTATTTGTTAGTTTGATATTTTTTATGATGTTATCCAGAAGGAATATATTTATTTCGGTAACATATATTTTAATATATATAATACCACTGAATCAAAAATGATTTGGTGATTAAAATCATTTCAAATGAATATTATGATTTTTAGAACCATATATGAATAATTTAAAATAGAGAATTAAGGAATTTTCATTAAAGAATAATAGTGGATTTATATATTATTGTAATATATGATTTTGATGTGGGTTTATGTTGATTGTGGGTATTATATGAGTACAAAATATGCATTTTTGGTATGAAACATTTTGACTGATTGTTCTAATTTGGTGATAAATGTTAAATTTACCATTGAAGAATAAGTGAACAAATAATTCATATAATTGGATTTCATAATTATTCTATTATATTTTTATAAATATAAAATTTACATATGTATATATTTATTTAATATAAATATTACGTTAAATTATAGATTCAATTGTGTTTAGTGTTGTATTTCGTTCTAATATGGCTTATACATTTTAAAAAATATCACATGATAAAAATTATTATTTATTTAACAATTTATTAATATAATATGATGAAATTTTTACAAATTTTTGGATTATGTGATCCATTAGATGTATATTATAGTTCATTAATAATAATAATTATTCATCTTGAATACTCAATATTTTGGGGGTAATATTAGATTGTGTTTGAAATCAATAAAATTATTAAATAACATTTGTCAAAAAATATATATTATTGTATTTTTTATTCTATAGAATTAATGAATCTATAAAATAATGGAAAATGATCTTATAAAAAAATTCATTATAACAACATTCAATTAAAATAAGTTTTTGTAATTTTAATCCATTACTAATTCGTTGTTTTATAGACTATATATTTTTCATTATTACATCCTCTACCATAGTATATTTGTGCATTGGAATTAGTATTCAATTCCAGGTCCATATTTTCTATATTCATTTGTTTTATCAATTATATTAATCTAGATATTTATTTTGCTAGATTTAATTAACATATTTCTTTCCCTCATTTCAACATGATGTTTTACTAACAACATTTTATGAAATTGGTTTTCAAAAAAATAAGATTCATATATCAAACATTGGATTATTTAACACACGATTACATTGTGCGGAAACAATTTATGAAAGGGGTAAAATATATCCAATGAAATTTTTATGTAATTTTTATGATCAATTAAATTAAATTTCATTAATAGATTTTTTACATACAATGACTAGTGAAATGAAATGATCCATAGTATTAAATTATAATTATTTATTGTGAATGTTATAACATGCATTTAAATTGGATCATATGAATATTATTAACTAATTTATGAAGAATATTAAGACATAATAATCATAATAAATTTAATGATTAACTAATTGTAAACAATCACTGAATTTTGTAATGTAATTTTATTGTTCAAGAAATCATTTCCTCCAAAGAATAATTTTTTTATTTTTTTGAGAATATAACAAGATTAATTTTCTGATTATTTATAAATATTATTTTATAAAAAAAATTCATTTTATTAATTCATAAAATTAATATTATCTTAGGATAATTTCATGTGTATTTTTTGAAAATATATTTTTCAGTGAATGCTAAATAAAATATCATTTTTAGTGAAATCAATTTTTTTGTTTCAAAATTTTTTAATATTAATTATGAATTCTAAATTTTTGAACATAAGATTATTAATCTTATATTTTAAATAATAATATTAACTAAATTTTAATAAAATATTTTACATTAATTTTTTTTAAAATCATTTTTCTTCATAAATAATCATTTTCTAGGAAAAACATTTTTATGCACGTAATTTGTTTTAATCATATTAAATTAATTTGATAAATATTCGTGAAAGATAAATATTATATATATATATATATTATTCTCAATAAAATTATTTAAATTTCATTAATAATTTTTTTTGTATTTGGAGATGAATAAAATTAGTTTTATTATTAATAACTATATATTTCTAAAGAACTGTTTTCCTCATATTTTTCTCCATAATTTTAAATCATTTTAATTACTATTATAGATATTTTATTTGAAATAATGGATTCTATATTTGAAATCAGTGGGACTTGATTAGTTAAACAGGTTTGTTTTTTTTTCTCAAAAATAATAGTTATCGTTGTATAACTTATCACCTTTGTAAATAGTAAATCGGGATAATCTAGGATAATACTAAATGATAATGACATAGTCTTCCGTATGAATTTTTATTGAGTGATATTTATTGTACAATTATCTCCTTATGTTATAATTTTATTTTTTAAAGTACATATGTTTTTGAAAATTAACTATATTATACGTAAATTGAAGAATGTATAAAAATCACTCCTTAAGTTATAAATATATCTTATGTGTCGACATAATAAAAAAATCATGTTATGAATGATTATAAATATTTATTTTCATATTAATGAAATTAAATATATGATTAATGTTTATTATAACTTTTTATTATATAATTACAATAAAATCATATATAATATCGTTGTTTTATTTTTTCAATTATTAAAAAACACAACAAATGAATTTAAAATTAGTTTATGTAATATAATATCAGTGATTTAATGTGTGCCGTTAATTTTTTAAATTAATATTTCATAATAGTTTAATTTTAAATTATTTTATTTTATTTCTAAAAATTGTCTATATATATTTTATGTCAAATTGAAGTAAATATGTCAAAAATTTCAAATAATGATATATCACAAAATAATGTATATTATTAAATGACATAAAAATAATAAAATAATACAATATGGATAAGATATCATTGAAAGTGTCATATTTTTCCAATTTATATATCATTTTGATCAATTTTTCTTCACAAACACCTTTATATATTTTAATCTTTTGTTAAATTCCATGACTGCCCGCCACCTCAATTGTAAAAGTTCACCAATCCATTCAAATTTTTTAAAAAATATCAAACCCTTTATCTCCAAAAAATCCTGATTAATCTTATTTCAAACTCTATTATCCATATTTTAATAGTTATTCAATTCTAAATACCAATTATAGATCCATTAAGAAGAGATCTGATGGAGTTCCCTCAATGTATATATAATCACATTAACTAATCAATATATTTTTAATTATTATATTACAAAATCTATATCAAATGTATTCATCATAAAATAATTAAATCATTATTAATATACTAAAATTATATTGATATTATTAAACCACTTTTATTCACCCACTATCAATTAAATGGTATGTTAATATGTCGCATGTGCCTACATACGACTTATCATCTTTAGATAGCGATGATTTTCTCTTTCCGTCATCTTATTTTTTGGATGGGAAACATGAAGAGTTTATTAATTTTATATATTAACTATGAAATAATTATAATTATGGAATGATAATATTGTATCTTCCATATAACCATCAAGACTTACAAAAACAACACCACCATTCGTGCATATGAATGAACTTCTGCCTCAACATAGTGATGTGATTTATATTTCATTGATTTTTTTACATGGACATTAATAAGGATAGATTTGATGAATTTAGAAGATTTATATTATATAATAATTTTTATGAAATGGTTAATTATTATATTTATTTCATTCATTCAATCATTTGGAAAATGAAAACAAGATTTATGCGTACGTAAGGCCCACTATCTCCAAAAATGGATTTATAATTTTCTCAATTTCTAGTTTTATTGATGTCAATAATGTTATATATATTTAATATATATTATATTTATATCAAAATTAAAATTACATAGATTATATAACAATGATTATTTTCATTGTAATAAAAAATGTTAACTTAATTTGCATGTTAAATGTAGAAGATATCACATGGATGAGATATTTCAATAAAGAATTATTTTCTAATGGTTAATAAATGATATTATGTAAATAATTTGTGGTATTTTATAAAATTTTGGTTATTTAATATATTTATATTAAATATATAATAATTATAAAATAGGGTCTAATGTTCATGAATGATGTTGGACCTTTTGTAAGGTATTTCTCATCTCAATGTTACTTTTTTGAAACATTTTCCATATTCACTACTTATTTAAAATATGTGTTGAATATACATTCCCATTTATAATTTATAAAATTAATATAATTGTATTCATGGTATTTAATTTTTTATTGGATCATAATTCCTCAACTGGGTTTTGATTCAAATGTTACCAAAGTATTAATATTTTATTTCACAATATCATCATTATTTGTGATTGTTTTTATTTATGTTACTCATTAGATAATTGATTGATACTTATATGATAAAACATAATTAATTTTCCCCATATATATTAATGGAATTATTATGTTATTTTACAATTTTTCCCAAATTGTTAATTAAAACAATTATGAAAATGTTTGTGAGTAAATATGATTGTATTTATATATTATATAAAATATATATTCTCTTCTATTCCAATGTTCTCTAAAATGGTTTCAAATAATATTTTAACTTCCTACAATAATTTATTGAATTCATTTGGAATTTTTTTGACATTTGAATAAATTGTTTAAAATATATGTTATTGTCATTTGAAAATTGGTTTAATTTTTTGTTTTTTTAAATCATTAAATGGAATGATTTATTTTAACGTATTCGTCCTGAATAAGATTTTATTCTTCATTGGCTACATAATGATTTTAATCATCCATTACATGTTTCCTAAATTAATTGTAATTTAATTTTTTCCCATAATATTTTAAAAAATATATATTTAAAATAATTAAATTCAAATTAGAATTAATATTTTCCATGTGGTTATTTTTAGAAACTTTTAATGGTATTTTTATTCACCAATAACAATAACCCTAGATTTAATGTTTTTTATACATAAGATAAGTTCCTAGGATACCATCATTATACATTCTAGGGATGGCTCATGTAAATGATTATATGATTTTTATAAAACTTGTTGTTTTTTGAAAATTTATTATATGTTTAAATGATGATATATTTATGAAACTAGTGGTTTTATGCATGGTTTATAGAATTATTAATTCTTTATGAGTCCAATTTAATTTCATAGAATCATGTATAATGATTTTTTAATTTTCTAGTGGAACCAAGAAAAATGGTTTTTTATATTCCCCCTCCCTTCAAATAAGCCGAAATAAAGATAGATATTTAAAGAACTCTGACACTCACATCACGTACTACATGGGTTGGAAAATAGAATAGATGGTATAAAAAATAATATATGGGAGGAATTGATTTATATATAAAAAATTGGATTGGAAAATAAAATGAATCATACACAATAAAAACCAATACATAAAATAAATTAAAACCGAAACCATCCGACTATTCTTGTCTAAATTAAACTAGTACATATAAAAATATCAATAGGTAAATACCCAAAAACATAGCTAAGGTGGTGTCATAGAAAATGTCAACGGTATGAGATAGTAATGTCCAGAATGGTCAAAATATTCCTCTTGGAAACTTAAAAATATATGATATATATAGAGAGTGAGTTTACATGTACACTTGGTAGGAAATACATAGTTTCTCTAGCACATGTGAAAAGAGAAAACTAAATAACCCAAGTAGATGAAGTTGAATAAAAAACCTAGAATCTTATACTATCCAAAATCACATCCTCACCAAGGCACTCTCACTAAATAATAAATCTAATTGTAATAATATAATATGAAAAACATCGAAGATAGGTTTCCCACGCCTATTTCCAAATTATATTCCACTATCACACCCCAACAACATATGTCATGGAGCTTCCACCTCATTAAAATAATATCACATGACATCACATTCCACCTACAAACATCTATCTCATCACAATGCATCACATATCAAAAATAGGTTTTTTAGGTATCATGAACATGAAGTTCATTAACCATGGGACCTCCTCCTACCATGCACAACACCCACTATAATCCATATCACCATATTTATATTGAAGACAACAGTTCTATCACATCTTATCACATAAAAATATCATAGTGGGACTTTTGGCATCTAGACATTACATCATGGTTATGTTCTTATTATTTTATTGAATATAGATCAAGGAAGAGAGTGTATCCATCCATCCATCCCCCCACTTGGATGTTGTAAAAAACACCCATCCCCCATATATGACAATAATTTCTTTTGACACACTGTTCTTAAAAAGGAATGTGTTCATATAGAATTCACATGAATATACAGGGCACATACATATAGAGTTACATCACACAATCCCCTTCACAAAAGGAAAAAAATCTCACAGGATCCTCCACATCCACTTAACAAACTAAATGTAAAATGAACCATAAGAAAAACCCAAGACCTAGATCATATATAAATTTCTTTTATCATTAACCCATTTTAAATATTCTATATTTTAAATGATTACCCTTAGAAAATCTATTATTCCTAGTATTTTCATCCCCTCATTCATATATAAACATTAACCACTTAATCCACATAGACATCATTAATTTATTAATTGAAATTTCCAAATATTATTTTTCATTTCACCATATATTTATAATAGGGATAATTACATAACATGTCACAGATGAATAAGCATAATAAATAAACCCAATAGCCACATCATTTTCTACCTTCCATCACATCCCCACCAAATAACCACCTCGCAACCTCCATCGCAGCCTCAATGTATAATGTCATTTCATCCACTACCCCACACACATCATAATATATTCCATAGAATTGTATCAAATATGTATAGAAAAACCAAAAGACACAACCACATCCATAGAAACCTTACATATCATATAAAAACAATTTACAGATTAAGCATAGTGGATTTTAATCAGTTCTAAATTTTTTTTAATGTGGTTGTCAATCAAAAAATAAGATCCTTTGTAATTAAATTAATTACCAGATTGCACTTCATAATCAAACAACATGAATCCCACAATTCACATAAAATGGCATACAAATGGAATAAAAATAATTCTGATTTTCAAAGGGAATTTATCCAATTGAATGAAAAATAACAAAAAAAAAATAACAATAAACATGTTAGATCTTTCTTTACATTCCCATTTCCATTTTTATTTAATTTAAACCAATTACATTACCTTCATTAATATCGATTCAATCGTCTTCAAAATATATAATAATGATTATAGGAACATGCCATATAATATACATAAAGGGAAATGATTGAATACCTACATTGATGAAGAAGCTTTCCCCAAATGTGATGCACCAAAATAGGGTGTATCTATATAAGAGGAAACATATTTGTAGTTAACAAACCATCTACATTAAAAGTGTTCAACAATGTTATGGTAAAAGGAATTTGGAACCACCCAATTAAATAGAAATTAACCACAATGGAATGACTAAATTATATCCACTTTAAAATTAAAAAATCTAAAACTTTTTGGATTTTATATAGATTTAGTTGACCATTAATGGTGGATCTAATAGATATAAATGTTTTATGAATTTAAAAGTTTTCAAAACATTTATAAAATTTAATATATGAAGAATATTATATTTAAAGACATTAATACAATTGAATTAGTGAAATAAATGATTTTAACAACAAACATGTCATATAAATTGATGTTTTGTAATTTTTTTTGAAATCTAGAACCACTATTTACACCCTGTTGCCAGAAATAACTATTACTAGAATTTAATCACCTCCAAAATGAACATCCTCTATAATGAAACACCATCATAACTGAATCAAAACTAGAATGACAAACACCTAAATGAACCACCATAAAAAATTTAATCCCTGTAAGAATGAATTGTTTCCCGAATGAGCACCATCAGAAATGTCTCGCCACCAGAATGACCTACCTATAGAATGACCCACTATCAGAATTGACTCACAAAATAAAATAAAATACTTCCAGAATGACCTGCTATTGAAAATAAGTGATCACTATAATGATCTACCATAAGAATAACCTTCAGTCTAAAATGAAATACCACAAATTGACATACTGCTAGGATGAACGACAAAAAAATGACTCATCACTAGAATGACCATCTTTTGGAAGGAACCACCATCATAATTTACTCAATACCATAATAAACTTCCATGAGAATGATCCACTTTTAGAAATGATACACCACATAAATTAACTATAAAAAATGACATAATTTCATAAATGACTCACTCCCAGAATGACCTATCACCAGTATAACCCACAACAATAAATGAATCTCCCCCAGAATGGCCTACTTTCACAATGAACCTCTTAACAAAATGACTCATTGCTAGAATTTCCTACTTCTAGAATGTCTTAAAATAATAAATGACACGCCGAATGGATGAAAACTGCATAAATGATCCATCATTTTAAATGAATCCCCACCATAATTACCTCGCACCAAAATGTCTGATATGTCAAAAAAAACCAGACATTCCTCAGGTGACTCAATCATTATATTTGTTTTTAAACTTAATGGGATAGAATTTTTGATTCATTACATCAGGTACCTCTCATACTATTCTTTTCCATAATATTTCAAAACCACCCAAGATGAAAGGATAGAATGGTTTCAAAAATAATAATAATACATTAAAATACCTATCAATAATCTCATTACCTAAAAATTTATTCTGCCAAATGAAAATTCTATCCTAATACTCTCAAAAGTGGAAGATATTAAACAACCTCGATCATAAGAATCTAGGAATTCCATCATCCATCTATAGATATTGTCCTCTCTAGGAGGAATCTAATCCATTACATGGGTGTAATCACATTGTAGTATATTATTTATCATTTACGAATCATGTATTCTATTTTCCAAAACTTGTAATTTTATCACGCATTACAAACCACACATCACATGAAGAGGAGAAACATATCTCATAAACCACAAAGGTGAAAACATCAAGTGATAATGAATTAAATATCAAGGAAAAAATAAAAAAACTCATATTAGTGAGAACAAATTTCTTTATCTCTCTCTCTTATGTACTATTCTCATAGACAGCAATCATCCAAAGCATATGACCTAAGTGAATGTTCCATCATCATAGAACACTATCTTGACAGTCTTGGATCACTACTGGACACTCCAATAAATGTCATGTCATCATTGATATTTAACACTCCTGAGTCTATGAAATGGGATTCATTGTGAAGATACTGATAGAGATAAGAGACAAGGAAAACATCATTGATTTGGTCTAATTGAGGAGGTATTTCAATATGTAATCCACCACTCCAACATGGCCCAACAACTAAATGGGACCATCAAGCTATGGCATGATCTTACTCCATTCTTCAAACCTCTTCTACCCATTTCAAGGGGGAACATTCAAGAATGCATAATAAAAAGCCTCAAACTCTATATAACTCCTCTTGTGATTTACAAAATAATTTTTATGGTCTTATTCTACTTTTATCATATCTTGAAACAACTAAAACATCTCTATCATGGTCTTCACCTCATCATGTTAATGAATTGTAGACCCCCCAAGATTTTCTCACCATAGAGGAGAATGATATGGTCTCCCATACAAATCTTCAAATGTGGAAACGCCAATAGTATAATGATAAATATTATTATAATAAAAAATAAATGATGAAAATTGTTATATTCAATGTCCATAAAAGTCTAGGATGCATTCCTACAACATATCCTCAATCATTAGGATGGTCGGTTTCTTCTTCCTATTTTTCAATAGTTGGAAAATAGTGTTATGGAGTAACTATATTCCAAAAGTATGTTGAAATCACCTATATAATTGTGTGGTAAAATATAAATATCAACTCAAGACAATACACATTAGAAATAAATGATGTTCTTTATCTTCATCATCCACATACCATTTTTCGAAAACATTAATGGTTTCAAACTACTTGACTAATAGTAATTGAGCTGATTTCATTAACCCATCCACAATCACCCATATTGAATCACTATATCCCTAGGATAGGGGTAATCCTATAAAGAAATCCATCAAAATTTCATCCCATTTCCACTAAAGATCTTTGATTACTTCAACAAACCTCCACAAACATGATTCTGATTTTTTTCCTACTAGAAAACAAGACAGAGAATCACAAATATTCTGCCTTACATCTTTCATATCAGTAAACAAATAATATTTCTTCAAGCCATGGTGTATATTATAATCTATTGTATTTACCCCTATTGGGGGTATATGAAATTAAAAAAAGACTCCCAAATGTATTTCAATCATAACAAACAACATCCCTTGAATCAACCGTTATTTCAGAGTATTATTATTTCCAACAAGACAATGCAACACCTATGCTACTGAGATACCCAGTATGACTACTCCACCTAATGTATTATAGAATACTACACCACATTCTAAATAAAAAATATTCTTCCACCTTCAACCACTGCATCTTAGTGTAGGTCTTCTTACTCCTTTAACTCTCTCCAACAATTCATAGATTCTTAAACAGCATCCTTAGGTGAATTTCTTATCAATGAATCATTCGTGAATTTCAATATATAAGGTGTTACAAAAATATAAAAATAGTTGTACTATAGAAATATTATCCTCCTTCGAAGCCATAGATTTAGATCACATTAAGAAAATACATACACAAAAATATTTTCTTCTATGATGACCAGAAACCTCTCTCCAATGAGGCAATTTCCCACAATATATATGTAAACACAACTAATAATATCTATATATCAAAGAACGAATAGTTTGACTTTTTATGGAAAAAGATCAAAGAAACATAACATTTTACTGCCTCCTACTTTATAAATATGAATACCACGTACATATGGGATACATCCTAGAAAACATCATACAACACACCCTCCTATAGTAGCTAGAGTACATGAGAATGTGCCAAATTCCCCTTCATATTGTAGTGATTCCTAAAATTGATCCTTCAAGATAAAATATTGGTCATTTATCATAATAAATGTAAACAGGGATTCATCTTGAGATTAAACATGAAAAACCCTTCGATGATAACCTATGATAATATGTTAGATAAGAACCTCTTCCACATTATTGGGTGCTTTCAAAGAAACAACTACCTTAACCATTGATTGGTCCCTGAACATACCCTGCTAATACACCACATACCCATGGAAGAGAACCTTTCATGTCTATTACATGACCATGGACATATTCCCAAAAATTATGTGGTGATGAAGAACTTGAAAAATAGCTATGAGTTTTTTGGAATACATATCCTATGAACTTGAGTAGATAAGTACGTGTTCCATGATAACATCTAAGAACTTATCTCGAAATTCATGAATAATATAGTTAATAATTCCCTTAAAAATTGATTGTGCCTTCATAACACCAAATTTCATGAACATGAAATCAATGTTTACAAACATTAATCTAATGTGTGTCTACAAGATATCTTCTTCCTTCACCCTTTGCTAAAGATATCCTGACAGTAGATTGAACATAGAGAACCAACTAGCTCCACTCAAGTAGTCAAAAATACCATTATTTCAATGAACGTGATAGTCATTCATGATTGTCACATAGTTCATCCTCTTATATTCTATGAAAAACAACACTCTAATATCCTTATTATTAGAGAAAAAAAATGAAGCTATGCATGGTGATTCAATTGATTAGATAAAAACCCTATGGATCATATAATATATATAATTCCTCACCACTAGAAACTCAGAAGGTATGATCCAGTTGGGATTCATTTAAATAAGAGATGTTGTAGACTACATTCCTAACACAAAATCAATGTCATGTCAAAAGTGTGGTGGCACAAAATCAATGGAAAAAACATCCATGAACTCCATGGAAATCATTATTCTTATCTCGTTGTCTACTGATCGAACAAAAAACACATCCACCAAAGAGATAAGGGAATCCAATTGCTGACCACCCAACCAGATACCCCTCTTTTCAATGACAACCACACACTAGTCATCTACATGTGGGAACACGATAGTCCTCTAGAAGCATTTGAAAATACAACAAATAATATACATTGTCAATTTCAACGATGGCATCATATGGACAATTCTGATGTAACATCAGGTCTACACATGACCGATGATTCCTCATTAGCATATCACATAATCATAACACATAAAACATGTTCTTCTGGCCTCTGTCATGCATTGCGAACTCCATGGGAACATGATGCCTCTATATGTCTAGTCTCAGAGCACGAAATCGAGAATGTGAAATAAATGAGTGTAATGATCCTAAATAAAAAATGGAACAAAAAAGGGTATAAGAAAAACTAATAATACCTCGAATGATATATATCCCCTCCAGTGGTACTGACATGACTTTATTCAACCATCCACATCAATATCCTTTATCCCTCTGCTAAAGACCACCACCATTAATTTGATTTAGTCGAGGTCCCCGATGAAGATGTACATCTTGATTTTAAACTCCCCCTAATGAATCTTCTCAATTTGGAACAAATTATTTATACTTGTTTATATGTAATGTATTTTCTAGTAACTATGGTTTCGGTTGGAACTACACCTATCCTCCTATACAATATTGACCTTGAGTAGCCAGTGGGAATTGTTCACAATGATTTCATTAAACCCCATAGAAAATAAAACCATCTCAAGTCCACAGGATAAATATGGAAGCCACATTCCTTATATTGAATTAAGTGAAGATGATGTGATTCACTCCCTACTATTCAAAACATTTAAGACCCTGGAACCTATGACCTACCACTGGAAACTCTACACCTCAAGGAACAATTTTGGATCCCATATCGTGGTAATAATTCTCTCGAGTTCTTATGCTTGATACCCACTAACTACATTTGAGACTCTTGTTATGTAGGTAACATCAAAAGTGTATCTACAAACTGCATTGAATGAAAATAATGCCTCTATAAGATTCTATTATTAGGAATCCTCATTCTGAAAAATACGTGGGTCATATAGTAAAAGGTCCTTGAACCAGATCTCGTTCTCTCCAACAGACATACTCCCCTATTGAAGGGACAGTATCTCTATAATATATACTAACTTCATTGTTGATTAAAATAAATCCATCTAGAACTCATTTTGGAAATCAATTAACAAACCATATTCCCCCTTTTGTTCACCAATTAAATGTGCCCACCACTAAAGTGAAATTCCTCACATCAGACTAACTTCCAATGAGACCTAATACTCTGTCGAGTCCCCGATCAAACTAAAAGTGATATCCAACACCTCTAGCTAGCCCTATTTCACCATATTAAAGATAATTACATCATACTTTCATAAATAATTCCCCAGGAAATGTTATAGCATCCTCTATCACTAATCATTATTTTCAATCGCAACAACCATATAGCAATTGAATGGCCCAGCTTTCAAAATAATCCCTGCCATAGCGACAAAAAGAAAATGACCATGAATAATTGTTTAAAATGAAACAAAGTATTACTAATCCTAATAGAATTTTTTTTTGTTTCATTTTTTTAAATTTATTTCTTTTAACCTTCCAAAAAACAAAATTCAATCATGAATTCAAGACATCATGACGTGTGTACCACTATGAGGTCTCTTCCCGACACACAAAACTACCCCATATTATTGTTAAATAACCACATAGTTCAATCACTAGATCACGCATGATGGATACATTTCAATTTCATATTGGTTATCCCAGAATTATATCACATACTATGGAAAACTGGTAACATTTCTATAATAATGAATGTGATCTACAATGTTTCATACTCTGAACATCATCAAATATCTCAACCATCAGGCTCTGATTCAACTCATTCATGAACTCCTCCCCAGAAATATTATGAAAGGTGTATAGAGAGTTGATGGACCCCATGTCTAGACTCTTGTAGGCCCTAGGTTGGAGACTAACAAAAATGTTATAAAATTCTCATGTATTTGTGGCATTAACCTCTCTATTGAAAATATAGGATCAGAAGAGAAGATGAATGATACACAATTTACACCATGAAGTTGATTAAAATTAATTCAAAACAATCACGTGATTTATGTATAAATAAAACCAATAAAAATAATATTATCAACAGGGAAATACCAAAAAAAAATTTAAGGCACTATTATAACAACCCTCAATTGTCCGAGCTAGTTACATCTACTGCATTCCATGAATTCATCCTGATAAAAAACAGTTTTATATATCTTAGTTGAGAATATTGGTATAATATTTAAGAAAACCAATGCCTCTAGTGAATATATGAAAATGAAAAACTAATACACTAGTGTAAAAGCCATATAACATGACATAACCTATAAATTTATACTAACCAAAACCAAAACTCATGAAGCCTCTATAACCATATAACAATTCCATGTATAATAATATAATATAAAGAGCCTATATGATAGTATACCTCACACCTCATCCCAATTAATTTTCTACTCTAACACCCAACGTCATATGTCTAGGTGTTACTAGCTCTTCTAAATAACATCACATCAAATAAAATCCCTCCCACACATACATAATCCATCACATCACACCACATCTCATTCCTAGGTTAATGGGGTTACATGAATGTGAAGGAAATAAACCATGTTCCCCCAATTTACAATGCATGACCCCCACTATAATCCACCGCACCAAATCTCGTACAAACACACTGGTCCATCACATCTCATCACATCACAACATGATAATGAAAATTCTGTGATTTAGACATCACACCCCATGCATGTCCTTATCATATCCTGGAAGAGGGAGAGGGGATGAGTCGGTGGCCATCCATCCATCATCCAATAGGGATGGAGGGATCCCCCATGATACAATCTATGTGATGTCACATGGATCTAAGTGGTTGTGTGGTGTGTATAAAAAATTGAAGAATATATAGGGTATTTACATATTGAGTTATATCCAAAGAGCCCCATTCAAAGGGTTCATAATGTCTCATAACCTATCAGATTAACCTCTACATCTACTTTCAAAATCAAAAGAACAACCCCCATAAGAAAAAAACAATCCTAAGTGTGGATTTTAAATTTTTTATTACCTTTAATACATCTTCTCGATTATCCGTTAACAACTTTAACATTAAAAGATTAACATTTCTTGGTATTTTAATACCCTCATCCATATATAATCCTTATCCAATTTATCTGCACATCCTTTAATTAATTAATTAATTAATTAGGCCTAATATTATAAATAATTTCACCATAAAACACTGAATTGGAAACTAACACATCATAGCTCACAACAAGATGTATAATACAATGGACCACCTCTACATCCATATTCCACAATTCCTCTAAGACCCATTACATAAGCACATCACAACATCCATCACATCCATGCTATAAAACTATATCTCATGCACATCCCCCACATACATAATTATAAGTACACTACCATCTCATCAAATCATCGTATCCATATAAAAACACAAAAGTCCATCGAAAAAATATCATAAAACATACCTCCACATTTTCATGATCATTGATATTCTATTTTAATCAATTCTTCTTTTTTATGGGTTATATCACAGAAGTCATAAGATCACTGGTAATCCCTTTAATTACCCAAATATATGTGTTTAGCCAATTATAGTTTATGTTTTATCATTAATCATCAAAAATTAACACCAAATGTCGCATCATAATCTCGAAATTAATGACCGCAAAAGCCCATGATTTTTAGAGGAATTTTATCCCCTAAAATTCCTAATATCTTAGAAATTAGATGAAATTTTTTGAGTATAATTCACATTTCACGCACCATTTTTATTTAATTATAACCGATTATTTTATCAATATTAATCATGATTGAACCATCTCAAGAAGATATAATAATAATTATCCCATATCATATGAAATACCTAAATAGAAATGATGGAATATCTACTTTTAAGATGAATATTTTACCAAACATACTGCACAAAAACTAGGAGTTCACGTAAAGGAGTAATCAACAATAAGGGTACTCGATCCAACTACAACAAAAGAGATTTGTGACTCCATTAGATGTCAAATTTGAGCTAACTATATTATGTGAATGTAATCACTATGGAATGAATGAATTCTATCCACTTTATATAAAAAAAATCATATACTAAGAGGTTTGGATAAGGCTTTAACTCATCATTAAATGATGAACTCATCAATCTATGTGATTTAAAATTTTAAAAGTAATCCAAACATTTTTATAATTTATTATATATTAATATCACATTAAATGGATTTAAACCCCCTTAATCATGGAATTAAACCCATTTTAAATCATAAAAGTCATCAAAATTTAAATTCAATTTTTTATTGAAAATCTAGAAACATGCTTCATGATAAGAATCATGAACAACCTACAACAAGAAATGACTAATTTCTAGAGTGACCTACCAATAGAATGATCCATCATCAGAAATGACTCACTACTAGAATGACATACTTCACGAATGACATACCACCAGAATGAACCACCCTCAGAAATGATTCACCTCTATATTGACCTAATTCCAGAAAGAAACACTATCAGAAATTACTCACCACTAGAATGACATACTTCCAGAATAACCCAAATTTATAAATGAATCATCTTCAGAAGGACATACTGCTAATATGAACCACCCACAGAAATGACTCACATTTATAATGAGTCACTTATATAATGACCCACTTTCATAAATGACACACTGATATGTTGTCATTACACTAGAAGGGACCGATATTAAAAGTGACTCACAACTAGATTTCCTATTGCCATAATGAACCACCATAAAAAATGACTTACTCCTTGAATCACATGATTTTGTTAATGAATCACTATGAAAATAATATACTGCATGAAAGAAATGAATCAAAAATTTGTTACTACAAGATTGAACTATCTCCAAAATAACTCCCTTTCAAAAATAAATCACCACTTAAATGAATTACCACCAAAATTATTTTATTTGGAGTGGACCATAAAACTAAAATGGATTGGGTAGTAAACCAATTCCAGTAAGATATTTTTTCAAATTATCCATTAGTTTTAATGATATTAATTTTCTATTCATAGGTTTACACCAAAATATAATGTATTATACAAATTTTATGCTCTAATATAATATGTTATTCTATTGAATTTTTAATCATGTATTAAAAAAATCCCATTTTTATTTTTGGAATTATTATTTTGATCTATGATATATAGGTGTTTACATAAATATATTATTTTTATTTTTTCATACCCTTATGTTTATGTTATTATCATGTGGAAATTTAGATCTTCCTAGTTTACCTTTAGTATACATCTGCCCTCACCAATTATTATGTTTCCTTTCCTCTGGTTTGGATGATGGGTTTTTATTATGTTATTTTTAATAAGCATTAATGTTACGAAGAACGTGTTGGAAGAAGAAGTTGACTCTTTTGGAAATAGTTCTCTATGATTCCGTGTTTCTAATGGATGTAGTCCTATTAAATTATAGTATGAATTTCTATACATTTTAATTAATATTACTATAATAATATATGATATATATTTATAAAAAGATAGAACTTATGTATTTCGGCAATTTTGAATCATTGGATAATAGTGGTGGACGTTACATGGATTTATTCAAAAATACATATACTTTTTGGATTTTAAAAATATGATTGTTGTTATATGTGCATTATAATTTTTTGTATTATACATATAGTATGGATATGATATATAATTACCTTATTGGGATTCTAGTGCATCAAAATGGGGAGAAACCATGGATGCTAGAGTATTGGGTGCACATGGTCTCAAGATTATTAGGAATCATCGATTACGATTTGTTAATATATATATGATATGAGTTTTTATTTTATATTAAATTAGAATAAGGCCAAACTACATGTTTGAGGAATGAGTTCACTATTCTTGGATCATGGATCATTCTATATTCATGAATTAACCTATGATTTCAATCAATCATGGTCAATGAATCAATTTATAATCTTTTAGAATTTAATCCATGACCTCAACGAGATATTATAGAACACTGATATTATTTATGATTTTTAATAACAACTACAGTCCTGATCCACTGTGATATAGAGACATATTATATTAATTTATTTAAATTTTATCGAAAATATTATTAATGTTGATTTAAAAAAACAATAAATGACTATGTATTCAGAATTAATTTAACACCTAATATTATTCATAATGTTTATTATTAAAAATACTAATCATTAGAGTATTTAAATTATTTTGGATATTTGATGGATTAATGACATAATACAATATCCAATGATAAATACGGTTTAATAGGGACCATGGAAATAGAGTTCCATATAAATGATAATGGGAAAATCATTAATGTTCACGCTATTAAAATGATTTTTACATAGAAATGAAGGTCTGTCATGAATCTACGTGATGATGAGGATTCAATTATTAGCACTATATTTTTTAGGGTTGTGCAATATTTTTCCCCCAAGAATGGTAATCCTTGAAAAATGAACTTGAATTAGTGGGTATGGGGTTTTTTAATTAGCCTCTAGCTGGTAAGGGTCCTCTAACATTAGATATGATAGGGTTACATGTTGATCATAATCCTAAGAGGACATCTCACAAGTGGGTTGATCTTGAAGAGGATAATTATTTCTATCAAGATGGAATTCTCTTAATATATTCTATTGTAAATGGTGATCAGGGGGATCGTGGTGATGATACATATACGGATAGTCAAAATAATTCAGATCATGATTTAAAAATTTGATATTCTGTAGTTATTAAAGGAGACCAAATGGAATTTTCAAATAATAAAAGAAGGATGAATGAAGAAGGTTTTATCACTTTTAAGAAAGGATCAGAATTAGTTAACATGTAGTGTGACCATGAATAGATGAATTGAATTATCACAATTGTATTCTCATTCTATTGATTTTGTGGAATTTCTAATAGGGGTCAATATTTAATAGTCTCTCTCTAGAATGAAATTGTTTTTGGAGGTCATGCAACATAATGATGATTCCTTGTATCGATTTTCTATGTTTGATACCTCCAACAAACCAAACGAATCGAATGTAGAATAAAACATATACCTATTTAATAAGGATTTGAATCTTCAGATCCCTAATGTCATAGGTGTAGTTACGTTAACCAAGAAGGTATCATTTGTTATTTTGGTGGGATTTAATGATGGTTTCAATTTTAATATTCTTCAGGATTTAATTTACATATGCAATAGAAAGGCATAATTACTTGTATTATTTTGTAATTTTTATTATTTTATATGAGGTGTTAAATCTAGAATGGATATAGAAATGATTTATTATTATTTAAGTATGGGTTTTGAATCGGCTTCATAAGCTATTGGAACTGGGAGATCTTTATAGAGTATAATTTAATTCATATTATGATTTACCTAGTTAAATTCATCAGTTGGAACATTGGGTCTCACATTATAAAGTGATATTTAGAGATTAAGCATAAAAATCCTTCTATGTGATAAATTATGTTGACACACCCATGGATTGTTTTCTAAACATTTTGGTTTTTTTATTTCAATTTGGATGATGAGAAATTTGCTGATGACCATAGGATTCCATGAAAGTGGGTAAAATCATGGAAAAATAGAAAGAAAAAAACACATGTTTGGGGGATGTCAAAATAAAATTAACATATGTTCAAAGGGTAATATATTTTAGTTGAATAGAATTTTAATTACTATGAAATTTTATTGGTAGCCTTATTAGGGATTGTTAATGTTTAATTTCTCAAAGAATGATTACATTGTTAAAAGATGTACATGTGTTTCATCACTGAATGGGAAAATAATCCTTTATATCTATGTTTTAATTTGTTTTATTCCATTTTTCATTGACCTAATAATACATAATTCTGATCACATATTTTTTTTGTTCTGTATTTTTATGTTTTTAATAAAGGGTCTTAGTACACATTCTATTTCAATCTGTCTTCACCTGCTGCACAATAAAGAAGACTAACTATATAGTAGGTATGAAACTCCCAAGTGATGTGCTCAATTATAAATCATATCATTAAAAACCCATAACGTATTTTAGAAATATATTTTTTATTTAGATTTGATATCCCAATAGATAAATGACCATAGAAAACATATGAATAAAGCAAGAGAGTAATAGGTTGATCTAAAAGCATCATATTTTATAATTAGATGTCATAACAGAATAAGTATTCATATTGATTATTTCATTTCCATATTTTAAATATTATCCTATGAATGTTGGTTTTATTATTTGGTTGAAATTAGTTCATGAATATTATTATATAAAATGTATGTATCTTGAAACTACTATGTATTCTAACTGAATGAGGGAAAATATATAAATTTCTTATAAAATTATTATACTCACGTTATAATGAAAATTATGATTTTTCTAGTATTACATATGGTATTGGGGATGGTATCTTAAATGAAATTAGTTTCTGATATATTAGACCATGTGATAGTAATTGATGATATTATACTATATTCTAAATTTTATTAGAATTATGTGATACAAAAGAGTATTTATCATAAATAATTAATTTATGTAAAAGATTTGAAACATTTTCTAAATTGTATGAAAATGATAAAAGGATAATTTCTGACAATGTTATATTTTGGGGATTACTATTAGAGAACACGTGATAGAGTAATTGATTACTCTTGGGTTTTATATATGGATGTTATTGAAATATTAAAGGGCTGATGTTTATTCATAAAATTAGGTTTGAAATATTAATTAATACTTATTTAATAATTCTCTTTATGAAAATGTTATCCATGATATTTCACCTATTTTTTTCATTTTATAGATTAAGATATATATTTGCTGCTGTGTTTTATTACACAATATGGGTTAATATATTTTCTGTGAACTGATAGTGTTAATTTTATAAAGAATATATAAATTCACTATGTTTTAGCATCTTTGAGATTTAGGTGGTTATGAAAATGTAATATTTTTAAGTAATGTACAATTATGGTATAAGTGAACTAGAGTATATGATTTTAAAAAAATTTCTATTTTTAGGAATGATGTGAAACATAATTTAGAAAATTAGATTAAGGTAAATTAACTATTGTTGTTTATAAACCAAAGGATAAATTTGTTAAAAATACAATCAACTGCATTATTATATGTGTAAAAATTTAAATTATAAGTCCAAATTTTATTTATTTTGGGAAAATTTAAAACCCAAAATATTTAATATATGAACATCCTAATAATGTAAATATTTTTGAAAATTTTCCTTGAGAAAAAAATGAACAAAGAAGTCTCCATGATATGTTTACATATGACTACAGAAACCTACACATTTAATGAACATGAATGAAAAATAGTGATAACATTATGAAATATTTATCAAAATAAATTATATTATTAGTTTAATATGAATATAATTAAATTAGTTAAACTAAAATTAGTGATAAAAAATTTATTGATTTTATATTATTTTAATATAAATATTATATCAATTTGATATGAATTTAAATTTCATTAATGACTATATTTTATGTTTGATATTAAAAATATGTCTGAAATATTTTAGTTGGTAATCAATATGAATTAATTAAAATAAATGAATATTTTTTAGAATATATGTTTCCAATAAAGATATGATTTAATTAAATTACAATATTTTATTCATAGATGAAATTTTAAAATATTAGAAATTCAATTTCTAAAAATTAATAATAATTAAATAATTTTGATAATAATATTATCTTCAGAATAATTTTACTTTTTTCAGAAAATAAATTATTTTATGAGAATTTGGAAAAATACTAATTTTCAAAATAGTATCCCTTTTGTTTGAAATATAATGTTCTAAATGATTTTTTGGTGTGAAATCAATATATATATGATATTAATGTTGATAAAAATATGCTATTCAAATTACAAAATTAACGAATATATTTTTTCAAAGAATGGTTCTATTTTATGAATATTAATTTTTGTTTATTTTTTCAACAATATTTTAACACTGTTCGAATTAATAAAATTGAATAATTTGTCAGTCAAATATTTTTTTCCATTAAACCAGTCTTTTAAAAAAATTGTTTTACATATTATATGAAATAACATTAAAATTATTATTCTAACATATAGAAATTTTATTTGATAATATTTATCTCGTATTTTCTATAATAATTTTCATATTATTTATAAGGTAAAGTATAATATATGTTATGAAAATTAGATTACAATGGTAAATTGCAATTACCAAATTAACCTTACAAATATAAATTTTATATTTATTAAGTGAAGAAGATAAATTTATATCTAAAGAATAATATTAATATATTTTAAATTAAAAATAAAATATTGTGAGTAATCAATTATATTTTTTTTTAAATCATGGTCTTTGTTGGATAGAGTGGGAACTAATGATATTCAATTTGAGGATGGGAACTATTCACTCCTATATATCTTCCCTATATCGTGGCTTTATACCATCATTATTTGGAACTCACATTTCAGGATAAAGCATGAATATCATTTAAAATTATTTGAACTATTATATAAACCATTTTATGTTAGCATCCAATGAACATTGGAGTCTCTATTGCAAAGACACTCACTAGTCTCTCCCATATAAACATGGAGGTTGTGTTTGGAGACACCAAGATTCATAAGATCAAAGATGGTGATTTTTATTGATGGAAAATACAAAATCCCTTCCATGTTATTTTGAACATTTATAGTTCGTTATTAATTATTATTTCTACTACACAATAAGAGATAATCCATTGTATTTATCTAAACACAATGCAATGAAATATCTTTACATAAATATTTGCAACTGGAGACTCATTCAAATCTGATGGGGATGTATTAACATAATTCATCAATTTAAAAAACAAATAATTATAAAATAGAATTTTAGAAACATGAATATGAACATAACAGTTCAAAAAAAATTTAAATGGTATTCAAATTCCAAAATTGTTACTTATAAGTAATCCATGTTCAAGATTTTTAGTAGACTCTATGGTTTGGGAAGAGTGTTTTAGAATTGTAAAATTCTCAATGACCTTCAATATTACATAGGAATCCAAATCTAGTTTTCATATCCCACATTAGAAGGGTGACATGGGTTATATTATTTAATCCTATTAGACTCCAATATAGAATCAAATATTCTATTCTTTCAACCCCATATTTACAAGGATCCCAACATTTATGTCATCATGGTCTATGAAAAAAATCCATCATTTATTTAATTTTACATGATTGTAAATTACAACATTCAAATTGAATTGTTCTTAAGAAAATGGTACTATCCAGATTCCATGTACCAGATGGTGGTCAACATGAGCCATCGGAAAAAAATGTATTATAAATAAAAAACGAGGTCAGTGTTGAAATATTGATGTTGAAAACATGGGGAATCCTCCTACTTGGTAATTTTTTTACGTAAATAATGAATGTTTAATTCAGAAAAACATTGTAATATCTTGTAAAAGTCTATAAAAAGGAAAATAAAATATCTTATCTCTGACCATTTTCCCCTAAAAAAGTGGTTTTAGTGGAAAATCTACGGTTGAAAATCTTATTAGGAGAAATAATGATCATAATTTAATAACATAAATTTCATGGAAGATTAATGAATTGATCCACATTTTTAAAAGAAAATAAATGAACCATAAAATATCATTTATGTGAAAAATTATTGTTTAATAAATACAAATTTAATTCACATGATTAGGTGGTTCATGGTTATTCCCTGAATCATTATTCACCTGTTGATTCAAATGTTTTAATAGCAGTTGATTAGAATGAAATGAATCATAAATAATGTTATTATTGGGATGAGAATATTATTATTAAAAATAATAAAAAAATAATATTTTTAACCCATGGTTTCTCACAAGAAACCAAAATTAATAAAAGAAAATTTTCTTAAAATTACATTTAATGGGTCCTTATGAAAAGACCTTATGGAGGTAAACATAAAGAGAGGTAATCATCCAACCTGACCTCATTCATTTTGTTCTTATTATACCACCAATAATTTGTTGATATCATCTTAAAATAATTACATAAGAATCGAAAATATTCATTGATACTATTGTGACTATTTAGAAACCTTTATCCACCATTAATAAATAATATAGGAAGTTAATGTGTAACACTACTCTATGTCTGGATTACCACCTCCTCATCGAGATAAAATATATTTTCTATCAGTATACATCATGGGGGTAATTATAATGGGTTTAAATATTATATATAATATTTTTTAAATATATATTTTTCTAGGATTATATTTTCATATATATATTCATATATCCCAATTCACAAGAAATTATACACATCTGTCCGTCAAACATATGGAATACCGCCACCATGAAATGATGTAATTTGTTTTACATTTCATCATTACATGTATGTTAATAAAATGAATTTATTTAATATATATAATATATTTGAAAAAATAATTAATTTAGGAATGTTAATTGTTTATAAATTTATTTTGTTTCATCGTTGGAAATGAGAAAACAATATTATTGCGTATGTCTGGTCTACCATCTCCATGAGGCGTGTGATTCATATTTCAATATATATATATTAATAAAATATATATATATTTAATATATATGATATTTATTTAATTATTTAAATTTTGGGTATGATGGAACAAATGTCACCATAAAGGTATTAAAACCACAAAAAAAATTCTTAATTAAAAATTTTTAATAGAAGGATACAATGACATTAAAAAGGTATTTTCATAAATGGATTTCAAATTATTATAAGGGGATAATATAGAAAATAATATTTATCAAAATAATTATTTTAGAGGTAAAATAAGTATATATTTATCATACAAGAGTTTAAATATTATTGCATGGCCGTCGAACTTGATTTAAGTCATTTATGTTACAATCACATTATTTATCATGATTTTATAAAATCATGTTTATGAAGATGAAATATTTTTATGTAAACTCCAAGAATATAATTAATTTTTTACATTATTTATTAATATATTTTACATGTTAAAATCTCATGTTTTTCAATTTAAAATCACATGTGACATAAATTTTGTTTCTCATGAAAAAAAATTATTTCAACCTTAAGTCAAAATACTTTTATCTTCCACATTGATGTTTAAAAAAAATTGATTCAATGGGGTATATATATACTACTATTAATATTTAAATCAATATTATCAATGAAATAATTATAAAAATTGTATTTAAAGTATTTTTCTTGTCATTTTCCAAATGAGGTAAAATATATATTTTCCGAAAATGTAAATGGAATCTTGGTTTTTTCATAGATGAGATCAATGTAGTTTTCATTAGTCATTATCATTTAACTAATTGAAGCATCATATATAAATTTATTTTAAATATTTAAAATTAAAATGTAATGAATATTTATTTTTATATTTTTACATTTTAATTAATTTAATCCAAAATTAAAAGGGTTATTTCTTAATAAATAATTCATATATGATTTTATAGGAATTTTTATTTATGATAACATCATGTGATGTTAGATATTATTAAATATTGATATGTAGAAATAAAAATTTAATTATATAGTTAATCAATTTAATACTAAATAATTTGAATTATTCAGTTATATTAAATAAAAAAATATTTAAAAATGTTTAATCTAAAATGAAATAATTATAAATAAACTCTTATCCTATATGGTTTTATTTCAAATAAATTTATTTCAATTTATCGATTTTAATTTTAAATATTGATTATTATTTATTAAATCACCGTATCAAAATTATTATCGGTTTTTTCTTTTAGAAAATATTAGTTTTTCATTAAATAGTAAATAATTAATATTTTTTGAAAAATTATTCTTTTTAAAAAAAAATTATTTCATTTCAAAGTAAATATATATTTTTAATATATTTTAGTGTAATATAATTATTATTTATTTATACTAAATATATATAATATATATTAAAATAACTTAATATTTGTGTTCCTATATAATTGTTTTTGGATTTGAAAATGTGATTTTATAAAAAAAAAATTAAATTGGATAATGTTTTTCCATTTTAAATGACTAATATAATAAATAATGGATAATTGTGTAAATGTAATTTATATATTTTATAATATTATATATTAATTTTATTTTATAAAATAATTTTTATTTATTAAATAGTTGATATATAATCCTCATTTTCTAAAAAATAAATACTCTTCGTAAAATCATACATTATTTCCACATTTTCAGGAAAAAAATTGAAATATATTCATTAATTTAAAATGAATTATATTTGTAAAAAATATATTCCATATTTTTAACAAGAATAATTGATAATGTATAATATTTTCAACATAATATTTGACAAAATTGAATATGGGAAAAAAATAATTACCGTGGTTAAGGTTAAAATGTGTTTACGGGGGAAAAATAAAAATATATGGTTTAAATGACCTAAACATTCATCCAACACACATTTACTTGTTTCATTTTGAATGTAACTCTTCTTGTT
Organism: Viscum album; assembly: GCA_963277665.1. NCBI lineage: Eukaryota > Viridiplantae > Streptophyta > Magnoliopsida > Santalales > Viscaceae > Viscum > Viscum album. The sequence continues at coordinate 598,468,011 of OY728147.1, read as the reverse complement.
TCAAAAATTCCTAATATTTGATTATTTTGGAATGATAATAATGTGGTCATAAATTATTATTTTAAATAATTTAAAAGTTTTCCACTCACCTAACATATAAAACGTAATTCGTACAACATAATTATTCACACACTCCGAAAAAAATTATGATAGAAAATAAATCAAAAAAACATTCCAAACCCCCCACCCCCTCATCGTAGAGTATATATTATGGGAATAAATCCATCATATGATTGATTTTGTAGAAAACATAAAGAGGATACCTAAAAAAGAGGTATTTTTCTTCAATGAGTGTTTTTATTTTATTTATTTGTAGACCTACATAAATTCATTTTAAACCATGATAATATAATAAAATAAATATTTCATATAATTAGATTTATTTATAATATTTTCATTTCTTAAAATAATTTCCACTTTTATCTAATGTGTTACAAATTCATCATCCAATTTTACAGCATACTACCACCTTTTGAACCAATATCTTTTGTTTTGACATTACCACATTTTATGGTTATTTATATTGATAGATATAATATATGTATAAGATATTTATAAAATTATTATAGAAATATAGTTATTATATCTTATATGAAACTTTAAATTCTATTTTATAGGGTATATAATAATTTCACTCGTGTGTGAGGTGGGCAACTGTCTTGTGAAGCAATGTGATTTGTTCTTCACTAATAAATTTTGTAGAAGGAAATAAGGATAAATATTTTGAATATATGTGATATAAATTATATAATTATTATATTAATAACATATTTATCATTCACAATTAAATATATATCGTCATTATTCTTACATTTTCACTAACTAAAAATTTGATAATGTTGTTTTTTTACGTTTGGACTACTGTCATCACAAAGGATTGTGACTCTCCTTTATTCACTAGACCACATTAATGATATTTATAATTTTATATAATAAATTAATTTTATATTTATTATATAATGATAATTATCTAATGATAGAATATTAATTCCCTTCCTACAATAATGATAAAGGAAAATGGAATTGTTACTCATGCGTGCCCACAACTTACCGTCTTTATAGCCAAAAAATTATTTCATTTTTCATAAACATAATTCATGATTTGATTTTCAAGAATAATTAATGTTTAAATATGATAATAATTATATAATTATTCATTATATGGTTAAATAATTATATATTCTATCATATAAAACCAACATTTTTTGATAAAATAAGCCTTATATGTTAAAAACATCTGACTTAAAATTAATTGATTAAATAATTTTCATTACCCTGTTAATATGTTAATAAACTAATAATAATATTTAAAATGGTTCTTAAGAAAACAAATAATTAACATATGATTTTTATTCAGGAATATAAATACAAATGTTCCAAGTCATGCTCACGGTGAGTGTTTTCTCATCTCACTTTTATTTCTATAATATATATTCAATATTCACCACGTAATTTGTAGTGTGGTGGTTATAATTACCATTAATGTATTTTATTATTTTCATAAGTACATTAATGAAAATTTAAAATCCAAAGAAGGATCTCACATTCACTGGGTTTACAGTTTCCTTGATACGAACACGTTATAATATTTTTTTCTATATTTTCATTCATTGAGACATGTTTTTTTAAACACATATCTCCTTATAAGAGATATATATATATATATATATATTTAAAGACCAGGAAATTATGTGGAATTTTTTTAAAATACATGGGAATTTCACGAGTGTCTGAAAATTGATGGTGCATGATTCTGAGTACCGGTGTGCCCGGAATCATATTCTTAGGTTTTTTTCGGGTACGTTCAGTAAACGTACAATCATGTTTTTATAACTTTTGAATCGGTGCTTGGAACAAAAATCCGAGGGCACTGTTGAACTCACAGTGCTGGTATTAGGTTAAGAAGACTTTCACTTCGACGACAGTGAGTTGAGAATAAAAGTTTTTTTTTTGGGTTTTTATGGAATGTAATAAAATAAAGTGAGCTTCAATTTATTTTATTTGAGACGTCATGTGGGTGACTGGTTGTTAGAACCTCATCATGGAAGTTGGATGTGGGACCACCACACCTTAACCTCCTATGAGAGGTTATGCTGGTGGGGCCCACCCGAACATAGCCTCCCACAAGAGGTTACGATGTGGGGAAAACACGGGGATTAACCTCTATTGGTGGAAGAGAGTAAAACCTCTCAACTCTCCCTTGTTAATGAGGGAGAGCCTCCTGACCTTACCTTTAATTCAATTGTGCCAACTCCCCAAATTAATTTTTTCCAACCCTTCAAATTAATTAGGTGGATCCAAGTAATTAATTCATTCATTTTGAATTCTATCCAACGAATAAATAGATACTATAATATATTATTTGGCATAACTTTGGAATTTTGGTAGAAGTTGGGGAAGAGGAGATCATGGGAGTATAAGATTTCTCCCGACGAATAATGAAGAATGAAGAACTATTTCTTCCAATGAAGAACACCAGTGAAGATCCCTCTTCTACTTCCTACCTCAGATCCTACCAACGTGGAGCGTCATCCATATCCAACGCAACATGGGATTGGAAGCGTGCATCTGATGGAATGAATAACGAAATCCTTCGTCTTTTTCCTGTGACTACAACATCAATGACCGAAAATCATAGGTAGAGGTTGTATTTGTGAATTAATCCTATTATTTTCTCATCTTTAGTTAGAGAGGAATCGATGTAGAGATTGTAAAATAACTATTGTTCATCATACTTCTTTAATGAACAAAATGATACCACCCTAAACGTGGAGGGTGCGTGCCAAACCAACATGACCCAACCCCTCCGCTGATCTTCATTATGATGATCTTCGACATGGAAATGAGGAAATAGAACTACGAAGGAAGCGATGACAAAGGTCGCGCTCCCCACGGCCTCCGTGAACTGCACAGCCCCCTTGGCGCTCCTCTGCTCCCGATCGAACACCGCCGGCCTGAGCCGCGCCAAACAGGCTAGCCCGACCACCTCCCGGTCGCAAGCCCGCCTAGTCGTGCCCTGCCCATCCAAACGCCACTGGCCTACCTACGGGCCCCCACGTGGGCCCCACATGCATCCCCGAACCGGCCCGCCTGCCGGCCTCCGTGCGTGCCCCGCACGCCACCCCGAACCAGCCCACCAGCCGGACTTCGCGTGCCTTGCACGCCACCCCGATCCGGCTCCCTCGTGGCCAGCTTGTCGAGCCAGTATTCTGACCTCTTCCCAGCATCTTGGCTGAGCCAGTGTCTTGTCCCCCTCACAATGCCCTGGCCGAACCGGCCCCACCGGGCTCTTTTGGTCGAGCCGCACTGGGCAACGCCCTTGCGACGCTACGGGCCGAACCGACCCCTTTCCCAGGATGAACCGCCATCATGGACTGTGGGGCTGGGCCTAGTGGGCTAGGCCAAACCTAATAGGATGACCCACTCAATGGTTTGGTGCAGACCCAACAGGTCAGACCGGGTCGACGTAGACTGGGTCGGACCGGACCCGGGCCCACCACGACCCTTTACATTCATTTGGCCATATCATTGGCACTGGACGACCGTTTGACGAACCGTTAGTGGCACTGATATTCATGGATCACAAAATTACGATTTAGTATACCCCCACTGAAATTTGGTGTAATGTTGAGATACGGTCAGGTTGGATTGTGCATGAATCCAACCAGGCCCCCGGGACTAAAAGGCTAATAACTCATAGACCGGGAATCTGATTGTCACACCGTGAGTTGCGTGGAGACCTCTATGATGTAGAAGACCTTTGAGTTACTTCATAGTGGGACTTGTTGGATGTTAGAGCATCTACCAGTAGCTTGTAGAGATGATCTACCGGGAACGAGTGAGCATTTGTGTGGGAACCTAGTAGCTGGCTGAGACCTGACGACAATTAACCATTTGACTCGGAGTGATTTCAATATCCTAGCGGGGATCGCCATGGTGTCGCAGAAGAGCCACAGTGGGGAGTGCCTTTGTGTCGCGACAGACCCACCGTACTCGACAGGAGGAGTACCTTAGTAGGCTACGTGGGGGAGCACCTCTGTGTGAGCGCTGAAGACCCACAGTGGGCAGCGCCTCTATGTGAGCACATCAGACCCACTGTAATTGACAGGAGGAGTACCTCAACAATCTAATGTTAGAGGGATGAACCTATGTGTGATGCAGTATGCCCATTGTACTCGATAGGGGAGGAATTCTCCTATAGTTGAGGGTTCAGAGTGATATTATCCCTAGAATAAAATCCTTGTTGAGCTGAGTCTGTAAATATTGTGTTTAACTCATTATTGACATGGATTAATTGGTAACTATGCTATATGTATGAGAATATACCTATGTGAGGTTATCTGTTGATTTCATGCTCTTTGGTTTATCCTAGTTTGATTTTGGTAGACCTTGAGGGTCTCGGGGTCCCTACTATGTATCGTTATACTCACACCTGCACGAGATATTCCCGCACCTTGTTGTGTTGGTTGTAGTTGATGGACAATGCTGACTGAGGATCAGAGTAGTAGGACTGGATGGTACCTGGAGGTGGACCTTATGACGAGTCGGTACACGGAGGATACTGACAGACGTGGAGTGCTGAGGAGGCTATCTGTACCTAACCATCAGGTAGGAATCCCCATAGGACTACCCCGTAGTTTCTTTACCTTTTTCTTCAGTTGTACATTTATTTTCAGTTTTACTTCTACTTTCTTGTTGGTCTTGTATTTCCGGCCCCATTTACTTTTAATCAATCCTCTGTATAGAGTTTTTCTTAGTGTTTTACTTATTCTCATACTCTGTAGTGTATGTTCACACTTTATAATGGAAATGGCTTCTCAGTTTTTTTGATTTACCCCTTTGGTGATATTTTCCAGCCCCTGGAATATGGATGGAGGGCTTGGGGTAGTCACAGAACAGGCCCCGAGGGATGGGTCATGAAAAATTGGTATCTGATGAGTCGGTTCTACCACAGAACATAGGACTCTGGTCTTTTTTCTATGAAGAAATAGTGTTATGTATACTGAGTGTGGTTTTCAGTATAGGGAGTCCAGTGCTGGTGCGGTGGCTGACGTATCCATATAACATGACCCTGACAACTGATTTCTGACTCAGTGCACGAAAAAACTGATATCATGCGTGTTTTCAAAAGTTTTTCTTTAATTCAGCTCAACTAGGTCAGCTCAAAAAGTATTATCTTTGACCATGTTGCATCTTTTTAATTCAAGATGCCTCCCCGCAGACGACCAGCGAGAGTCCTGAGAGTTGTACGCACAGATAGCCCACTGGGCAACGAGGCCTCAGTGTAGGGCCTTTTTCCAACAGAGGCAGTAGCGGTACCACTACCCGTTGGGCCACATATGCCACCATCCCAAGCAACAGACGATGCACACCACTTGATAGCATTGCACGAGATCCAGCACCAGAGGCCACCCAGGTTCATGGGAGATATGGACTCATAGGTGGCTGAGGATTGGATAGAGGTTGTCGTGAGAGTCTTCTGACTGGTAGGGACACCAATAGACTTCATGGTGATTCTTGTTTCCATCCTTCTATAGGTAGTAGAGAGAAGATAGTGGATCATGATGCTCCAGGTTCATGGTGATATGACGATAATCTGGACAGACTTTGAGATCCTGTTTCTAGCAGAGGTTGTCCCAGCAACCCTATATGTAGTAGAAATACAGGAGTTACTTCATCTTTCGCAGGGTAGCAGTACGATGGCATAGTACTCAGCGAGGTTCACCGACCTTTTGGCTACTCCACAGATATGGTGTGAGATGAATTCTTCAGGGATCAGACCTTTAAAAATGGTCTCAAGAAAGATATTAGGTCTTCAATAATCTCCCTTAGCATCCTGACATAGACGGGAGTGTTGGAGAGAGCCCTCTTAGTGGATAGTTTTCTTATGGAGCAGCTTCCATCAGCGAGACCCACCACTAGCCAACATGTAGCGGAGTCTTCTGCAGCTCGCAGTAGACATATGTCGCAGAGGTCTAAGACAACTAGACCCACAAGTGGATGACCGCATAACTCAGGATCAGTTGTAAGGGGCACCCGGGGCAGAAGCACACATGCCAGGATCAGGTAGTGTTACTCATGTGGTGAACATGGTCCAATGGATTGTGACTATCTGACCCAACATTTGGATGATCAACAGATGGTCAAAGGACCAACTAGGGAGAGACAAAGATTTGATCCAGGCAGTCTGCAGGGAGTAGAGGGATGTGGTATAGGAGTTGGACAGGCAGCTGTCGGTGGGCGACATTTCGAGGTGTTACCGCCACCACCACCAGGAGGTCCACCCCGACCGCAGGGAGCAGGTGGACATTGGAGAACTCGGCTCCAGGCAGTTGAGGCATGTGATCATGGAACTCCTGTGATGATTTGAGGTATGATCTATGTCTACTCCACCTTAGCTTCAGTTATTATAGACCCAGGTGGCAGTCACTCTTTCATTGCCGCTGCCCTCGTTTGGAGCTTGGAGATTCTGACGGAGCCATTGGCTTGATACTTATATCTAGAGACTCTTATGAAAGTAGACACTATGATTACGCACTGGTTCCAGTAGTGTGATCTTATTATAATAGGTGAGAGATTCTATTGCGATCTACTCGTATCAGCGTCGATGCCTTACGATGAAATCTTGGGTATGGACTGGTTATCTCTAGTCCATGCTCAAATTGAATATATTAAGCACAAAGTTAGGTGTGTCCGCACGGATGGGACCAGGTTTACCTTCACCACTGAGAAGAGATGCATTGCAGCACAAGATAGACTTACTCGGAGGAGGGTGAAATTGATCGCTCATCAGTTGGCATGACTTACCCTTGGAGAAGTTTATGTTGAATGTGTGAGCTATCCATTACCAGTGGACCAGTACGTGAATGGTTTCCCTAACGATGTTCCAGGACTACCTCTTTACTGAGTGGTAGACTTATACATTTTCATGTACCATGGGATGACACCAATATCTACACCAGCATATCAGATGGCTCCTGCTAAGTTTCGTGATCTGTGGGTATAACTATAGGACATGTAGGGAAAGGATTCATCCAGCCTAGTGTTTCTCCCTGGGCAGACTCAATTTTATTTTCGAAGAAGACGGATGGGAACATGAGGATTTTTGTCGACTACCGTCACCTAAACCAGGTGACTGTGAAGAACAAGTACCCACTCTCGAGGATTGATGACATATTTGATCAACTGAAGAGAGCATGGTGGTTCTCAAAGATAGATCTCAGATCAGGATATCACCAGCTCAGAGTTCATGATGAGGATGTGCAGAAGACGAAATCCAGATATCGGTACATCCACTACGAGTTCTTGATTATTCCTTTCAGCATAACCAATGCTCCAGCAGTTTTCATGGGACTCATGAATATGATCTTCTATCCATACCTCAATCTCATTGTCATAGTGTTCATCGACGACATTCTAATCTTCTCGACTAATGAGGAGGAGAATTCCTACCATTTGCAGGTAATACTGGACACACTCCGAGAGCACCAAATTTATGGTAATCTCACAAAGTGCCAATTTTTTATTCGATTGGTTAAATTTTTGGGGCATGTCATCTCAGAGGCTACAGTTGTAGTGGATACAGTTAATATTTAGGCGGTAATTTCTTTTTAGTCACCAAGGACTGTGACAGAGGTACGGAGTTTCCCGGGTTTGGCTGGTAAACACCGGATATTTGTTACAGACTTTTCCAATGTTTTAACACTACTATCAGCTTTCACAATGAATGGGAAACCCTTTGTGTGGTCAGAGAGATGCCAATAGAGCTATAAAGTGATGAGGTATAGTCTGATTAGTCCCCCATATTGAGGCTTCCTAAGGAAAACAGAAGTTACATAGTCTACTATGACTTATGAGGGACTAGAGTCATTTGTGTCCAGATGCAGGAGTGAGCAGTGATCACGTATGGTTCTCAGCATCTTAGACAACACGAGCTGAACTATGCTACCCATGATGCAGAGTTTTCAGAAATGGTCTTCTATTTGAATATGTGGAGACACTATCTAATGGGATAATGTTTTTCAATGTACTCTGATAACAAGAGTCTCAGGTATATCTTCTCTCAGATGGAGCTGAACCTGAGACAACGAAAATGGATTGAGTTCCTCTGGGATTATGACTTCAAGATAGTTTGTACTCTTGGTAAGGGGAACGTTGATGTAGATTCACTCTATAGGAGATCATGTATACAGCTGCTAGAAGAGTCCACAGAGAAGCTGGCTACATTACAAATATTCATTGTGGACAGAGATGGACCAGATTTACTTCAGTCTCTTACAATTACTCCCCCACTTCTTCAGTGAGTTAGGGAGGCACAGCATGGGGATGTTGACTACGAGACACGAAGTGCACATATATCCACAAGGTAGGAACCTGATGGATTTTATGAAGGTAGGGAGCACGTCATCTTCTTCAGAGGATGTACTATGGTAGCAGAGTCACTTTAGGAGGAATTATTGATGGAGTTCCACAAATCCACTCTAGCGGTAAATCTATGAGTGGCGAAGATGTACTAGGACCTTCGACGATAGCACTGGTGGCTAGGTATAAAGAAGGTCGTAACAGAGCTTGTCTCCTGATGCATCACTTGTCAGCAAGTGAAGGCAGAGAACCAGGTACCAAAAGGCTTAGATCAGACATTAGAGGTCTTAGAGTGGAAGTGGGATGGGATATCCATTGATTTCATGATAGGACATCCACAAACATCTAGGGTTCAGGACTCGATTTGGGTGATCGTTGAACAACTCACCATGTCGGCCCACTTCCTACTGATCAGAGAAAAGGTTTTAGTAGAGAGATTGGGACGCCTCTATGTATAGGAGATTGTGTGGATTCATGGATTACCTTCATCTATTGTCTACGATCATGACACACGGTTTAATTCCTGGCTGTGGAAGGGGTTGCAGGAGGCATTTAGAATGCAGCTTTGTTTGAGAACTGCCTTCCATCCTCAGACAGATGGTCAGATTGAGGGGACCATTAAGACCCTCAAAGAAATGCTTCATGCTTGTGTCCTCGACTTCGGTTACATCTGGGAGGATCACTTAACATCTGAGGAGATTTCATACAACAATAGCTATCACTCAACCATTGGGATGGAACCTTTTGAGGTGTTATACAGGTGACCGTGCAGATCACACTTTTGCTGGACCGCCATTGGGAGTCAGCACTATTGGGTCCAGAGATGGTATGAGCTACCACAGAGAAGGTGAAGATCATCCAGAAGTGGATGAAGACTGCACAGAGCAGGGAGAAGTCGTATGATGACATGAGACAAAGACTTCTAGAGTTAGAGGATGGTGACCAAGTTTTTCTATGGGTCTCACCTCGATGAGGTCTATGGAGATTTGGCCATGGCGCCAAGTTATCACTGAGATTTATCAGACCATTTCAGGTTCTTAGCAGAGTTGGAGAGGTGGCATACCACTTATCTCGTTCACTGCAGTTGCACTGGGTGCACAACGTCTTCAACGTATCTCTACTGAGATGATACATGCAAGACCCTTCTAACATCATCTACCATGGAGAGTTTGGCGTCGATGATGGGGAATCTTTTACAGAGGATTCAGTGGAGATTGAGGATTGATCAGAGTGGGACCTATGTGTACGGTCAATAGCTCTAGTGTGCGTTCACTGGCAGCACATTAACCTCTAGTAGAGAAATGGGAGAGGAAGGATAAGATGTGTGCTTAGTACCCCAACTTGTTCCCTTAGTTTGAGTTATAGCTTATGAGGAAGTAATTTTATAAGGTGGGGAGAATGTAATGACATGGAAATTCCATGGATTGTTTTTAAATACATGGGAAATTTTATGAGTCTGAGAAAATTGACAGTTCATGATTCTGAGGCCTAATTTGCCTGAAGTCAAATTATGAATTTTTTTCGGGTACATTTAGTAAAAATACGAGCATGTTTTTATAACCTTTGAACCAGTGCTCAGAACTGAAATCCAAGGGCACTGTTGTATTTTTAGCGCTGATGTTCACATAATAAGACTTTCACTTCGATGGCAGTGAGTCGAGAATAAATGATTTTTAGGGTTTTTGTGGAATGTAATAAAATAAAGTGAGGTTCACATTATTTTATCTACGACACCATGTGGGTGATTGGTGGTTAAATACTCCTCATGGAAGATGGAGGTGGGACCACTGATACTTAACCTCCAATGAGAGGATATAGTGGTGGAGCCCACCCAAAAATAACTTCCTATGAGAGGTAATGGTGTGGGGACCACACGGGGCTTAACCCCCCTATTGATTGAAGAGAGTAAAACCTCTCAACTCTCCCTCATTAATGAGGGAGAGCCTCATGAACTTCCATTTAGTTCAATTGTGACAACTCCCCTAATTTATTTGTGTCAAACATTCACATTAATTAGGTGGAGCCATGAAATTAATTAAATCTTTTTGAATTCTTTCCAATGAATTAATAGATTCTATAACTTATTATTTAGAACAACTTTAGAATTTTGGTAGAAGTTAGGGAAGAGGAGATCTTGGGAGGATTAGAATTCTCCCAATGAAGAATGAAGAATGAAGAATGCATTCTTCCAAAAAAGAAGGCCGGTGATGATCCTTCTTCGACTTCCTCCCTCGGATCCTACCGACATGGAGCATCATCCACAGGTGACACAAATTGGGATTGGAAGCTTGCAGTGGATGCAATGAACAACGAACTCATTCGTCTTCTTCCCGCGATTTCAACATTGATGACCGACAATCAATGGTATGGGGTTTTATGTCTGAATTAATCCTTTAATTTTCTCATCCTTGGATGGAATGGAACCGATGCTGATATTGTAAAATAATTCTTGTTCTTAGTACTTCTTTGATGAAAAATTGATAATATCCTCTACGCGGAAGGTACCGACCAAACTAACATGGCCCGTCCCCTCCACCGATCTTGTTTATGATGAACTTCATCATGGCGATGAGGAGACAGAATGAAGAAGGTGGTGAGAACAAAGGTCGTGCTACCCACAGCCTCCACGAACCGCACCTCCCCCGTGGTGCTCTAGTAATCTCGGTCGAACCCCTTCTGCCGGCACCTGCCTGAGCCGCGCTGAATCGGCTGGCCCAGTCGCCTCCCAGCCACTGGCCCACCTGGGCAAGCCCTGGAAGGCCAAATGTTTCAAGTCTACCATCTGGCCTACATGCGTGCCCCACGTGCCTCACTGAACTGACCTACTGCCGGACTCGTCACCCGCCTGCACGCCTCCCCAAACCGGCCCACCTGCCGGCCTGTGTGTGCCCCGCGCACCTCCTTGAGCCGACTCCATCGCGGACACCTGGCCAAGACAGTGTATCGGCCCCCTCGTGACCTCCCAGCCAAGCCAGTGTCCCGGCCCTCTCACAGCACACTGGACGAACCGGGATGGCCATGCCCTCCGTGTCAAGCCATGCAGGGCCACGCCCTCGCGATGCTCTAGGCCGAACCAGCCCCGAGCCCGGGCCGAATCACCCTGGCGGCCCGCGGGGCTGGGCCTAGTGGGATAGGTCAAACCTAATAGGCTGGCCCACTCAATGGGATGGGCCTAACCCAACATGTCTATCCTGGTCGACCCAGACCGGGTCAGTCTAGACTGGGTTGGGCCGGGTCGGTCCGAATGGTTCGGACCGGACCCAAACCCACCACGACCCTTTACGTTATTTTGGCCATATCTTTGGCACCAGATGTTCCTTTGACAAACTGTCAGTGGAGTTGGTATTCTTGGAACACGATGGACCCTTTGAGTATACCACACTAGATTTCATGGTAAAGTTGAGATACAGTCCTGTTGGATTGTGCATGAATCCAACCAAGCACCCAGGACTAAAAGGATAATAACTCACTAACTGGGCGTTCGATCGGCGCGCCGTCAGTTGCATTGATACCTTTATGACGTGGAGGAACATTGAGTTACTTCTTAATGGGACATCATGGAAGTTGGAGAATCAACCTATAGCTCGTGGAGCGGATCTACCAGGAACATGCAAGCATTTGTTTGGGAACTTAGTAGCTAGGTGAGAGCTGAAGACTACTGACCATTTAACTTGGATTGATTCTACTTTCCCAGTAGGGAGTTCTATTGGGTCGCGGAAGACCCGCAGTGGGGAGAACCTTGGTGTCGCGTTAGACCCACGGTACTCGACAGGAGGACTACCTCAACAGGCTACGAGGGGGAGCGCCTCTATTTGAGCATGGCAAACCAATGGTAATTGACTGGAGGAGTACCTCATCCGTCCAAGGTTAGTAGTAAGAGCTTCTGTGTGACACAGAAAGCCCACTGTACTAAATGAAAGGGGATTTCTCTAGCAGTTGAGGGTTCAGATTGATACTATCCCTAGAATAAAATCCTGGTTGAGCTATATTAGTAACTTCTGTTTTTACCTCATTATTGAGATGGATTACTTGGTAACATAGATATATGTATGGGCATATTCCAAAGTGAGGTCATCTATTTATTTCATACTTTGTGATTTATCCTTGATGGATTTTGTGAGACCTTGAGGGTCTCGAGGTCCCTATTGAGTATCGTTATACTCACCCTCTGCATAGGATATGCCTGCACCTCATTGTGTTGGTTGCAGACGATGGACATCACTGATAGAGGATCAGAGTAGCAGGACTGGACGGTACCCAGAGGTAGACCTTACAACGAGTCAATACACGGAGGAGACTGACAGATGAGGAGTGCAGAGGAGGTTATATGTACGTACCCTTTAGGTAGGAATCCCCAGAGAACGACCCAGTACCTTCTTTACCTTTTCTTCAGTTGTACTTGTTTTTTAGTTAGACTTGTAATTTACTGTTGGGCATGTATTTCTGGCCCCTTTAACTTTTTATCACTCCTTTGTATACATTTTTTCTTAGTTTTTTACTTCCAACTCATACTCTATTGTGTGTGTTTACACTTTATAATGAAAATGACTTCTCGGTTTTAGGGATTTACAATTCTGGTGCTAGTCGCCAGCCCCTGGCCTATGGATGGCGGGTTTGGGGTAGTCATCGCACAGGCCTCGGGGTATGGTTTATGATAATATACATCACATTAATATGTCATTTCACGAATATTGTTATATTAATGATATTATATTTTTCATTTAATTTTTATATTTCATTGTGATTATGATTCAATGTTAGCAAAGTGATAAGTTCCTTATGTTACAACCTTATTTTTTATCAGTATTGATTACAATTATCTCTCCAAAAAAGAGATGTTGTGACCCATATATCAAAAAACTCATAAATAATTTTAATATCTTACGATTGATGATTTTTAAAAGTAATAGCACCCATATTTAAGACTTTATTAATTAATATAAATATGGATTTTTTATATGAAAATCTTTCATTTTTTATCTACTTTTAGAAATATATTTAATTTCATAAACTATGTTTTCTAAAAAATCAATACTATTTTGTTACTCTCTTATGATTCATAAAAAAATGAAATTAATACCCTGCTTTTAACTTTTAATAAATGTTTTAAATTGAATAATCATGTATATTTACATGAAATGATCATTTTGTTTTATCTAAAAATATGAATCAAATCTTATTCTTTTATGATAAATGCAGTTTTATGTAATTTTTACAAATAAAAATGATTGTTCGTTATAAATTCTATGACACTCCCCGAATAAACCTGCAACATTTCCAACATTTCATTAAATCCACCTTTTTAATTTTATATATATCTTTTTAAATAAGATTTACATCCAAGTATTATTTAAAATACTAAATCATAAATGCAATTTTCATAGAAAAACATTGTTAATATGTCTTATATTTTGATGTTTTTTTCAACAGGAAATGATATTTTCATTATGAAAATTTTAAATTATTTTTTAAAAATCCATTATATTTGTCATGTTTTTATTTCAATATAATTTATTTTTAAAATATTTTATAAATTTTTAATTTTTGAAAATCGAGTACAAAATTAAATATTTTTCCCTGAAAAATGTTTTGAATGATATTTTAATGGTATTTAAATTCATCAAATTTGAAATCTATGTTGTTAATTTTTTTAACTAGGGTATATTTTGTAAAGATATCATCTGGATTCCATATATATATGGATTATGATTGTTTCAATGTGATAGTTATGGAACTCATTTCATTTCAATGTGTTAATCATGATTCCGAGAGATTGAAATGAAACTCAATTATTTTATATTTAGTAATCATTATATATAATATTAATTATTGTTAACAAGGGTTTTATGATTAAATCACATTATTCTTTATTCAATTTGTGGTTTATTGATGTTATAAATGATGGGTGTGCATAGATAATACTTGGTGTGCTCGTTATAGCTTATTTGATTGGTGTGACTAGATAGATGTGAAATTCATTATGTAGTGATTTTATTATATATTTAATTATATTTGGTGTTAGAATTATGTATATTTTTATTTTCATGTGTTTTCTAAGAATTCTGTGAGTGTTTTATGAGATGATATCCCAAAATTCCACGTTCGCATTTCTATTCATTTTGATGGCATTAATATATTTTTTCAAAAGGTCAAATAAATGATCTATTCAAATAAATGATAATTACCTTTCTAGGTATCTTTTAGTAAATTATTATTTTCATTAGTTTTTAGGTTTTCACTAGACTTACATTTCTCATATTTTTATTTCCCTTAATATTCTTTTTTAAGTCATATAGTATTTTTAAATTATTTTTCACATGATTTATAAATATGTAAGTGAATTGTATAGGTAATCTATAAAGTCCTGAATAGATATTGGGGAAATAAATAATTTTTAGCCTTACATTAAATATATTTTTTGGGAAATTGGATACTTATTGTAAGTTTCAACATTTAATTATATAGTTTTTTATGTACGATATAAAACAAAATTTTCTATACCTCCAAACCTAAAAAGATCCTATATGTTAAAATTTCCAAATTCATGAAAAAAACTCATTTTTATGTAACGCTTAAGGTCAGGTAAACATAGTTTTTATGATGTATAGTTGAAATACATTAGAGGTTATAATAATGTTAATTCAATTCCCCTGAAATATTTTACATAATTATGATTTTATTATGATACCGTTTTTCAATATTAATATGTTTTTTCTACTAAACAATGTTTGTTCAGAATGGTTTTCCATAGAGGAAGTGGAGATCTTGTTGTGTAATATAGTGTAGAGGAAAATATCATTTGAAATTAGAATAAAGGGATAGTTTTATTTGGAATAATTTAGTTTTATATAGTTATGTATCAGTTGAAATAAGTTTTAAATAGAGGTGGTAGAAATTTTGGAGAGGATACCAATCTACCATGAAAGATAATGTCTGCTAAAGATAATTTTATAAGGCACCATCTCCCATAAATCAATGGATCTTCTGACCTAGTGGTAGATTAAGGATGGTTTAATTCATTAGAAAATGTATTTTATGTCATTTGATGTTTTGAATAGAAAAAGATAACTTGTGTAGTTGGTAGTATAAAAGGTGATGCTTATCAATGGAGGTCATTAGATAAGAATTACACAATGAAGGAAGAGAATTATTCCAAGTAATAGTAAATATTTAAGGATATTTTACTGGATAAATATTTTAATAATGTTTTTTATTAATACCTTATTTTAAAAAAATAGACAAATTATTGAAAAAGGATGAAGATTGTACAACATCACAAAAATAAAATATCTCTTGATAGAGTAGGAATGTGTTAGAATATATTTTATACAGTAATAGTAAAATTAATAAATTTTCCTTAGGAAGGGATGATGTCAAAAAATACACATTTATACAATGGGAACATTATTCATTATTATGAATATAATGATATGGAGTTTTTTTTATTATTTTCACTATGATGATGAAATTATGAAGTGGGTAGGATAATAAGAGATATAGAAACATAATCAATGAATGTTTATTGTGAAAAAACTAAGAACCCCTATTATGGTATGTGTGGTAAACAACCTATGATAATTTTTTGTGAAGTTAAGAATGTGTTACTAAAATGAAAAAGTTATCCAGCTGGAAGCTAATTAAAAATAATAGAATACTAAATTTTTAAAAAACAGGGTAACCAATAGCCATCCAATAGTAAAATGTCTATGTTAAAATGTGTTGGGTCATTATGATAAAATGTTCTTAAACATAGTAACTTAGACTATAAATCAACATTATAGGAGGGAAAATATTGTGGAAAAATATTTTCCTAATATTAAGCTTAGTGTTGGGAAATAGAATGATGTAGTGACATTTATGTTACCTATGTATTGAAATAAACTCAATTCCCTATATGACCTTGAATCATCACATTTTTTCATTTATAATAATGATTTATATAAATTGTGTATATCATGGTAAAATATACAACTGAACCACTGGGTCCGATCATGAATTTAACATGGCCTCATGTGTGCATCCCCTAAATTAATTGTCTACTTACAAGAAGAAATAGTCTATATCTGTCAATTGATAGAATATACCCTCATTATCACATCATATGATCAAAAAAATTATTATATAATAATTGATTAGAGTATTCATATTTAAATTTAATTCCATTTATGTCATTAAAATAAAATCATATCCAAGTCTTGATGGCATATCCAGAATAAATAAAACATATGATAAATAAATTGACTAAGGGAGCCTACAATATCTATCTCAGCCTGCACCATATCCACACTCCACCTACTCATCCTTCAAGTAAATGATCATTTTTTCACCTTTTTTCTCAATAAATATACAATCACATTGAAATTAACAAGTATGGTATGATAATAATACTTAGAAGGAAACCACCAATGCGTCTTTAAAATGATTTTCTTATGTTTTCAATTTTAATCATTAATAATATTAAATTTGGGAATAATATAAACTTATGATAAAAACTGATTGGTATTGTACCACCCATGATTCTACATCCCTCAGTCATACCTAAATAGTCTCTAATGGAAGAAGACGACTGGTCGAGTCAGAAGATCCAACATACCCCTCTATAACTTCCTCATGATGTCATCGCGGTGATACCCAAAGTCAAATATCCATCAAGGAACCATCTCACCTAGATTTTATAGATGAAAATAAAAAGTATTCAAAATGAGTAGGTTATCACATTGTGAATGATACATTGAAAATAAAGGCTACCTCGAGCACACACTCAACACGATTCCATGGGTACATTATACCTCCACTCTATTCTGATGTCCCTCATTGATATCATCATAACAAATAATTCCTCCCCACTATGGGGTGAATATATTACAATGGTCCTCCTATATATAATACCAATGACAACCAACAAGAAATCATACCACATATACAGAGAGCATACAAGGAGGCATGGAATATCAACATGAGTATATAGTAGTATTCAAGAAATATATGATTATAATAAAACATGTATAAAATATACACTAGTATCACTTATGAAATCACAAAGAGTTTAATTAGAATCACACATAATAACATAAAATGAAAATTAAGCACATTCAAAAAAATCTACAACAAATATAATCATCATGGATACTACTGTAAACATGATTCCGATAAAGAAATGATCTTCATACCTTAAAATTCATCAATTTAAAATGATAAGAAAAACTATCTAGAAAAACCTCCTTGAAACATTATTATCAGAAGAAGTCAACATTAAAGCTTCACAAGGGTTTATAAAGCCAAAAAAACTATTTTATATCACTAACAAATAAAACATCACATGTGAAGATAATATCACTATAATGGATAATTTTCAAAATATTGTTATAAAATATTAACTGTAATAATATTATATATCTCATGGATAATTTTCAAAATATAGTTCCAAAATATTTCATGTTATAAAATTTCACCACTCTTGGATAATTAATATATTATAATTTTAAAATATTAATTACGATAATATTTTATCTTTCATTAATAATATTAATATTTTCATTTATAATATTACCTATGCAAATATTTTAACTCTCCAAAATATTTTTCGAATTATATTTTTAAAATTATACTAGAAATAAAATTTTATATCTCCCAAATAACTTGTAATTCATCATTTTAAAGAATCACATATGGTGATAGTAATTATTTTTAGATAGATAAAATTATTTTTTAAAGTAAACTCACATTTATAAATTATACTTCAATTAAATGTCTTGTTATAATTTTTCAAAAATTACAGATTGTTAATTTTTTATAGATTACCTAAAAAATTCAATGGTTTATTACATTAGTAAATTATTATAAATTATTCACTTATAAAAATTTCAATTATATTTTAATTAATTTTTATGATAATACACTGAAATTTTTTAATAAATATTTTTGTAAATTATATAAAAAATATATATTTTCAACATCCAATAAAAATTATCATTTGATAAGTTTTGGTTAATAATTTTCATTATATATAAAAATATTTTTTGTATACATTTAGTATTATTAATATTTTAATTTTTCTTCTTTATTTCCTATAATCCTAAACGTTTAAATGAAATTAGAAAAAAAATTGTTAAGAAACACAAGTAACCCACCTGGCCCACAAAAGAGGTGATGGAGGGGATTGTAAGATATTAAATTTGATCCAAGAATATCATAGAATTGTTCCAAGAAAGAATAGTTGTACAAGGTCCCCTCTACTTGAGGAGATTGATCAAAAAATTCTTGGAACATTAATTTCATTAAAATACCCACAAATTTAACGTGTTATTCTTTTTGTGTTAAAAAATACATGATTTCAACTATTCATAATCCAAAAAATCATTATAGTGTCACATAATAAACTTATTACTTCATTACAATTTCAATTATTATGAGAATGATGGTAAAACTAATGTTTTAAGACACTACAAATTTTGTAATGATGATTTGGGGTTAGTTAAGGAATAAAGATGCCCAGTAGAAATTTATTTATTTAATTAATAATATCAATTGTTAGATTTACTACTAAATCAAAAAACAAATGAGCAACCTGAGAAAATACCAGAAGATAATGTATTTTATTTCATTCCTGGGGTAAATGTTTCATGCTACACATAATAGTGGTCTAATATTTCTCATACAATGAAGAATGTGAGAGTTATTAAATTTTTTTAAATGATAATATATCATAATTATAAATAAATTATCTTCATATGTGATCAAACAAAGCCCTAGACACACCAAAATTTTCTACCTTGCATTAGGTTTTCTCTATATATTCCACTTAACTATCATCTCATAATTCTCATGTGATGTATAATTTTGTATATATTAAATTATTTTTATGAAAACATTCAAATTTAATATAATATATTTAATATATTTTTTATTCTTTTTATATTGCTTCACGGGCCTCATAATCTTGTTCTAACTTACTTCCTAACACTAAATAAATTCTATATAATATTCCATGATGCTAGATGGGTTTTAATTCTTAAACAAGGCCCCTAAAACCTTTATTATAATATAATTACAAAAAAGTTTTACTTTCACATATAATTAATTTTAAATAATTATCAATGATTTTTTTTATTAGAATTAAAATTAATCATATAGAAATCTAACAAATATATAGTATTCTAGTCTATGGTATGTATATATAGTTACTTTATTAAAAAAACTATATCCACCAATCTCTAACATTAGAATCCCACTCCCTTTTCTATTCATATATCCTAACGTGAAGCCATTGCATCCAGACTAGTGATAATATATTTCTACAATAATATTATTACTTCAGTTAATGATCTCCACAAAACAATACTCATTGGATGCAATAATCTCTATGTCAGTGTCCTCATAATCAACAACATGCATCGGTAGGGAATGATTCTCAGAAGCTCAGAAACGTGAAATACAATGTGTATACCTTAATAGCGATTATAGTGGTCTAGATGGTATGGAATATCCCTTATCCACTCATAGATATCAAAGGCTCTAACAAAACATTGTACTATATTACCCATATTCCCAATATTTATCTTCCCTATCCAAGGATTCACTCTTAGGAAAACATGATCTCCCCAAGAAAACCCTAATTGTCTCATAAAATAGAAAAAATATTATGTAATTATTTTATGTGTTGTGACCATCCTCTTCCATATTAGCTTCACTCTCTCAATTGTACAATAAATAATGTTGGGTACTACAACTGCTTCATCACTAACATCATTCTAATGGAGCAATGAGTGACACATTCCCCCCAATAATGTGCCTCATAAGGTTTGATCTGAATAGATGTACGATCACTATAAATGTATTCAATATAAATCAAGTAAATTTTATAATCCCATGATCCAAGAGATTTTTATATGAAAGATCATGAAATATCATGCAATATGTTTATAGTCTGATTAAACAAACCCTCGTCCCTAGGTTGGTACACCATTCTCAAATCTCGGATAACCCCTAGGTATTTATACAAACTATACCAAAAATAATAATGTAAAATGTTAATATCTATATGAATAATTCATACGAGAAATCTTATAAGGTCACAACATCTCAAACATAGAGCTTCAATAGATCATCTACTCAATGGGTCTCATTGATCATTATGAAGGGAGATAACTTCATTACCCGATTGATAATAACACTGACTACTTGCCTACTCATCAAGGTCCTGAGTATCCCCATGAAAAAATCCAATGAGATATCGTAACATATCCACAGATTTTTCACATGTCGCTGAAAAAACCCAACATTATGTTGGTGTTCATCCATTACCCTTTGATAGGAAGGTCATCCGGAGGAAAAAATCGTGATGTCTCTCTTCATCCCTATCCATGAGAACATCATCTTGATGCCATGATGCATCTCAGTCAATCTAGAATGTACTGAACATCTTGAGGTATGGTTTTCCCATATCATCTCATCACTGAATTGATATTTGAATATAACTCTACTATTCACAGTGATCAAATTATTGTCTCCCAATGTACATATGGGAATTTTATCACTAACAGACTGCTTCTCAATCAACACAAAACACTCTAGGTCCGACTTCTAAATTGTTTTCTTCATAATACATGAGAGATTATATAATTAAAAAGGGTTAGAATCATATATCAAAAATCATAAAATTCATCAACCCTCCAGTCATCCAATAATTTATTTTGGTTAAAAAATTAAAAGGATGTATTATGGAAAACATCATTTATAAGAATCTTAATATTGTGTTCTTAGGATTATCATTCCTAAAATCCTATTGAAAAGTACATAGTAGTGTATGATAAAAGTTTGAGTATGGATTAGATTTTAGCTTATTGTGATAATATAGATATCACACCTAATAATGTTTTAAATAATTGTAAAACATTGATTACTTATCAAGACCGTGAGAATTTTATTAGAGATAGATGTGAATATTTCCTAGATCAAATTGATAATAATTAATGAACTATTGAAATTAGTGTTTCTTTAGTATTATATATGTTCATGAATGTATCTATTTTTTATTTTACTGATCTTATCGTTAATCTTTATGTTCATTATACAATTTACCTATTACCTATTTGTACTCCTATTTCATGTCACCCTTATCGAATAGATCAAGTGGGCTTTTTAGAAATGAAAAATAAATTGCATGAGTAGTTAGATTAAGGTTTTTTCAAAACTAGAAGATAACAATTAGGTGATCCTATTAATTTATTTAAAATAAACACCTTTCAATGATTCTTTTAATATATTATATATCTTTGTGTAAAATCATTGTTAATAATAGTAATAGTTTTCCCCGTATAAATGATTTATTTTATTAGGTCAATGAACTCAATAATTTTTTATGGATCTTATAAGTTTGGGTTAAAATTTTCATAATGACTTTGTTTCAAAATATATATGTGCACTATGGGTTTTTAGTTATTCTTTTTAGGTTTCCTAATGCATATATTTTATTTATGGTCCTTATGTATAGAATTTTTAATGAGTTTGTGGGAAATTTTTTGGTTGTTTTAATTGATGAAATTTAGTTATATTCTATAATTAATTATGTAAATGAATTAAAATTATGAATAATATTGAGAACCTTAAAATAAATAAAAAATAGTGGGAAAGAATATATGTGTTAATTTTGGTTTCAATAATTTTCTTCACATGAACATATTGTTTCTAAAGATAGTGTAATTCTTGAATATGATAAAAAATGAGTAAAATATTGTCCTAGAAACAAATTTATCATATATATTCATTATATTGTTAGATTACAGAGTTACTAATAATTTTTTTATACGAAATTGCACTGTAATCTATCCCACAAGTAATGTAAACTAGAAAAAGCGTTATATCTATATGAAAAAAAGTATGCGATTTTTTTATCTGGAACTAAAATGAATGTTGGTGGATGACATGGTTTATGCCATGCCTTCCTAAACTGATGAATTATTCAAAACAGTTTTGATTCCGTAAAATGACCTATGTGTTTCATAATGAATAATGATTAAGTTAACATATATTCTTTGGATGAATTGAAATCACTTGAGTAAAACAACCCAACCGATTATCAATATTTATATTCTGTAGATTTTTCTTTAAAATTTATTTGAATAATTTTTATAGAGATGAGAGTGGAATATATAATGGTCACAAATTCATGGATTTTATATTCAATTAGACATAATTGATCATGGAATATGAATTATGGCTGGAGATAGTCAATTATTAGGATATCATGATTCATTACCATTATGTAAATGTAAAAAATGAGTCTAATTCTATGATCCATAAATAGAATAATAAATCGAAAATGTATCATTTTGAATGTGATAGTTGGATAATTTTTTTAAATTTTGTCATAGAAGTTGTGGATGATCTAAAATCCTAAATTTTTTAAATGTTTTATGTATAATAAAGAAAATTATAATGAATTAGTCATTATTAGAATTTGGATCATTCATTTCCAATAATCGTTGAATTCATTATGCAGGATAAGAATCCTTATATTATTATTGAGGAATAATGTGTTATATGATTTGTTAAAAGATTAGTAGTTCCTTAGGATTCATTGTCGAGGAAATAGTTACTTGGTGAAGTTTATAGATTTCTATTTTCCATTAATCAAGGTTTAACTAATATATATATATATTGACATTTAAGAGTAATATTTTTTATGATGGAAGGAAAATATATTGAAATAAATATGACATGATATTTATGACTTTTTAGAATGATTAAACAGAATGATAATCACTAAAGTGGATTCTGTAGGATATTTTAGTTTAATAGTGTAAATGAGAGAATATATCCATAGATTTCATGTTTGAATTTCAAATTCTATTAAGAGGATACACCGCGGTTAAGATTAATAATGGTAACTTAACTTGATATTAACCTTTAATCCTAATTCCAGAGATAGATACTTTATCACACATTTATCAAATATATATAATGAATATTGGAATCTCTTATGTAGTGGAAATCTCTATTTTAACTGACCATGATCCTAGGTTCACATATAATTTTTATAAATGAAATCTGCTATCATTGTCTACATAATTAAATTAAATTCCACATTTTTACCATAAGTATGATGTATTATATGAGAAAAAAACTCCTTACATCCATGATATGCTTCATACTTCTTCAATGTATTACAAAAAATGTTTAGATCAACAATTTTTTCTTTTTTTATAAAAATTATTTTATTTCCATTATACAGATAAAACCATTGTTAGAAATATATGGAATTAAGTGTTAAACACTCGATTCTTGGGATGATATAGGATATAAGATGTTTATGGGACAAGAATTGGTAGAGGAAATATCATAGATGGTGAAGTTTATTTAGTAACATATGTGGGAAAAAACATCAATCCAAAATATTATGTAGTTAATTAGAGGATATATCATTCGTTTGAGGTATACAACATTTCATTATAAATTTATATCAATTAAAATATGTCATAAATATTATTATTAAAGGAAATATGTATATGGTTCATTAGACTATAGGAAATCTAGGATAATGTTGCATTATTTCTCTACCATGTGTCTTTTCCCCAGGCTGTATCATAGGTACCCAATATATTTTATGTTTTTATGCTGTGCAAATATTTTCTAGTTTCAACTCCTATTTTTAACATATAAGTAGTTAATCATGAAGATAACCATTCTAATGTAGAAATAATTATTCATATTTTAGATAGTAGAGACAAAGTGTTTTATAATAAGGTGATTCAGTATGATTTGCTTTTAGGAAAAAATGATAATATTGATGAGGAAACATGGTAATATCCAAATTATATGAGGGAATGATATCGCACATCTTAAATAAGTGAATAAAATTACTGTGGTGAAATTTTTAATAGGGTGGAAAAATTAATTATTCAATTTAATGATATATTAATTTATTTTCATATTTATTAAAATCAATTATATTGTAATATTATTTATTATAATATTTAATAGTTTTGAATCAAAACGTAAATATTTTAACTAAACTATTTACATAAATGATTTTATTTTAGAGAATAATTTATAAATTTCTATATTTTAATATGAGAAATATTTTTTAAAAATAATCATATAAAAATTAACATATGGTGAATTTTTTCATTTTTTAAGAAAAAATTGATATTTTCATGAATATTTATTATTATAGAATTTTTTTATATTTTCATTCATTTTCATAGATTTACATAATTTGAAAATAAAAATATGATTTAAATATATTTAAAATTTATATTATTATTATTTATTTTAATTTAATCTTCTTAATATCATTTTAATTAACATTATATTTGTTTTTCAGTATATGTTTTTTAAATTTAAAGTTAGGATTCACTATTTTTTTTAAAAACATTGCATAATTTTTCCAAATATTAATTAACTAAAATAATCCCCAATGTGAAATTTTTATAAAAAATATATATATTTTATATCTATAAATAATAATTAAATTCTATATGGTAATTATTATTATTCATAGAGTGTTAAATGAATCATCTTTTTTTAGAAAAATACTCTTCTTTAAAACAATATTTCACGCCATGCCTGTGGGATTAATATCAACTTAAATTTTCTCAATTATAAGAATTGAATTTATAAATTATGGGATCCATATTTGGAATAAAAATATATCAGAATTTTTAAAAAATTATTCATTATTCTTGAGAAAATTTAAAGGTGAATATATAGAAAAATAATTACCTCCATTAAGGTAATAATGGTTTTTTCATTGGTTAAATTAAAAATATAAGGGGTAAAATTACCTAACCACTTTTACAACACCAATTTTTTGGACATAACAGTTTATTTTATAAAATTTTTTATCTTCAATGATGTTATCATGAATAAAACAAGGGTATGATTTGATATTTTAGACCAATTACAAGTTTTCAACTCAAATAATTAATAAATGGACACCCCATTTCATATCATTTTTAAAACATAAAACCACTCTATTTATGCCAATACCATCCTAAATAACATTCCTAATAACGTATCCTCATTGTTGAATAATTTTTTGGAATTAATCCATCCCATGGAGGGCTTTTGTGAAAACCAATAGAAGATACATGAAGAAGATGATATGTTGTTCAATGTGTGTTTTTAATTTTTTTCTTTTTCAACCAACCTAAAAACTTATTAAAACATAATTATATTATATAATATCTTTATTAAATTTATTGGGATGTTTTAAAAATATTTTTAATTACATATAACCGTTTCCACATCCATAAAATGGGTTATTAAATCATCATTCATGTGTACAGTTGGCTACCACCTCACAAACTGATGTAAATCATTTTGATTTAAAACATCTCACAATAGGGTATGATGAATGATATAAAGTGTATTTATATATTATATTGATTTAATAATTTTTACCTATAGAGTAATTATATCATATAATCTTTTAAGGTATGCTGCAGTATTTGACACCTTGAGTCTATTCTTGGGAATAAATAAATAGTTACAACAAACATTTTCAAGGACTGAACTACAAAATCATATCCAATATATGATGATTCAGAATCTGAGACTTTGGTTGGTGAGGATTCTTTATCTATCTCCATTGCATTTATCTTCAATGATGCACCAACTTATTTCTTCTTCACCACTGATTTTCTAGGTATATGAACAAAATTTTTTTTCCCTTATCATCTTCCAGAATGATTTTCTCTTGATTGGGTGATTCATTTTCATTATCTGATAGATGAACAATATTATCTTCAAAAACATATTCCTTATGAGCTCTTTCCTCAACATCCTCTGGCTATATAAATAATGATTTATATTATTCTCTTTAGACAACTTGTTCACTTCTTCCTCTTCCTTCCCATTTATACCTAGTGTAACAAGTTTTGAAGACTCGGCTTTAGACATTTGTATTGGTAATTTTTCCAAAGGGGTTTCCTTCTCATGAAAATCCTCAACATTCTTTATCAAATATTCAGTATCACCACTCCCTTCTTCTTCTTCATCCACTTCCTTTTGTTGAACTTTTTCTGGAGTCACAAATTTCTTTCCCGGAGTCTCTAGTAATGATTCAATTAGAAAGGATTTTGGTACCAAAATTTGTTCAGAAACATTTTCAGCATCCTTCAGAATTGATTGTAAAATCTTGTCCAAAGACACATTTTTCTTCTCCTTCTTCTCTTTATGATTCCTCTCATGCTCTTCAAATACCTTTTCCTTCAAATATTTTTCCTCAGCAGGGTCCAGACCAAACATAGGCTTCCTTTCATTCTGATTTTTCTTGTCTTTTCTCTATTTTCCTACTAACTCATTAGGATCATCTTTTTTTTCTTTGGCATCGAGGTTGCATGCTGAATTTCCTTTTCCAGTGAATTTTTTGCTTTCTCTTCCACTCCCTTCACATTCCTCTTTCATCCACCCTTTTTTGAGGTTTCATCCACCTCATATTTCTTTGAAATAGTTTCAACATCCTCTTTAGGAAAATCATATAATTCTTCATATTCTTTGGGAAACCCAATTTTCATCATTCTCAATGTATCATCAACTAACAACATGACATTGCAATTCCTCGACTTAAAATTGCACTAAATTTTGGAGGATTAAAAAACTGAATAATTTTCTTTGAAAAAGTGACTGGATACTTAATAATTTGAGATTTCAAATTCCCATTCTTAATATTATGAATCATAAACTTAATATACTTAACTATGTTTATCTTCCTGAAATTCACCAACAAATCCAATATATACATATCACTTTTCTTCAAAGTATCATTGTCTCCTATTCTCGGTATGAAAAACCCTTGAACCCACAATTCAAGAATCTAAAGGTTTGTAGATAGATGGACTATCTTCATAGTTTTCACCTAAGAAATACCAAAGAATGATAATGCATTTTTCTTATCAAATGATCCTAATACATCAAGAAATTTGTGAGTACAGAACTCAGCATCCCCTTAATAACAAATTTCAATCAAATTGGATGCATTACTTTATGAAAGAGATGTGTATTCCTATAGAAAATAAAATAAATCAATTCTCTGCCTTCTTCCTTGAAAAATATTACTAACTCATAGAAATCAACCAAAAATTATGGATACATCATATCCTGTTCCTTTGGTTTTGATAGGCATATAATTTCCAACCCATTTAGCTTGATATTCTTTGTGATAATAAAATAATAGTTACCAATTAAATTTGGATGAACCAACCATTCTCTATAAATCTACCACTTAGATATTGGCTTCACATTCAACATAACTTTCTATGAAGAGACTTCAAAAATAATTCGGAAGTAAGGAAGCATTGAAGATGTTCGGAAAGAGATTTTGAAGGAATGGAAAATCTTTATCACAGAAAAACGTAGAGATCGATGTGGGAAAAGCATCAGGGGGTTCATTTATATAAGTAATTGGGGTGATAGTTCCCCTCCCTTGATTTGTCCAACAATTGAAGGTTTCCTGAGAAGATCTGACAGTTGAGAGAATAACCGATGATGAAATTTGGTTACATCCGATAATTTGAGGTTTTTTTAAAGAAACATTCAGATATAAGGAAAAGTGAATCCAAAAAATATAAAATAAAATGAGAAGACCAACGGGTAAAAGATGAATATGAAAACCTGATAAAGAAAACATTACTTTTGGATTTACAGGATGATTATTCGTAATGAGGAAAAATCTTCTTGAAGAACATTAGATTCTAAAATTTTTTATTTTGACGAAATTTGGACTATGAAAAATAATTTAGACTAAAAAAAGAAGAAAAATTTTACTACGAAAAATTTAACTCCAAAAATTTTCATTACGATAAATCTAACTACAAAAAATTTATTACAAAAAATTTAAAACTAATGAAAAAAGTACATTAAAAAAATCTATTACATAAAATTTCATTACGAAAAAATTCTATAATGAAAAAGTTTCATTACAAAAAAATTTCATTTTGAAAATTTTTTATTTACAAATAATTTTCATTAAAACTAACAAGAAGATGTACCCCATCCCCATGAAAAAAGTTTCTTACTATATTGGATATAGGATTCAATAAAGAAGTTAATATGGAAGATTACCTTACGGTTATCATTCCTAACTTCTGTTTATTGTTTTCAAATCTCTCAATTGGTATAGATTTTGTAAGAATATCAGCAAGTTGATATTTTGTTCTGATAAATTAAAGAATGATATCTCCTTTTCGTGTGTGATCCCTAAGAATGTTATGCCTAATATCTATGTGTTTTTAAGAAGAGTGGTGTGATAGGGTTTTACTTAAAGAAATGGAACTAGTATTATCACATAATATATGTGTTTCATTTTAATTCATACTATAGTCTGTGAGTGTGTGTTTCATCCACAATACGTGAGCACAACAACTTCCAAATACATCATATTCAGCTTCAGCAGTGGAAAGTGCTATTAATGTTGTTTTTTTCATGACCATGAAACTAATTAATCTTATAAGAAATGACATGTTCTGGTTGTACTATTCCTATCTATTCTACATCCACCAAAATCAACATCCGAAAAAGATTTTAAAACAAAATCATTTCTTGAAGTATAAAAGAGTCCTAAATCCATGGGTCCTTTTAAGTAGCAAAAAATTATTTTCACTGCATTTAAATGAGATTTATTACGATTGGATTGATATCTTGCACATAAGAATACTAAAAACACTATGTCTGGATGACTAGTTGTCAAGTAATGTAGACTTATATCATACCTCTAAAATATGTTTGATTTATCAGTTTCACAGCTTCATCAAGATCAATTGAATTTGTGGTACTAATTGTGGTACTAATACTCTTAGTGTTTTTATATCCATAATTTTTACGAATATCATTAATATAATTCAATTGGGATATATAGATTCCATTTTTTTTGAAAAATTTGAAATCCAAGGATAAATGTTAACTCACCCATAATACTCATTTCAAAAATATATTTCATTAGATTTTCAATGAAATCAGTTAATGATTGCTAAGTTGAACCAAATATAATATAATCTACATAAATTTTAACAATCAAAACATTTTTTTATCATTATTTATAAAAAGGGTTGGATCATTATTTCACTTAAAATAATTATTTTGAAGCAAAAAACCTGTAAGTCTATCATACTAGGCTCTTGGAGCTTTCATGATTCTATACAAAGCTTTGGTATGTTTAAAAACATGTTCAGGATGTTTGGTATCTTCAAAATCAGGAGGTCGTTCAACATAAACCTCTTCTTGTACAAAACCATTAAGGAAAGAACATTTAACATCCATTTTAAAATGTTTGAAATTATAGAATGATGTAAGTCCAAGTAGAATATGAATATATTCAAGTCTAGCTACTGAAGCATAGGTTTCTTCATAGTCTATTCCTTGTTTTGATTATAGCCTTTAGAAACCAATGCGGCTTTATTTCTTACTATGATTCCATTTTCCTCACATTTACCTCTAAAGGACCATTTTACTCTAATAATAGAAGTTTCCTTTTGTGTTTCAACTAAGGTCCAGAATTTATTCCATCCAAATTCATTTATCTCATCTTGCATAGCTTTAATCCATTCATCATCACCTAAAGCTTCATTACTACTTTTTGGTTCTAATTGGGAATGGAATTATAGATGTTCTACTTAATTTCATAAGTAACCTCTTGTACTTACAGGTTGATTTATGTCACAAAGGATACTATCACTAGTATTATTCTTAAGAAACAATTGATTTAGGTTTTTTAAAACTTGTTCATCAACATAGG
This sequence comes from Viscum album, assembly GCA_963277665.1. Classification (NCBI taxonomy): domain Eukaryota; kingdom Viridiplantae; phylum Streptophyta; class Magnoliopsida; order Santalales; family Viscaceae; genus Viscum; species Viscum album. The sequence continues at coordinate 598,437,917 of OY728147.1, read as the reverse complement.
GTAGGAAGTCTTCTTGGGTAAATGTTTCAGAAATACCTTCATGAAAATTTTCCTTATCAGAAGGATATTTTTACAAGGGTTGATAATCAGTTCTTTTGAACACATCCGAAGATGTAGAATGAGGTTGTTTAAAAAAAAGGATCAGTTTCAACAAATTTTACATGTACTGTTTCTTCAACAGTACAAGTATTTTTATTGAAAACTCTATAATCCTTAGAAGTTGTAGAGTAGCCTATGAAAATTCCTTCATCATATTTTGTTGTGAATTTGTATAGATTATCTTTAGTATTCATAATTAATACCTTGCCACCAAAAACCTTGACGTAGTAAATTCTAGGTTTTCAACCATTCCATAACTCATATGGAGTTTTATTAAGAAAAGGTCTAATCAAAACACGATATCTAGTATAGAAATCCATACTTACAGCTTCATCCCAAAAATGTTTTCCTGCCGAATATTCACTCAACATTGTTCTTGTTATCTTTGAATAATTATATTTATTCTTTGAACAACACTATTTTTTGAGGGGTTCATGGTGCTGAGAAGCTATGAGTAATGCATTTTCTACAAAAAAAATGTTTCAAAATCTGAATTTTAAAATTCTCCTCCATGATCTATATGGATATTTATCAATGGAGGGTTTTTCTAATTTTTAACATGGGCTCTAACACTTTTGAAATAAGAAAAATCTTCAGATTTATTTTCTAGAAAATAGTCCCATGTATATATAGTGTAATAATCAACTAATACAAATACATAATATTTTCCTCAAAAGCTTCCAGTTTGGGTTGGACCAAAAAGATCCATATGCTCCGACTACTATGCATCAGTGGTTGAGTCTTCACCGACTGATTTAAAAAATTATTAATATTTCTTACCATATTGAAAAATATCACAATCTTTTCAAGAATCAAATCTATGCTCCAATAGATCCTTAAATAGTCTTTTCATAGAGAGTTTTCATAGGTTACTAAAGTTATAGTGTCCTATCCTTCTATCCACAACCATGAATGATCTTTTAGAGCAGTAAGGCAATGTATATCATGGCTTCTAAGGACTTATATGTTTAGAATGTAAACATTATCACGCCTATTGGCGAAAATAATAAACTCTTCCTTGGAATTGTGTACTAAGCACTTGTCATTCCTAGAATTTACAAGGTATCCTTCATCACATAGTTGACTTATGCTAATGAGGTTGTGCTTAATAACATTAACAAATAAAACATTTTAAATCAATGTTTTTCCAAGATGAAAAATGTTACCTATGCTAATAATTTCTCTCTTAGAATTATCTCTGAAAGTTACTTTTCCTCCTTTTGTCTTGATAATCATTTCAAAGAAGTTTTTTTTACCAGTCATATGTCGGGCACATACACTATCCATGTACCATGTATTTCTGTTGGTACTATTTTTATTTTTTTGGAAAATAACAGTGTTAGACTTTTGGAACCCAATCTCTCTGGATCCGGAAACGTCAGAAAGAAAAATTTTAGGAATCCACATTTTATTTGAAAAATAATATTTATGAAAACATAAAGCGTGAGTTTTGTTTTAGGAACAATTTTTTTCCCAAAGACCACCTCACTAAAACTTAGTGCATAATAGAGATCATTAAGGAACAAAATAATTTTTATTGAAAATAGGTTTTGAACTAGTATAACCAAAACTAGAATAATTCATTAGAGGTCAAATTTGCGAATACATCTTATCAAAAATTTCCTTACCTTTGGTAATGTTTGACAAACACTTTCTATAGGAAAATATTTCTGACTTCAGTCTAATAAATAAGTTCTTATCATCAGAAAAATTACTCTTATCACTATAATTAGGCTCGAAAACATTTTTCTTAGAAATTACATTTTCATAGATCCTTAAAATGTTTAACCTTCCAAGAATAAAATTCATCATGATTTTTTGAAATAAATTAAAAATAAAGGATTTAGTTATCAAGATATTTAAAAAGATCTAATATTTACTTATTAACAATAAAAATTCTATAATTTCCCTTATCATTATTTTTCTTGACATTATAATTTTCAATCACAAGGAGCTATGAAAACCTAGAAACTTATTCATAGGTAGGTTAATTAATATCAGTATAAAAAGAAGATTCTTCATATGATGATTCATAGTATTTAATATCAATATGATTATCATTCAAGTATACATTGGTTATGGATTCGGTATTGTGTACCTTAGCCATTAAACATTAATTTTCAATACATATCATGGAAAGTAAACCAGGATTATTCTGTCCAGAATATATGTAATCTGGGGATTCATCAGAATAGTCTCCCCCACTGGAACTCCATATTTCATTGGTTTTCAAAACATCTAAGATCTATCCCTATAGTAATTCTTTCTATATATTTCATAATGATTTTCCATTCTATATATTCTCTTATGCATATGAAGATCTAGCCTTATATGTCTAGATCTTTTTCATTCATAACAAATGACTTCAGAGTCTTTATTGTCGTTTCTGTCCTTCTCCTTATATATATACTGAAATAATTTCATGACAATAATTTTTTTCATCCATAGAACAAGGTTATATAGTTTATTATCAAAATGGACACATTAACTTGATTTAGATAAAATGGTAACCATCTTAGACATAGATATTTTAACTCTCCTATGAATCTTGGCTTTCATATGATTTTAAGTAGTTGTAAAGAAACACTTCCATTCAACTAATTTTTCTAAAAATTGTATGCATCTCTCTTATATCTTGTCTCAAGTTAAAAAGAGTTCCAAAAAGCTCATCATGAGTAATCTGTGAATCTTTCATATTATCATATATAGTTGTCCTCTTGGATTCCCACTCAATAGGCATGATTTCTATTATCTTGTCTACAAGCGCATCATCATCCTATCCCTTTTCACCCATGGATTATAAGCTGTTGAAAATAGTTTCAAATCTATGTTGAACCATACATATAGGTTCTCAATAAGGAAAGAAAAAAACCATGGTACTCAGCTCTAATTGTAGCTCTTCTAGTTTCAATAACATTTCAAGTTCCAAAATGATTTACTCCAAGCTTATTCCAAATACAATTTGTAGCTTCACAATAACAAATCATGCTATATATATTCATGGTCATGGAACATAACAAATTATTTCATACCATATAGTTTAGTTGAAATTCTGAATTCATCTGTATTAAAAAAAGGTCTGACTTCTTTACTAGGAATCTTGTAATCTCCAGTCAGTATAACAATGTTGTACATTCTAGTATTAATGACAAAAGTCATCATATGATCTTTCCAATATTCAAAATCATTCTCAAAAAATAGGTGGCCTAGTAGGATTAATATTTTCAATCGAACCAATATTCATTCCATCCATATCAATGAAAAATATATTTTCACACATACTTGTTAGTAATTAAAGTTTGTAAACAATAATAAAAAATATCCTAAGTAAGGAATATATAGAACAATGAAAACATGAGTATGAAAACTTATCTGTGAATATATGTATTTCAAAGATCTCAGATGATACCAATTATATGATCGAAAAGATGATGTAGATGCTTAATATATAAGATGGTGGTGAATTGTATACATTAAAAAAAACCATTGTAACTTTTAAAGACGGTAATGTTTAACAAAGTAAAACAAGTTAAATTAACCGGACCACTTAGTTTTAGAAACATTCTTTATTTCGGAAATATGGTTTTATAATTGAAACATAATAAAAGATTACAAGAACAAATATTCTACCATTAAACATACAGAAAATTTCAAATCAAAGTATATATGTATAAGAAAGTATAATATAGTTATACATTACTAAACAATCAAAATGAAGTAGAAAAAACATGAAACAATACAAGTAACAACTAAGAAATATTTTAACCTAAAGAGTTGGGTATCCAGCAACCTTGATTAAAGGTCCCTTGATTTATACTTTCAAGAAATCTATCTTACCCACACTAGGGTAATCCCTCGATATGAATATCGGAGTCTGTCTTGCAATCCCCACAAGCCCTCAACCTTTAAGTTAGTCGGCACCTCTGTCTTCCTATCCTCGAAATCCCTTGAATGTACTTAGCAACATTCAGAGATCCATGAAAAAATTCTAAAAAATATTTTTAGTATACATAAAGTATTAAAGTCTCTATCTCTCTCTACAAATCACCTATGTATCATGTAATCTATAGATTGAAAAAATGATTCATCAAAGTTGTGAGCTTTTTCAAGTGAGCTTCTATTTATAGGGACATATCTAACAGTCGGCTCCCTCCTCCAATGGTCATATTTTTCCTTGAATTTTGAAGGGACCTATACATGTGTCACTCAAAAAATGGTTAGTTAGAAATGGATTTTACGAAATAATTTCATAACTATAACAAGGATAAGAAAAAAATGGTTTCTTATCCAAATTCATTTTTTAGAGTCTAAGTAAAAATAAAAGTTTGGAGTCTAACCAAAAATCCATTCGGTGTCTATAATACCTGAATAATTCATATTCTTGCTTCAAAATAATTTAGAACTAGAATTATATAGAATTATGGTGTCTCAATTTCAAATAAATCCAGACACTAAATTCTGAAGAATTCATAGTCGGAATTCAAAAAATGTGGAGTCTGAATTCATAGAATTTGGAGTCTGAATTCATAAGAATTCGTAGACTAAGTTAAGAATAATATGGAGTCTGAATTCATAATAATTCAGAGTTTGAATTCATAAGAATTTGGAGTATGGATTCATAAGAATTTTGCGTTTAAATTCATAATAATTTGGAGTCTGAATAAGAATTCGGTGTCCGAATTCATAAACAATTCGGATCTTGAATTCAGAAGAATTTAGAGTCGGAATTCATAAGAATTCAGAACCTGAATTCGGTTTCTGAAAATAGAATTCCATATATCTGAGTATTCTTTGGATTCTGAGGTTTTAGATATGAAACTAAAATTTTCAATTAGAAATAAAATGTGTTAGATTTTATAAGGCACCGGCCTTAGACATTACATAATCTTGAGTTATTACAAGATTACACCTTGAGGATCTTTTCAGGTTTAGAGTTTTAGAGAATTAGATCATAAAACATGCATTACATTCCACATATAAAAAATGTTGTTACATAAAGATAGTATTTGTTTTTCCCATCAATGGAAACATATTTAAAATAAAACATGGATTCAATCTTGACACTTCCTTGACACTATCATCATATCATTTACCTTTCCCTTGACCTATGAAAAACATTTCAAAAAAACATGGGATGAGCATAAAAAGCTCAGTATGGTTTATATAAATATGGAAAGGAAACATAAGTTCATATATACATAAGAATGAAATCATATTTACCCATAAAACATAAGCACTTTAACATACCTCACCAAATCATGAATAAATCATAGAAATCATAAGACATAAAAGGTAACTTGAGGCATTCATAACATTCGTATGTAGGGGGTAACCCTCTTGGTTATGTTTGGAAAACCCATCACAGTATATTCCCTAAATGTCTTCCGAGAAACCTTAACGTTTCACTCCTTCGTGTTACCCAATTCATTGGAGAGCTATATCGGCCTCACCCGCCCTTAGTTTATCAAGGAACCACCCGTCTTCATAATAATGCCCAAGAACCTCAACATAATCGTATCACATAAAACATGCATATAGGAAACACAAAATTTCCACCTTTCAATCAAAATACATCAATAGAACACATTGATATAAAAACATTATGAAAACCATTTTCAATACCAAAACAAAAAAAAAGTAAAACATGGTATTTAGTTTTCATTAAAAAAAGGTATGGCTTGTAGAGGAAGTCGAAACTCAAATAATGGTTACGACGGCGTCACAACATACGTACGACAAAAACATTCTCTTTTGTCGTTTAGTAAATGCTTCATATAAATAAAAGATTCCTTTCAAATAAATGAAAACGTCAAAGGGGTTTATACACCGTATAAAAGAAGGTTGTGTATAAAATAGAATATGCCTCAATGAAAGGAGATTGAGACGAAGTCCCATACCTCGGGTCCGACTTGACTCGGTCATTATTTAATCTCCTGAATAATAAACTTGAGTTAATTTCTACTTGTTTAAGAACCTTTTACATGTTCATTATTCCTTTTATATCACTTATTTCCATGTCATGAACATTATGTAATTATTTAAGTTAATAATGATCGTTTTAACGATCATTGGTACTTGAGTAAAAAATAAACCTTTTATAATTACTAGTTTTTCATGCATCCATTATAATAAGAATGGTATTCATGATGTAGATATCATATATATAATATATATCCAGTACATGTATGCATTTATAATATTATATAACATTTATAGGTAAGAAATGAAATGCACCGTTCATGGAGACGGTAAGCCGTACGTACGCATGAACGCTACTTCCATTTCTATTTCATATTTTATGAAATGGAATCATAATTATATAAAGGTATATTATAATTCCAGTATAATAACATATATAATATCATACCTCTATCCTTTATATGTCCCACATATGGTATTAACGAATCAAATCACTTTGAGGGGGCGCTAGTCCACACTTCCTTAAATGAAGATATTGCGCTTACCCATAATGGAAACCATAAAGGTATGGACAAAATGAAAAATACATAATATTAAGGAAAACATAAACATATTATATATCATATATAAATATAGTGTCATCTTAATGGCCACCTTTGAAGGTGTTAAAAGAATGTTGAACAATCATCGCTTCAGGAGGCAGAAATTCGCCATCCACAGAAACAATATGTTCATTACCCATTAGATGTTGGTTTGTGTAAGTGTAGCTCGTATTATTCTTATAAAAACATCCTAGTTTATTGATGATACTTTTTTTTCAAAAGAAATTAATAAAAAGAGTTTATGGGGCTCTAGAAGCAAAATAAAACAAAATAACACAAGTGAAGACATTACCTTAAAATCGGGTAACTCTCTTTGATTTGAGCGCAAAGGCTTCCTTGGGAAGACTTCTGCCCAAAGTGAGTCTTCAAGGAGTAAGATAGGGAAGTGGAGTGACAAATTGGTCAGGGGTTTACAGAGCCAAAGTCTTTGGAAGTGTGGATAAGGAGGTAGAGGTGGGGGCCTTTTATAAGAGGAGAGGAGGGGCACTCTTGGAATGTAAAGAAATGTTACTTTATTTTAAAATGAGTTTCAGATTCAAAAGGTCCCACATTGATATAATTAGAGGGTAAGGTGATAAGGGTTCTAAATATACCCAACAAATAGGTTTTGGACATGTGTAGGTCATATATATTATATTATCATTTCATTTTATTTAAATCCTTTATTAATGAGGTAATCGTTGCATCATCATGATGTCATAAATAATTTAATTTATATAATTTATAAAAATTATAAAAAAAATAATATGGTGAAGGAAATATTTTTATCTTTCCAATGAATATTTATATTAAAAAATCTGACCTGTATAACCCCACGTAAAAATTGTTTTAGTAAAATAACTCATGTTTGTGTCATTTTTAATTTAACATTAAATAAAAAGTTATTTATTTCATTTCCCAACCAAAGTGGCTCCATGGGGTCCCCATGTTTACCCATGGATTTTCTTGGTCGGCCATGACATATCCAATGACGGTAGGACATTTTTCAAGCTCATCTCATATTATTAAAACATTATTTTTACCTTAAACTACACTAATTACCTATAATCGCAATTAAAAACATAAAAGTTACTATTCACCAAAAAAAATTATTTTAATCTCATTGAACCACATTTTTCATCTTAATGACAACCATGTATGTTGTATTTTTTAAAATCAAATCACAGAAGTGGAAAAGTTTCATTTAAACTAAAAATCAGTTTCATTAACTACCACTTAGTGGTTTCACTATTCATCAAAAATTGAAGTTTTTCAGAAAAATACCAAAACCTCACCCTAAGATATATTTGATATTCTGAATTCAAAAATGATGTCTATTTGGGAAAATTCAAATCATATATATTTCATTATTTAATTTAATAATTAATTTCTGATGTCATGACAAATAGCGTGTTTTTATGAAACAATTAGTATCAAAAGATTGACACCAGTTTAAGTCCAATCTCAAAGTGAAATTGATTCCAATGACCACCATTGGATTAAATGGTAAAAATATAGTTTAATTTCACTTCAAAACCAATTAAAATGATAATCTAATAATATAAATAAATTAGAATAAAAAGAGGTTTTGAATTAAAATACCACATTTTCACTATTCATTAAAAAATGTACTTTATCGGGAAAAAACCAAAAAATCACAAAAAGTAGATTTTGATGTCCCAATCATAAAGAATAAGTTTATTTTGACAAAAATAGCTTATAAAATTTTCATAAGATAGATTTAAAAATTGTTTTCCATCAAAAGGCAGTAAAACAATCTTATAAAAATATTAGTGTATTCCATGCTTAAGATTGGATATATTCTCATTTTATGCCTCTAAAACACTATCTAATTCATTAATATAAATAGATAAAAATAAATATTATTCATTACTTGGGATGTTACATCCTTCCCCCCTTTAGAAAATTGCATCCCCGCAATTTATTTACTTATCGAATAAATGGGGGTATTTATCCCTCATTGCATTTTCAGATTCCCATACTGCCTCTTACATCATGTGGTTTTTCCACAAAACCTTTAACTGATGAATCATCTTATTCCGTAACACTTGCTCCCTGTGGTCAAGAATCTGGACCAGTTGTTCCTCATAAGATAAGTTATCTTCCAGCTGAACTACCTCTGGACTCAAAACATGAGATGGATGTGGCATGTACTTTCTCAGCATCGAAACATGAAAAACATTGTGTACCTGAGATAAACTCGTAGGTAAAGCCACTCGGTAATCAACTGATCCAACTCTCTCCATAATTTCATATGGTCCAATGAACCTTGGACTCAGCTTTCCTTTCTTACCAAATCACATCACACTTTTCCATGGTGAGACTTTGAGAAAAACATGATCACCTACCTCAAAAGAGAGATCCTTCCTCCTATTGTCCGCATAACTCTTCTACCTACTCTGAGCTGTTCTCATGGGTTTCTGAATCAGCTGAACTTTTTCTACCATCTCTTCTACAAATTCTGGTCCCATCTACTTCCTTTCACCCACTTCATCCCAAAATGATGGATTTTGAGACCACTTCCCATATAATTCCTGAAATGGTGCCATCTGTATACTGGAATGAAAAATGTTATTATATGAAGATTCAACCAAAGAACGATGTTGCTCCCAACTTCCCTGATAATCCATAGAGAAAGAACGTAGCATATCCACCAATGTCTAAAATTGTTCGTTCTGACTGCCCATCTGATTGAGGATGAAATGCTGTAATAAAATGTAATTCATTACCCAACGACTTCTGAAGGCCCTTCCAAAAGTTAGAAGTAAACCTAGGATCACGGTCGGATAAAATGGAGAGAGGAACTCCATGTAACCTGACTATCTCTTTAAGATACAGATGGGAAAGATGATCTAGGGAAAAAGTATCTCTTATAGTAAGGAAATGAGCAGATTTAGTCAAGCGATCAACAATAACCCAAATTACATTATTACCTCGATATGTCTTCGGTAATCCCACTAAAAAGTCCATGGATATATTCTCCCATTTCCACTCGGGCACTGGTAAAGGCTGAAGCATCCCTTTCGGTAACTGCCGCTCTTCTTTAACCTGTTGACAAGTCAAACACTTCACTGTAAAATCAGCAATGTCTCTTTTCATTCCATCCCACTAGTAATACTCTCGTGGATCTCTGTGCATCTTAGTACTGCCAGGATGAACTGAAAATAGAGAACTATGAGCTTCACATAACAACTCTCTCTTCAAATATGAATCACAAGGCACATACAATCTCTTCCCAAATCTCAAAACGCAATCATTATCAATGTTGAATTCATGAAACTTACCCTTCTGAACCAGCTCTACATTTTTCTGCAACTCATTATCTTGCTTCTGTGCCTTCTTAATTCTGTCTGATAGGGAAGATCTCACTGATACCTGAAACAAAATAGAAGAAAATCCTACACCTACAACTTCTATGCCAATGTTCATAAAATCCTTAACCAAAGGATCACGTTGAAAATGCAACATTGTTAATGATGCATTACTTTTTCGACTCAAAGAATCAACCACTTTATTTTCTTTTCCTGGATGGTAATGAATTGCAGAATCATAATCCTTGATTAATTCCAACCATCTCCTATGTCTCATGTTTAACTCTTTCTTAGTGAATATATACTTTAGACTTTTGTGATCAGTATATATTTCACACTTTACTCCATACAAATGATGCCTCCAAATTTTTAAAGTTAAAACAACAGCCGCTAATTCCAAATCATGTGTAGGGTAATTTATCTCATGAGTTCTAAACTGTCGTGAAGCATAAGCAATTACCAGATCATTATACATTGGGACGCAACCAAGTCCTTTCAATGAAGCATCGTTGTATATAACAAACTCACCATTCCTGGAAGGTAGTTCCAAAACTAGAGCATTCACCAATATTCATTTCAATTCCTGAAAACAATCATCACATTCTTTTGTCCCGATAAACTTAACACCCTTCCGAGTTAGCTTAGTCATTGGACTAGATAACCGTGAAAACTTTCTAACAAACCTTCGGTAATAGCCTGCCAAACGAAGAAAACTACGAATCTCTGTTACATTTGTGGGTCTTGGCCATTCTTCAACAACCTTTGTTTTTGCAGGATCAACAGTTATCCAATATTCTGAAACAATGTGACCAAGAAAAGAAATTTGTTGCAACCAAAACTCACACTTGCTGAATTTCCCATACAATTTCGTTGTTTAAGGTTTTCAAAATAACCCTTTAATTTTTTTCATGCTCCTCTTTACTTTTAGAAAACACCAAAATATCATCAATGAAAACCACCACAATCTTATCCAAGAACTAATGGAAAATTCTATTCATTAAGTCCATGAATATAGAAGGTGCATTGGTTATCCCAAAAGACATTACTACAAATTCATAATGGCCATATCTTGTACGAAATGCAGTATTCAGAACATCTGCTTCCTTTACCTTCAAATGATGGTACCCTGATCTCAAGTCAATCTTTGAGAAATATTGTGCTCCTTGGAGCTGATCAAACAAATCATCGATATGAGGAAAAGGATATTTATTCTTAACAGTGATGTTATTCAAGGCTCTATAATCAATGAAAAGTCTCCTAGAACCGTCTTTCTTTTTTAAAAATAAAATATGAGCACCCCATGGTGATGTGCTAGGTCGAATTAAACCTTTATCTAATAAATCATTCAATTTCTCCTTCAACTCTAAAAGTTCAATTTGAGACCTTCGATAAGGGGGTTTCGAAATTGGATTAGAATCAGGAACTAAGTCAATAGTAAATTCAACTTCCCGATCTGGTATTATTCCAGTCAACTCATCAGGAAAAACATCAGGATACTCATTTACCACTGGCACATCATTAATCTGAACAGTTCCCTTGTTTTCAACAATATGTGCAAGGTAGCATTCATTTCCATCTTTTACAAGTTTCTCGTCCTCTTGATATGTTATCAACAAAAAGGGTTTATTCTTGTACAGAAACTGAAAGACTTTCTGAGAAGAAACTTATTTAGCTCTATAGCCAATCTTAGCATGGTTAATAGAGAGCCAATCCATACCCAGGATAAAATCAAACTCTACTAGAGGTAGAACAATAAGGCATGCAAGTAGGTTCATTCCACAGATAAGGATAGGAAGATTCTTATAAATTCTTTTTGCCTCAACATTTCCCCCATGTGTTTTTACCACAAGTTCAGGAGTCATTTCTTGAGATGGTATTCCCATTTTACTAAAAAAGGTTTCAGAGATGAAAGAATGTGTAGACCCTGAATCAAACAACACACTGGCATAATCTGAAAAAACAAAGTACCAGATACAACTTCATTTAATGGCCCGAAATCTACTGAAGTAGTTGCAAAGGATTTCACCACCCCTTTCTACTTGTAGTCTAACTGCTTCCCATCACTCGAGCTCTTTTTCGGACACTCGTTTGTATTGTGACCCATCTCATTGCACTTAAAACATTTCACTAACTGTAAATCAAATTTGAAATTACCATCACCTTGATCTTTTTCAGTGTAATCACAACCCTTATGTCCCATCTTACAACATCAGTAGCACTTTCCAGAATTCAGAAGACATACCCCAGCATGCCTTTTGCCACATTTATCAAAAACTAGAAAATTAGATTCCATACCATCAGACTTTTTTGAAGATTTATTCCCTTTCTCATGCCACCTCGGTCTCTTCTTCTGTTGGTTTTTATAGAACACTTGATCATCGAAAAACTCCATTTCCACCTTCTCAGCACATCGAACAAGCTTTTCATAACTTTTAAACCCACGAGAAGCTAATGCCCTTTGATATTTTGTCTTTATTCCTGAGAAAAAATTATTGATTTTACTATCAAGGTCTCCGATAAAATTTGTAGCATACATTGCCAATTGAGTGAAACTCTCTTCATAGGCAGCCACTGAGTCTTCCTCTTGCCTCAATTCTAAGAATTGATTTTCCATCCTATGTTGAACAGCCTTAGGAAAATACTTTTCAAGAAACATACCTTTGAATTCATCCCAGTCGAGAGCATCAATCTCATCAGCGTCCCTGATATTTTTAACCATCTACCACCACTGATCTGCTTCACCCTCAAAACGGTAAAGAGCAAGACTAACCTTTTGATTGTCTGAACAACCCATGGCATCGAAAATCTTCTCTAGTGATTTAATCCACCATTCAGCTAGCACAGGGTCAGATGATCCTCTGAATGATGGGTGATGTTTCCTCATTATATGTTCCACCACTAACATGTTTCTCTGTGGTTGTTCTCGCTGATCTCGTCCATGGATACCACCACCATTTATCACTTGAGTCAACTGCGCCATTACTGCAACAAACTGTTAAGTTCCAATTCCGACCATCACATGATGATGATTCGGATGGTTATTTCATTCTGTATGCCTTCCTAGCACTGCTTCCCTGTTTCCTCTGCGAAAAACCATTCTGAAAAAACATGTCTTAGATGAAGCACCATGGTAATCTTCAAATTCTATATCATTTCAAGTTGACCATAAAAAAATATTTTTGGATAATAATTTAATAGAATTTTAACACCTAATGTTATCTAAACCGACCTCTAAGTACCAACTATAAGGCCCCGGCCTTAAACATTACATAATCTTGAGTTATTACAAGATTACACCTTGAGGATATTTTTATGTTTAGAGTTTTAGATAATTAGATCATAAAACATACATTACATTCCACATATAAACATAGTGGTTACATAAAGATAGTATTCATTTTACCCATCAATGGAAACATATTTAAAATAAAACATGGATTCATTCTTGACACTTCCTTGACCCTATCATCATATCATATACCTTTCCCTTGACCTATGAAAAACATTTCAAAAAAACATGGGATGAGCATAAAAATCTCAGTATGGGTTATAAAAATATGGAAAGGAAATATAAGTTCATATATACATAATAATTAAATCATATTTACCCATAAAACATAATCACTTTAACATACCTCATCAAATCATGAATAAATCATCGAAATCATAAGACATAAAAAGTAACTTGAGGCATTAATAACATTCTTACATAGGGGGTAACCCTCTTGGTTAAGTTTGGAATACCCATCACAGTATATTCCCTAAATCTCTTCGGAGAAACCTTAACGTTTCACTCCTTCGCGTTACCCAATTCATTGAAGAGCTATATCGGGCTCACACGCCCTTAGTTTATCATGGAACCACCCATCTTCATAATAATGCCCAAGAACGTCAACATAGTCGTATCACATAAAACATGCATATCAGAAACATTACATTTCTACCTTTCAATCACAAGATATCAATACAACACATTGATATAAAAACATTATGAAAACCATTTTCAATACCGAAAAAAAGAAAAGTAAAACATGGTATTTATTTTTCTTTTAAAAAAAAGTAATGGTGTGTAGAGGAATCCAAAACTCAAATTATGGTTATGGTGGTAGAGAAGTCGTTGTCACCGCATACGTAGGACAAAAACATTCTCTTTTGTCGTTTAGTAAACGCTTCATATAAAAAAAAATTTCTTTTGAATAAACGTAAAATTCAAAGGGGTTTATACACTGTATAAAAGATGGTTGTGTATAAAACAGAATTTGCCTCAATGAAAGGAGATTGAGACGAAGTCCCATACCTCGGGTCCGACGTGACTCGGTCGTTATTTAATCTCCGGAATAATAAACTTGAGTTAATTTCTACTTTTTTAAGAACATTTTCCATGTTCATTATTCCTTTTATATAACTTATTTCCATATCATGAACACTATGTAATTATTTAAGTTAATAACGGTTGTTTTAATGATCATTGGTACTTGAGTCAAAAATAAACCCTTTATAATTACTATTTGTTCATTTATCCATTATATTAGGAATGGTATTCATGATGTAGATATCATATATATCATATATATCCAGTTCATTCATGCATTTATAATAATATATAACATTTAGATGTAAGAAATGAAATGCACCGTTTATGGAGACGGTAAGCCGTACGTACGCATGAACGCTACTTCCTTTTATATTTCGTATTTTATGAAATGGAATCATAATTATATAAAGGTATATTATAATTCAATTGTAATATCATATATAATATCATAACTCTATCCTTTATATGTCCCACATATGGTATTAACGAATCAAATCACCTTGAGGGGCGGTAGTCCGCACTTCCTTAAATGAAGATATCGCGTTTACCCATAATGGAAACCATAAAGGTATGCCCAAAATGAAAAATATATAAGCTTAAGGAAAACATAAACATATTATATATCATATATAAATATAGTGTCATCTTAATGGCCACCTTTGAAGGTGTTAAAAGAATGTTGAACAATCATCGTTTCGGGAGGCAGAAATTCGCCATCCACAGAAACAATATGTTCTTTAACCATTAGATGTAGGTGTGTGTAAGTTTAGCTTGAATAATTCTTATAAAAACATCCAAGTATATGGAATATACTGGTGTTGTTACAAAATAAATGAATAAAAATAGTTTATGGGGCTGGAGAAGCAAAATAAAACAAAAGAACACAAATGAAGACATTACCTTAAAATCGGGTAACTCTCTTGGGTTTGAGCTCAAAGGCTTACTTGGGAAGACTTCTGCCCAAAGTGAGGCTTAATGGAGTAAGAGTGGGAAGTGGAGAGACAAAATGGGCAGGGGTTGTCTGAGCCAAAGTCTTCGAAGTGTGGGTAAGGAGGCAGAGGTGGGGGCCTTTGATAAGAGGAGAGGAGGGGCACTCTTGGAAAGTAAAGAAATGTTACTTTATTTTAAAATGAGTTTCAGATTCAAAATGTCCCACATTGATATAATTAGATATTAAGGTGATAAGGGTACGAAATATACCCACCCAATAGGTTTTGGACATGTGTAGGTCATAGATTTTACATTATCATTTCATTTTATTTAAATCCTTTATTAATGAGGTAATCGCTACATCATCATGATGTCATAAATAAATTAATTTATTTAATGTCTAAAAATTATAAAAAACTACTATGATGAAGGAAATATTATTATATTTCCAATAAATATTTATATTAAAAAATCTGACCTGTATAACCCCACGTAAATTTTTTTTTAGTAAAATAACTCATGTTTGTGTCATTTTTACTTTAACGTTAAATAAAAAGTTATTTATGTCATTTCCAAACCAAAGTGGATCCATGGGGTCCCCAAGTTGACCAATGGATTTTCTTGGTCGGCCATGACACATCCAATGAGGGTAAGACATGTTTCAAGCTCATCTCATATTATTAAAAAATTATTTTTACCTTAAACTACACTAATTACCTCTAATCGCGATTAAAAACATAAAAGTTACTATTCACCAAAAAATTATTTTTATCTCATTGAACCACATTTTACAACTTAATGACAACCATGTATGTCAGATTTTTGAAATTCAAATCACAGAAGTGGCAAAGATTCATTTAAACGAAAAATCAGTTTCTTTAACTACCACTTAGTGGTTTCACTATTCATCAAAAAATTGAAGTTTTTCATAAAAATACCAAAACCTCACCCTATGATATATTTGATATTCCGAATTCAAAAATGATGTCTATTTTGAAATATTAAAATCATATTAGTTGCATTAATTAATTTAATAATTAATTCCCGCTGTCATGACAAATAGCGTGTTTTTATGAAACAATATGTATCAAAAAATTGACACCTGTTTAAGTCCAATTTCAAAGTGAAATTGATTCCAATGACCACCATTGTATTAAATGGTAAAAATATATTCTAATTTCACTTCATAAAAAATTCAAATGATAATCTAATCATATAAATAAATTATATTAAAAAGAGGTTTTGAATTAAAATACAACATTTTCACTATTCATTAAATAATAAACTTTATCGGAAAAATACCAAAAATTCACACAAAGTAAATTTTGTTGTCCCAATAATAAAGAATAAGTTTATTTTGACAAACATAGCTTATAAAATTGTCAAAATATATTTTTAAAAATGGTTTTTCATCAAAAGGAAGTAAAACAATCTTTTAAAAATATTAGTGTATTCCATGCTTAAGATTTGATTTATTCTCATTTTAGGCCTCTAAAACAATATCTAATTCATTAATTGGCATAGATAATAATACCGATTATTCATTACTTACTTGGGATTTTAAAGGTTTAATGAAATTATGACATGAACAATGAAAACATGTTATGGATAAATTTTTCTTGGGGAAGGAAAATTTTCCTTATTAAGATAAATCTTAGGGAAAATGAAATTTTCCTTAAGATAGAGTATTTGTGATTTTCAAAACATGAAGGAATGGAAAAGTCATAAGTAAACATTCTTGAAAAATAATTTAGGAAAAATTCCATTTTTTCCAAATGAGCTCTTCTTAAAAAAACACATCTTTCACTTATTTGGAGATTGTTTCTTCTTCAATCAAGATTGATACCAAAAATATTATCGACATATTTTATTGAGAACTTTTTTTTATTAATTTATTAATAATTAAAAGAAACCCTTTCATTGCTATTTAGTATTTTATGTCTATTATTGATATACATTCTCTATGGAATGCTTCATAATGTAAATGTAATGATGTGACAGGTGTACTATATATTATAAGGTTTATGTAAATGTTATGATATGATGGGTCCTACCCAATATAAACATCACTCTAATGTAATTGTTAATGTGATGAATCTCAAAAGAAATTGAGAAATATAAGTGAACATGATTATATCTTGGTTGATAACTGTGTGCGGAAGTTGACCAATAAGACATGATGTCTCATTTTTATGCATTTCAAGATTCCATGACTTTATTTAATTCTTCCTCTCATTATTATGATTGGGATATTATGATGATGATTATGATTACACAATTTGGTACTGAATAATTTTCTTATCTATTCTCATAATAGAATTTTATCTGACCACTTTCATTGATGTATAACCTTAGGTAATTACTTATATTAAGGATATCACAAGGGTCACTAAGAAGATAGAGATGAAAAAATTGAATAAATATTTTATTATTATATAAATACTTAATATGCTGCTAATTATCCCATGACACTAATCCTTTGGATCATGGTGGTGTAACTCTTTAATGTTGTTAATCATTAAAATGATGTAATAATCATGTAAAAAAATTGGGTCACAATAAAAGGTACAGAGCTTGATTGAGTTAATTTGGGAATTATGATTAAATAAACTAAGTTATAACCAATAGTTTGATACTTTTTATAAGTAATAACTGAAGAATATTATTTTAGAAATATGTTAAGCATAGGGTTCCAACAAGATACTCCTTTACAGTTAATTTCAAAACAGAATAAATTATTCATGACTTATTGAATTATGTTTTTTTCTAAACTTATATATTTTAAGAAAAGGTTTGAACTTGGAGAAACTAGAAAAAGAATCCATGAGAGTGAAAATGATGTAATTTCCAAAAAGACATCCTTATAGTCTTGTGAGGTGGAGTAATACTTTTAATAGAAATTATTACATAGTTGTCCCAATCTAGGAATAATAAACTAAATAATGTTGATTATTCCATTTCACCTATGATGGAGGATATGGATATAAAGTTGTTTATTCATAAATAAACACCAAAAATTAGTAGATCATATACACCACTCATTCATAATGATAGGTTCAACTCAATTTTGAAAAACATATTTGCACTTCTCTTTCCTGAGATCGATAAGGCAACTCAATCCATTGATCATCTAGTTGGAGATTCCTACCAACGATGGGTATTTATGGAGAACACCATGTTGAAGGATAAATTAGAGAAATAGGGTGGAAAGTATTTAAAATAATGATTCATATCATGTATATCCATTGAAATCATTAAAAAAATGGATATAGAATTCATTGACTTGAAGAGAAAAAATGATAGTTTGTCATTGCCGATGGAAAAAATATGAAAATTTGGTCAAGAGATGATTCTTGTTTTATTTAAAATAATGATTAAAAAATTGATAAATTATTTGGTGGTTTAAATCCCCACCTTTGAAAGGAACTATAAATATGAGAATTCTAGATTAATGAATAATTTCTTCCACAGTCTCTCAAAGTGGAGATGATGTTTGGGGAATAGTCCCATTTATATGGTTATAATAATGTGAATATGGAATATCAAGGTATAGGATATAATTAAAAAGGTTGAATGAAACATCTACCACCCACATGTCAAAAAATGTGGGTTTAATCATCAGGGAAATCACCTCAAAGGGCTGGGGACATGCTATAATTGTGTGAGAGAATCCAATGAAAATTATGAATGACGAAAAGACTAGAGGAAGTATCACAATGTGATTTGGGAAAGGTGAGAACCACCCACTATTCAATGATTCAACTATTAGGATCAAGGAGACTATGCAGGCCAATGTACTAATCCTTAAGCCCTCATGGGTAATCATGGAAAATAACCACTAATGTCAAAAGTGAATGGGATGGCTTCTTTCATCACTAATACTTCGGTGGAGAAAAAAATATTTGGTGATAGGTACACTGGTTATTCATTTAATAATAACAAATATAATATTTGATTCTATATCTACACATTATTTCATATCTTGTATGTATAGTATAACTATTCAATCACCACCTAAAAATATGGAGGATCAGTAATTTGGGAGAATAGAAAATGGTGAAGGTATTAATCCAAAGAATATAACTTATATGTGGTTAATTTCAATGGACATATCCTCCCAAATACTATTTCCTTTCTCTTTTTGGAGGAGTTTGATGATATTTTGGTCATATTTAAGATATCTTAATAGAAATAAAACATCAACATTTGGGAAATGTAGATGACTATTCACAACTAGAAGCATCCTCAAATTTATTACATGTGTAATGAAGAAGATGAATCTACTTTAGTGTAAAATTATCAAGTGTGTATAGTATTTCCTTATAAGATATAATATCTCACTAAAATTACTGAGACAAAGGAGAGAATATTCTCGAAGACATGACTATTGTAAGGGACTACAATGACGTGTACCCTAAAGAATATCCTTGACTTCCTCCTGATGGAGTAGTTGAGTTCTCCATTTAACTTATTCTTATATCTCTTCCTATACAAATGTATCCAAATAGAATATGAATCATTTATTTCGAGTAACAAAAGAAGAAGTTACAACAGAATCTATACAAGGGTCTCATATGCCTGAGAGACTGACCTTAGCATGTACCATCCCTCTTCATTAATAAGAAGGATTTATCAATTTTCATTTCATTGATTATCATGATATCCATAAACTCACAATAAAGAACAGGTATCCCCTTCCACAAATAGATGAATTATTCTATTAACTGTGTAGGGACATGTATTTATATAAGGTGGAACATCAATTGTGATATCACTAATTAAAGGTGAGGATGGTCGATAATACCAAGACTTCCTTAAAAATGAGGTGTGGACACTATGAGTTCATAGTGACTAACTTCAAACTCACTAATGCTCCAGTTATATTCATAGACATAATGAATATTGTATATGGAGATTACCACGACACAATATTCGTATACTTTATTGATAATATTCTGATATACTCAATGAGAAAAGTGGAACATGATAATCTTTTGAATACTATTCTTAAGGAATTTTGAAGGGAGAAAAATTATGAAATGTATAGTAAATTTCTATTCTAAAGGAATAATGTATCATTATTGGAGCATGTTATCACCTGTAAATTGATATCCATGTATTCAAACAAGATAAAGGAAATCGTTGAGTAGACTTGGATAACATCTTTAATGTATATATGTAGTTTCCATGGTCTATAATGGTTTTATCGATTAATTTATAAGAATTTTTTTACAATTATTGAACCTAGTAACCAAGATAATTCCGATGGTAGAGTTTTTTGTCTATTATATTGAATGCGAGGGATTTTTCAAATTGATAAAAAGAGGCTCATCAATACACCAGTACTGATACTTTATATATTTGGGGTACTTTTCATTATATATATATATATATATATTCATCAAATACGATATTAGGTTCTGTACTGATTGAAAATGATAATTTTGTAGCATATTCCTCAAGTATGGTTAAAATTTATTATAAAAAATATCATACACATGATATAGAGTATTCATATGTGATCTTTGTGTTGAAAATATAGTGGAACTATCCCTATGGAGAGAAGTGTGAAATATATAATGATCTTAAGTTTTTAAAATATATATTCCCAATGTGGGAGCTTAATATGACCCAATGAATATGGTCAGGGGATTTCAGGGATTATGACTGCTCAATTCACTACCATCCAGGAAATGAGAACAAGGGGGTAGACGCCCTATATAGTAAATATATTTCATCTTTATTAGTTATGAGAATATAGTAGGATCCAATATTCTTATATTTTCAAAGGATAGAAATGGAAATCATTATAGAAGGGACATCATAAATCCTTTAATAAATTATTTCTCAACAATCCCACATAGATAAAATAATGGATACACAATGAAATGATGTGGAAATTTAGAATAAGTAGGTAGTAATGAGAAAGTGTAAATCCTAACGGTTTAAAATTGATGAAGAGAGAGTTTTGTGAACTTGGATATGATTATGCGTATAATATAATCTACAGATAGAGAAGGAAATTATAAATGACTCACATATCTCAACCTTCCCTATTCACCAAGGGGCACATAGATATATTGAGATATCCAAAAGACCAATTGGTGGGATAATATAAAGAAGTTGATCACTGATTATGCATCAAATAAATTCGTATGTCAACAAGTGAAGGATGAAACGAAAAATTCTAAGGGGATGATGTAAGCATTTCCGATACCAACATGGAATAGGAAAGATATCGCCATGAACATTTTCACTGATCAACAGAAAACATCTATACAAAAACAATTCTATATGGGTTATTGTGGATCATTTTTCAATGAAATGTCACATTATCACAATTCAAGATGACTTCTCACTGGTTAAAATTGCACAGATATATATCAGGGAAGTGGTGAGGCTAAATGTAGTACCATTATATATTCTATCTGATCAAGAATTGTGATACACCTCAATATTATGGAAATGTCTCCAACATCATACAAGAACAGAGATGAACATCAATACGTATTATCACCCTCAAATTGATGGAAAATTTAAACAGAAAATTTAGACAATAGAAGACTTGTTGAGTGATTGTTCTGTGTTATTCAAAGGATAATGAGACCAACATCTGCCTCTAGTTGAGTTTTATTTCAACAACATGTTCCACATAAGCATCCAAATGGATTCATATGAATCCCTCTACTTAAAAATATATAAAACCCTATCATTATGGAATGGTTTTGGTGAACGTAAGCTATTAGAACTTTAAATTGTCAATGAAATGGTGTATAAGGTGAAAACCATGCACCTTCATGTTAAGGAAGACCAATGTGGACAAAAGTTATATGAAGAAAACTGATGATGAAACCCAGAGTTTATGGATGGATAAATGGAATTCCTCTACAAATCTCCATAGAATAGTATAATGGTATTTAGGTAAAAAGGAAATCTGAGTCCCCGGTATATCGGCACCATCAAGATCCATGATTGTTTCAGAGTAGTGACCTATCGAATGGAACTACCACCTACAATGTCTCATATACATGATGAATTCCATGTTTCCCTATTGCGAATGTAAATACCATATTCATCTTATGTATGAAATTTTGAGGTGGAATAGTTTGAAATTGATCTCTCTTATGAGGGGCATCAAGTAAAGATCTTGGACAACAATGATATGGTTCTACGCAAGGAGACTACTCACCTAGTCAATGTTATATGGACGAACCAAATGTATAAAGTGGAATAATGGGGACTGTGGCGAGTGATGAAGGAGAAGTATCCTCACTTGATTTCACGAATATTTCTAAAATGAAATTTGAATGGTGATATTTCATAAAAGTGGATGAATGTAATGACACAAAAAAAGTATCACTAATGAATCACTTATTGTAATTATTAATTGTATTATAAACCACATAAAATCTAATTGATAACAAAAAACCAACATTATAATTGTTGAATTAATTAAATAATACATATTTCTAGATGTTAAATAACCTATACTGATGAAATAGTAACATGACCTTTGGAATAGTAATATAAAGAAATAAATTGTAAACTAGCCACAAGAATTTTAACATCTCCCATTAAATTATAATAAAATTTTTGTGCCATTTTAAATGAATGTATGATATAATTATATAATAATATTTTTACATAAATTTTTTAAACATTGTTAATTAAGTGTTGGTATTTTTTGTAATTCCTAAATATATAAATAATTTTTTTGATTAATTTAATAATTTTAAAAATTTATTTCAAAAAATTTATTCAAAAATTTATATTTTTTTACATTATGATTTTAAGATAAATTTATGAGGCCTTAATTATTTTTTTAAATGTGTCATAAAATCACGTCTTATTTTAAATTCATAAATTTTTGTGTAAATAATGACTTTGATTTAGAATTAAATTTATATTTTTATAAAAATGATTCCATAAATTGGAGTTCAATTTATTATTCTAAAAAATTTAACATTGTAAGGATGAATAATTTTGATTTTCTAAAAATAGTGGAATGTTTTGGTAAATAGTGAATTTCTGGTATTTAAGAAATAAATGAATTTTTATGTCATAGATGAGTCATAGATGATTAATGGATAATGTGAACCCATAATCTCTAACTATCTTTCCTATTAACTTTAATTATTCATCGAATCATAAATATATGTTTTACTATATGAATATAATAAACTAATATATAAAATAATTGAAACACCCTTAATCTACATTATAAATACCACCCCTCACCACATCATCTCCACAGACCATCGATGCCTTGATATATGAAAAAATTCTACCCAATACAATTCTAATGACTGTCAACCATGTATATGATCTCTTGTTCTTATCAAACCACCAAAACCATTTATCTATAAAGGTTCTCAAGGAGGATAAATTCAAGAGATAAATTCCTCTTTCATTTTTATTTTAATTTCTTTTTGTTTATTTTTCATTTATTGTTATATTCGCGCCTCCCATCATCCAAATGGAATGATAACTCAGATATTTTATATATTTTTTAATTTAGTTATGTAAATGGAATAATCCATTATAAAACTCTTTATCATTGATCTTATATTCTAAAAATGAAATTATCGACTACGGAGATTCAAATTACCCACATAACGGAAGATGCATTTTTCATTTTCCATTAACTCCTTCATTGATGTTCATAAAACCAATGTAATAGTTTGTACATACTGTAAAATTTATATAATAAACCTTTCTATATCCTGGAAATATTATATATAGAATACAAGATTAAAAAACAAAACAAGTTTTTTGTGATAAAAAATTGCTAATATTAACCTAAAATGAGCATCATTAACTTTAATCTCAGGATTCATACTCACACCACAAAAAATTAGTTTTATAATAATTTAAACTTATATAATATCATTAATAAACTATAATAATAATTTTTTATATTTATATGAATTTCTCATGAACATCCATTCATATATACAAGTGAATCGATCATGGAATGTCAGGAAATTAACATTCTTATATACTGAAATTACAATCTATAACTCATAAAAAATACCATAAATAATCTTTATAAAACAATAAATAATCAAAAAAATGTATTCATGTTTTTTATTTTTTAATTAATGACTTTAGTTTTATTATCCAAGATACTAATGTGATAAAGTATTTCAAACATTGGTAAGGGGTATTCTTGAACCTAATAGTCATTCTTTGGCTTTTCCCTCATTCAATCCATTTAGAGTAAGAATGTTCAATTATTATTCAATAAATATCAGTTATTTTTACCTTAACTTTTCATTCCTAGGATATTCATGTTTCCCTTCAGGTTAATGGAAAATTTAATGTTTTTTTCAAAAATAAGTCTCTAAAAAACAATTGTTTCACTTATCTTGTGGTTTTTTCTTCTCCAATAAAGATTGATTCCAAGATTATTATCCCATTTATATCAGGAGACTCTAATTATTATTATTGTATTCTTTTTGAAATTAAATCCATTACTTGCAATGGGTTATTTTGTGTGTAGGAATAATATACATTCAATGTGACAGGCATGGAAATGTTAATGTTATAATGTGACAGGTGTCCACGAAATTATATAGTGCATGTAAATGTTATGATTTGATGGGTGGAACCATAATAATATAGTCATATAAATAATTGGGTAATGCGTCTAACCTCAAGAGATAAATTGAAATATGTGTGAACATGATACTATCTTGGTTCACAACTATGTGTGTTTGTTGACCACTGTGAAATGATATTTCAGTTTTATTCATTGCCACATTCCATGAAATTATCTATTTCATCAAATCATGATAATGATGATGATTATTCTCTCCCTATTTTATATTGATTCATGTTTTTATATATACTATTACTGGGCTTTTAGATTAGCCCTTTCATATATATATATCATTAGGTGATTACATCTACTGAGGAGAACACAATGGACCCTAAGAATCCATAGAATAATGAATTAAATACATATTTATATTTTGTTATGTTAATGTTTTGTATGGTACTAATTTTCACATGAAACTAATCGTTTGGATCATGGTTGTTTCACTCTCTTATTTTTTTTCATTAAATTGTGTAATAGTCATGTAAAAAAGTATGTTCATTATAGTACCTATGAAAAAAATTCAAGGAATGTGGGGTAATCCTGTAGTATTATAATTTAACTAAAAGCAAGGTTAATAAATTCTTTTGAGGCTTATAATCATGTACTTAAATATAATTATATAAAACCTAGATGTTTTAAAAGAATAAAATGTTCGATAACATAAAATACATGTAATACTAAGATTGAATTGAAAATTTAATATTATTATTTAAATAATGACACTATTAAAAATCCATTAAATTGGTGGATATAAACTTTCTCACCTACATTTGGATATATATATATATATATATAATTCATAATAAATAAAAATTAGTAGATAAATTCTTATTAAATGTGGACTACAGTTTTAGAAAATATATATTTTGATTTGATAATTCATTTTCTTCAAAAAGAATTGATTTATAATTTTGTGTGATTATGGTAGTTAATTTTTGTATCATTTATAAAATTTATATGAGAAATAAACAAATTTTTTAAAAAAATCAATTAAAATCATATTAGTGTTATTTATATATAATATTTTGAAAGGATAAATTTTCTGCTGAATATTGAAAAATTATTGTTTTCCAGTGAAATCAGTATTTTTTAATGTTTTAAAATGATCCAGGTAAGAATATTGGAAGGCACCTTGGTGGATTTAAGTTGGAGGGGATAACCTATTTTTGGTTGATAAAGGCATTATGCGTATGGAAATGACCCATACATGATCCATGTAAGGTGTCGAGACCAATGGGCATATTAATGAAAGATGGGTGTTTTTGATGATAAGAATATAGGGGACATTATACTATCAAATTTTTGGCTATATGCCTTTAATATATGAATAAATAGCAGTGTAATGGTGAGTTCTTCCATAGGGTATGAAATGAATGTCCTTTATGACCTATGTGTGTGTGGCAGTACAGTGAGTTTGAATGTAATCGTATGTATTATGACCTAATATATATAGTTATCTTATACTACGAATAATCCAATAAGCGTCGTTGGGATTAATATTATTGGTAAATATTAAATTAAAATATTTTTATACATAAAAAATCGATTTTTTGGTTTTTTAAGCTTATAATTTAATATAACATAATATGTAAAGTAATCAAGTATTGGTGAATTTCTTCCTGATTAGTAAAGAGTATATATTCAATAATTTTTTTGAACATTTATTTTAAATTTTTGCAGCTGTTGGATAACAGGAAAAAAAATTTAGGATGAAAATTTTATTTTTTTAAATAGTAGTATTCATCTTGTTTTTCGCACATAGCATAAAATTAATTTCAACCAATTATATAAATTTAATATTTTAAAATGTATTCAAATTTGTAATCATGACATTAAAATTTTAAAAAAATTCCCTATTATTTTTTGTGAATATTAATAGTAACCATTGTATTATTTATCACTATGGTGTATGTTATAACATGTTAATATATGTTAAAACAAAGTGATATGTCCATAATTCATCATCCTAAGGATTAATGGATAAATAGAAATCAAACCATGTTAATTAGTCCTAGAAAATTTATTTATAATGGACACCATTATATGAAAATGAAAAATAAAATATTAGAATGACAAATAATTAAGAATGTGACACTATTACTTTTAAATAAATATTTATTGTCCATGTTGGTAAAAAAATGTTATTAAGGAATAAAAATTATTATTTTTTGAATAATAATATTACTTTCGTTTTTAATTTTTTTTTATATTTTACTAATTACAATATTAAATAAAATTCTAATGCAAATTCAAATCATTATTACATCATTTAGAAGAAAAATAAAATAATTTTATATAAAAATATTATAATTCATATTATATGAATTAGTTATAGTGTTACATTAATTTTATAAATGAATATGATATTTTTTAATTTAAAATTTTTCTAATTTTTTATGTAGAATTAATTTACTAATATCAAACCTAAAATTATTGATAATCTATTAGAATAATATTTTATAAAATTAATTTAAAATAAAAATAAAAATAAATGAGGAAAACTATGATATGATTTTTTCTTTAGTGTCATATAATTTCAATTTATTATCAAATTCTAAAATCAGATGTAAATTAACAAAAATATAAGAGTGAAAGAAGATGATATGTTGTAATAGTAAATAAATTAATAAATTCATTAAAAAATATCATGTACTTAATATCATATAATGTTATAAAAATTTTATTGTTTCATGGGGTTTCATCCCAAGCGTATATTTTCAGGGATTACGTGGAAATTTGAAAGAATTGTCCTAGGGACTAACTTTATTACATTTTAATCTTTTTTGAGAAATCAAAAGTGTGAAAATCCCCTATTTACAAATGAGAATTCCTATTATATCATCATTACATATCATTGAGAATTCAATAATGATCAAACCATACAAAATTATATTCAAAACACAGATAACCCCATTTTGATTTTTTTCCTCTCAAAATACCAACCCTATGTTCTATATGTGGAGATCCAAAGGAGTTTTTTAAGAAGGGGTAATTAAATTAACCAATCACATAATTTAAAATTATCCTTTCACATCCTATTTAATTTATAATATTTTTTAATTAATAAATTTTTTATCTTGAAAATAAATATATTTCATTATTGTTATTATAAAACCATACTTATTCACCACTTTTTCATTTAATGAGAGGTGATAATATCACTCATCTGTACCTATAACTGACTATCTCAACTTAGTGTTGAAAATAATTCTTCATCTCTGTCATTAATGTATGATTATTATAATGGGTCTAAAGATAAAAAATTATATTCATGTAATAAATATTCCTATAGAATTATAATTTCGTATTTGACATCTAACTATCAAAACTATTGCAAAAAAATTATAACGTCCCTTGTGTGTATGTGGGGACTACAACCGCAATAAAGTGATGTGATTTAATTTTTCATCTCAAATTTATATGGATAGTAATATTGATGTATATGATGAATATACCAGATTTATATGACATAATAATTAATATGTAAACGTGATATATAATTTCCTATTCATTCATTCAATCCATTGAAAATTAAAAACATCGTCCATGAGTACGTACAACCGACTTTCTCTACTAATAGAATAATTAAATTTTTATCTATATTATTTATATATTACTAGTAATGTACATATATATATACATATATTAATATTAATATATATGAAATTTATATCAATACTAAAAATCTGGATAGGATTTAATCTTGATCATTTTACAAGGACCAAAACTACTAAACCAAATCATACATGAAAAACATGGTGGTTCACACCCAGAATAGTGATTTTAAAAATGAAATTAAAATAATTATAGGATAAATTTGTTAAGTAAATAATGTTTGAGAATATATATATGATTAATTTTCATTAATACATGTATAAAAAACCTATATTTATTATAAAGGATATTTGAACATATATGAAGAAATAAGGGAATTTTTGTAAGAAAATTGTTGTCTCACTTGTATTTATTTAGGATAAATTACATATTAGAAAATATTAAATAATCTATCCTATATATACCCCATGAATTTATTGTATGATTATTTTTTTCAATATTATTTTTATTCACATGGTCTCATTATTTTATCACTTTGATGACGTTTTATTAAAATACTACCATGTGGAAATGTTTTAATATCTAAGAATTTATTTTTGAAGAAATATGTTAGGTTATGAAACTGTTAAATTTTATGAGGAGATTATAAAACTCCATTTACATGATATAAAACTAATTTAATTATGATAATTAATTTTAATGTTTCATAGTTTTTATTATTTTATGGATTTTAATATTCCAATGATTGTAAACTTGTTAGGTATCAAGTTACAATCCTAAATTTATCAAGAATATTCATGCCTGAATTTCCTTTGATGAATTTATATGATACTTATCTATTAAATTCTTTTCAAATAATTAACATTTGTTTATTTATATAGAATAATTTTACCCATTCATTACACTCACTATATGTAACCAAGATATAGATTGAATATTTTTAGGTAAACCCATTACTGTTTAACAATATGGTTGAGAAATATTTTTCACCAAAAAAAAATATTTCCAAAGATAGGTTTTTGTGTTTTCAAATATTATACTATAATTTATAATGGTATTTTGATAATGATTTAATTTTTTAAAAAAATTTATCTAAATTAATCATCTTGTTATTTTTTGGTAGATGTATATTTTTCCATTTTAAAAAATTGTGAAATTAGTATTTTCTAGTGTCCAATACATCATTAATGGAATAAACTGATTACATTAGCTCTTAATAAATTGAATATTAATTTATATTAATATAAAAATCCTTTACAAAAATCAATTTTTTATGATATTTGTAAAATTTTAATACTTTATGTATTCAATTTTGAAATGAAATGGGTGTTTATCTTGGGGAACATTTTAGTAATTATTTTAATGTAATTCTCATCAATGATAATTATTTTATTGTTAAATACCTTTTAATAGGGGTATAATACAATGAAATAATAAATATCATTTTATTTGATTTTTTATATTTATAATGGAAGTTTTTTTTATTTAAACAATTTATTTTTCATGGTTTATCATATGCTGATGTTATAAAATTTTAATGAAACCCATTTTATTTATAAATGTTGTGATATGATGAGCGGGGGAATGCATTATGATCTTGAGAAACACATGAATATAGTTATCATTGTCTAAAAATGGGATTATAATTATATATCAGTACAATTAATGGGTTAATATATTATATCTTTTGAGATGACTATTGAAAAATTTTGATGTGATTGATCCACAACAAGAAACAAGTTATTAGGAATGATCTACTGGGGGATGTAGGCTATGATACTAGATATTTTATGATATTTGAAAAAAATGTTATGATTATTGATTCAGTATTAGTTATTTCATGGGTAGTTAACATTGATTTATGATATGTTTCTATACTAATGATGGTTCCACACTTTTGGGGAATAAAATAATTGTTTATTATTGTTGATTATTTCCACCTCTTAATATTCATGTCTTTTGAAATGATGACTTTTTATTTCAAGAATCATATTTAAGATCTATGATACATTTTCTAATTACACTGAATGTTATATTCATGAAATTAGACCGTTATAATTATCATATTATTTCATATGACCATAGAATGATATAACCAATGGATAACCTCCTAGGAATCTAAAAAATAATTTTTTGTCTCATTTTCCCTATTTAGGAAGAAAGGATCTTATTGGGCATCTGAATAATTGGTATGATGTGGAAATATAATTATTGGATTTATTAAAGATCTTTCAAATTAATATTTTGTATCTTTTCACTATAGACATTAATCATTTATGGTATTGAAGATTGTATTTTTTAAAATAATTGAGTCATCATCTCAAAAGTTAATATATTTATATATAAAATGCTTCGATAAATTTTATTTATATCAAAGAAAAGTTTTTGTATGTATTTAGCGGTCATTATTAGAAAATACTCACAAAATTCAGACAGTTGTGTATATGTGTATGAAAATATATTTATGTTTGGGTAAGGACTATATTCATTGATTTTCTTATCAATACATACCAATGGATATGATTTTGGGTATGTTTAATCTTGTGGGGATAACACCAAAATATTTGGTCATTTATATGTAGACCATTATTCTACTGCAAGGTGACCGATCCCTTACTAGTAACATAGCTTCACACAGTTGTGGGATTTCAATGGAAATTTCAAATTTCCAATATAGATATTTGTAATGGAATTGAATATATTTTTATTATGGATAAAATTGGTTAATATAAATGTGATTTATATTAAAAAAATGTGTCATGATTTAGACATCATATAAAATATATTTCAATTTAGGTTATTTTCCACTATTATTATTTGTTGATATCAATAGTTTTTTTGGTTTTAGTCAATGTTGGGAACCAAAAGTAACATTGATAATGATGAATTTGATAGATAATGTGTTAATGATAAACTAATGGGATGATGAATAGAGTGAATTATATTGTGATTATTCCAAATCATTTATTAGAATTTATGTTTTATAACATTCAACAAAAAAAATATTGAAGTCACCATAGAAGAGAAGGAAATTTTTTTTGAAGATATTGGGAGGTGGAGACCATGATGGAAAGTAGACCCAATATCTATATGTTACGAATGTTAGGAAAATCAATCAAGGGGATATATCAATTAGAAAATAAAATATTTTTTAGGTGGAGATGATTGAAATAAATCAAGTAATTTTGATGAAAAAATGCTTTTTTTTAGTGGTGATATGAAGTTCATCAAATTTTACCATTTATAGTTCAATTTATTATGTGTGGAGAATATAAAAATTGTCAGATTCAATGTCTTAATAGGAGAGAAATCTCCTAGACCAAATAAGATCTTTTGTTAGATGGACTTATTTTGGGGAATGATTAAAGTATATTTTTATTGTTATATGAGATTTATATTGAATCAATTTTTTATAATGATATTCTAGTTTCAATTTACTGGAAATATGTGACAATTTTTCAATAAAAAATTATCATAATTTATTTTCAATAATTTATTGAATTTTACTAATTAACGATAAAATGACCTTATAGTAAGGTGGTTTTGTGGATAATACATGATTAATGGAATGATAACACATTATATGTGAATGATTTTAATAAAATAATTATATAAACATAAATTCTATAATGATAATGTAAATAACATATTATTGATGACATTGGAATTTTTTACTCTTCTGATGAAAATATTAATTATGTTAACATTTATGGTGTTTATAATATTTTTGGATCTATGTAATATATACAATATTTTTTGGTTTTTTCTTTGAAAAGATCATGTAGTTGGTTTTTAAAGGTATCACCTTTTTAGTATTGTTTTATTGAAATCCTGGTAAATCCCAATTTTTATGAGAATATATGTCTAAGGTATTCAGATATCGGGAATATGATGTAAAAATATTAATTTTATTGTTTGAAGGAATAAATTTGATATTATGTTTTAAATTTTATTGAACATATGTAAAAATTTATGAATATAATTTTATGAAGACTTATTTCAAATGATTATTAATGTTAACTAATTACTGTCTGGGGATCGATGATCTTTAGATAATGTATTATTGATAAAGTATTATCTTAACATAATAGATAACAGCTGTCATTTTTATTGTTTTTGGAAAAAATAATGTGATATTTGGAATACCCTTTAAATATTTTTTAGAGAAAATGATATATGAAAATATAATATTAGAACTTTAGGAATCCAAAATTTATCATGATTATTCATATCACAGGCTATGAAAATTTGTCCATATAAATTAAACCAATCCTAATAGATGAAATTGTTATTATGAAATTAAATTAAATTAAATAAGCATATGTTATCAGGTTATAAAACATGATTGTAAAATAATATCTCATTATTATTAGAAAGATTATCAAATTTAAAATTTATACACTAACCCTCATTTCTAAAGAATCTATTGTATTTTCACTTGCCATAGATTTATTTTTTTTGTAGGTAACTTTATCTTGAATATAATCCCTCTCACAATCTACTAGTAAATTGAAGTTTATTTTTTGATTCCATTTATGTATTAAAACAACTATCTATTTTAACCCTTCAAAAGGAACCTAACATAATGATTGTTCAAGTAACATTTGCGTTTCTCACTTTCTATTTTAATAGATTTGTTTTTATTCATTTATTGAATGTCGGTTGAGAAAAAAGAATATTCATATTTTAAACTATTAATTACTTATAAAAAATCTTAGCGTAGAATTTATTTTAGGAGGAGAATGTAAAAACATATTATTTTAAAGGAATAATGTTATTGATATAATATGAAATACATAACAGATTGTTTAAACACAAAATAAGATATTATTATTTAAATATCAAAATAATTATATGGATATTAAATTAGTGGGTATGAATAGGTTCAAACATATAATGAAATTTATATGGAGGCCCCAATAAAAATAAATTTATTCATTAAATGTTGGGAAATAATAACTCACTTCTCATTAATGTATTTTATGCATCAAAATAAATTTTCATCAAAAATGTTTTTAGTAGTTTTTTTGAAAATATTATTAATAATTTTAGGAACATTTTGAAAATGTATTTGATTAAATATACACTATTTAATGGAAATTATCTTCTCATAATGATTTTATAGTAATTTCTAAAAATTGATATGAAAATTTGTTTTTTCTAATTAATTGTGAAAAATTCAGTTTTTCATTGAATGAAATATTTTTATTTCACGTTTTCAGAGAGTTCAATTTTTTTACTTGATTACATATAAATATTTTTTATATTATAATATGAATAATCCAATTATTTTCATTTTGGTATATCCCTCAGTTTGATGAAAGATTCTATTATATATTTTATTCTTGTATATAGTGTCTGGGGTTAGTTCCTACAATTGGGAATGTTGGGAAGAGCCATAATCAGGATGTTAATATTTTTGGAGCAAAAGATGCACTAAATAATGGTCTATAACAAAAATTGCAATGTCATATTCTATATGTATACTAATAGATTAACATATGATTACATCATAAATTATACATTCATAATAAAAGATAGGTTTCTCATATACACATCCCTAAGGTGACATGTTTTACCATATAATGTGTAACTAGTTGAATTTATGATGTGAATTATTAATTCAATACATATTTATTTTTTTCATAGGGAATATTACATCAAAATGATGCTCTATTTATATAATATTCTACTATATTCATCTAATAGAATCTTATTCATAACCAAGGTGATTTATAGGGGTCTTCATCATCTGGAATTCTACGATAACAAATCAATGAGAGGGTGTTTTTTACTCAATGGGGTAAATCTATTACATCATCCATGACTTATATCCCAATTAGTTTTCCCTCCTGGAATACTATATCACTATGTAAGACTAGATCTAAGGGTCTGTAATTTTATAAATTTTATATTTTTGTGTTATGTAAAGGGATAATTAAGAATATTTTTCATCCATTTATTATTTTAAGATCAATTTCACAAATCATAATTAATGTAATTGGATTCACTCCTATAATACCAGAATATAACCTAATGGTCCAAATTTTAATAAATCTTGTAAAATAATATCATGCATCGATTCTAGAATGTATCACCATTTGGATAATCTTAATTGGTGGAGAGATATATAAATATTGTACCTAAGAAGACAACTCAATTTTTTGTGTCCAGTGTTGAATTTTAATTTTTTATTATATAAAAAAATCCCATTTTCACATACTAAAATTTAAAAAAGGTTATTCAGATTGGTGTTTAAAAATGTACAAGGGGGTGAATGAAAATTTCTTATGGGAATGTATGAAATGAGATATTTTATAACATGTGATGAAATTCTTGAAATATATATTTGGTAAATGATCGAAATAAAAAAAATTATATTAAGGAAGTATATTCTTACAAATCCATGTAATTGTGAATAAATTGTGATTGATTTACTCAATGAATATATAAAACATCAAAAAATAATGACTCTATATGGGATATTTTGGACCAAATTACATGTGATGTATGATTTATTCCAATCATTATTAAAAATATGGTAGAGAACAAAGATAAATTAGGGATCTAGGAAGTGGACATATTACATTATGTACAAGATTCAATTATATCTCAAAATGTACCCCATTTTACTTATAGATTTTTGTATGCATTACGCCATTTTTGTGGATGTCAATTTGTTTTGAGAAAATAATGTTTTCAAAGGACATATAGACATTAAAAATTATCTTTTTAGTCTTTAGAGGTTAATATATTTGACTATTTCAAGGAAATTTCTGGTTCATTGGAGGATCCAACTCCTTTGGTTGGATTCTCATAAGAAAACTGGAATCATGTGACAATAAAAACAGCCCATTCAAGGATTTTTATGATATTCCTTATTGTTTTAAATTATGTTTAGTGGAAATAACATATATTTTTTTACCAATACATTCCTATGAATCTATAGATAAATTCCAAATGATCTAGAAATAAATGGAAACGACATAATTCATACTGATGTAGTATATATATAATCATCTCTAACAGTTATATTTGGATGTCAGTGACCATGTTTTCCTAAAAGTGTCACCAAATCATAGTCAATGACACCTGGAGAAATAATTGATTATATAACCATGGAATATTGGACCACTCAAGTATATGGAATATTTTTTCACTACTACAGAGCAGTTAAATTTAAAAAATGAATTAATGATGTCTATAATATCTTTAACGATTCTAAACTAAAGAAGCATCTCCCAATCTGTGACATTTTATCAGTTGGGATCATGTTATTTATGATATAAACTAATATTTTATCCATTAATTAGAAGTTGTTCTAGATAGAAAACATAATTCCATAGAATAGAGGTCTATTTACATGCTAAATGTAATATGGCCTCATGATCAAGTTCGTGATGATTTATGTGAATGTGAAAATATTGTAAGGGAATAATTCCATGACTTGTTCAATGTAAATATTATTATTTTTATTCTTTAGATTAATAATCCAAAATGTGTGGATATTTTAAAAAATTTAATTAGATTTATGATACTATTTTAAAAAAATCTTTACAATAGTGTACATGGGTTAGTTTCTAGAAATGTGAAAGTGAAGAATAATAAAATAGATAAATAAGAAAATTTTAAATGAAAAATTTACAGAATAAAGTAATGGTTTAAAATGTATATTTATTTTACCATATTTCATATGAAATTATTTGGGAATTAAATCTTTTTATACTATAACATAGATTTTTATAATGTAAAATGGTTTTTTCTAAGAATACTAAATTAGGTGAAGTTTTCATCAGCATAATTTTACCATTGACTTATTTGTGACCTGATTTATGAATTTAAAACAAAATATGATCATTCCATTAGAATATTACATGGGCTAGCCATTTTTATTTTATGATACACTACTACATTATTTGTTACGACACCCAAGATAACCATATGTGTATTCTGATGATCATTGATGTCTAGTATCTTTATTCAATAAATCATTGTGTGGTTTTCGTAGAATCAATAGATATTATATCATTCTTCTTTACCATCATGGATTTCTATTAGTGGTCATACACAGTACCCTAAATTATTGTATAAAATAGGTTCTATGTGTTTTGAATTCTATTAATGACATCATTCTAGGTATTGTAAAGAAAATGAGTATAAAAGGAAATATCAATTTAATAATTTACAATCATTTCTTAAATCTTAATTAATGTTGGTGGATTTTACCCCAATATATTCTTCTATAAAATAATTACATGAATACTGAAAAGTTTTTTCTATTATTTAATTGTAAATAATTGGAGTTATTTATGCTGAAAAATGTTTTCATGTGAATTCAAAAGGGATTATTTAGAATGATTGTCCTTTTTTATTTAATTAAATGTTTTCAAATCCTTTTTCAATCAAAATTATTTTTTTATAATGAAAAATAGTTTTTATGTATGATTTACTTGGAACAGATGGTGGAGATTTTTTAGATTTTATTTTATGATTCCTTATGGAAATAAGCCCAAAGATTAATGATGAATTTCAAGGAACAATGTTATATTTCCTAGTGATGACATGTTAAAGGAAATATTTATTCTCATGAGTGTGTTGATAGTCATTGTAATATAAGAATGTCTGATTATGGAACATTAAATGTGTATCCCAGGTAAATGGTTAAGGACAATGTTGAATGAATGATTTGGTTAAATATGATGACATGGCTATCACACCATGATAATTTTTTTAATAATCTGAATCAATATTTTATATAAAATGTGTTAATTTTTTTATCATAGTGTCATCTGATTAGAATAGTTTGGGGGAAATACTAATACATTATATACTCAACTTCTTATGGAGTCTTGGGTTTTTAATGAAATAATCTATTGAGATACATCTATTTTTCTTGTTTCATTCTTATCTTTTGGGGATACTTGATATCTTGTTTTGGTGGCAGATGTCTGAATTATATAATATTTATACCATGATATGGGATGGTTCTTTATTAGTTCCAATTTCATTATATATTTAAATTATCCATACACCATTAATTATTTTCCAATCTTACTTTTACATATCTTTATATTTGTATTTTATTAAATGTTTTGGTTTATTCTCATTATTAAAATTTACATTTGGTTGTATAAACATTAAAGACATGTTATATTTGTTATTATATATAATCATGTCCCAATTATTTCATAATAAAAAAGCATATATTTCCAATGTTATGGGTCTTGTGGATTTCAAATAAGTTAAGTTGCATTTTTTCCTTTTATTAGACTAATTAAGAGGGTTTTTTTACAAATGGAATCTAGATTTTTATTAAATTATTTATAAAAATATTTTTATTCATAAATAATGGAATCATTCTAGTAAGATATTTTATGAATGAAATGTATTTCGGTCTTAATGAACATATTAAATAAATATTGGTGAATTATTTTAATGAAAACTATATATGATATATTCTATAAAATATTTTTACATTCATATAATACTTTTCATTGTATGAGATAATAATACATATGTATGTTGAACATTTAATTTTCATAGAAGAGGTTATCATCTCATTTTTCATGAATAAGATAATAATTATATAATAAACTGATATAAGATAAATATCATTAATAAAAAATGATATCTAAAATAATTTGGTTAAAATATGGTAAATCGGTCCAAATTATTTTTGGTCAATATTGATACTATCCTTTGTAAAATATATCCCCACGATAAATGTTAAAAGTGGTTAATCTATACCAATAACTAGTTATAATGATATTATTTTTCTTCATAGTACTGATTGGATTCATGGAATTTTAACCA
The DNA here is from genome assembly GCA_963277665.1 of Viscum album. NCBI lineage: Eukaryota > Viridiplantae > Streptophyta > Magnoliopsida > Santalales > Viscaceae > Viscum > Viscum album. The sequence goes on along the minus strand of OY728147.1, from coordinate 598,399,772 downwards.
TATCACCTTTGTACTATAATTGACTAGATTAATTGACTCAAGTCCACGAAAAAATAAACCATAAAATATTTAATAGAATAAATTAAAATTCCACTCATTTACATGAAAATATAAATTGTATATCCACATGTTGAAAAACATAAGATAATGAATAAAATTATATTTATACTATAAAAATAGTGAAAATATTTTCATATTGATTTTTTTCTTCACAATTATATAATTATAAAATTTCTTTTAATTCTTATGCAACGATTACACAATGTCTCAGCATTTATTAAAAAAATCATAAAAATGATGATGGAAAATTAAAAGTAAAATAATATTATTGAGTGATGGGGATCCATAATAATTATAGATAAATATTATATATTATTATTGCGTCAAAATAGTATATATGAATTCAATCATCATATTTATGTATTTTTATTCAAATTAAACGAATAGTGTCAAAATTGACATGATTGATAGTTTATCAAAATAATATTTTCTTAAATAATTTAAAAAGAATTGAAATTATACACTGAGGATAGTATATAGTTATTATTTTCTTCTCTAGGAAAATTATGATCTAATTTTCTCCTTATACATAATATTATAACACTTTATGAGTGAAAAATACATTACATAAATTAAGTACATAATAAGATAAATACGCCCTTTAACCAATATATAGAGTTTTAATAACCTTATAAACCATTCAAAATATTATTTCTTAATGTAATTTAAAATAAACCATATATTATATATAAATATCCAGTAATTTTGAACCTTTTGGCAAGAGAATGAATATATTAAATTTTTATCTTTTATGAAATCCAAATATTTCCCCTCCCCTCAATTATAAATGGGAAACATTTTTTAGTTATTTAAAACACATTTAGAATTATATCTCAACCAATAACAGTTAAATTATATTATAAACTACCATATATATATATTCTATAGGTTATATTCTTCTAAAATACCAAACCTATGGTTGTAAAGATTAGATATAAAGTAGTTATTTCATTGAAGTAATTACATTAAAAAATCACTTATATTTTAATTACTTTATATACACCTCTGAATATATTATAATATTTATTAAATAAAAATTCATTTATCTTAAATATAATAAGATGTATTCATAATTTTAAAATACCATCTTCTCCCTATTTTTTAAAAAATGGGAAGTGAATGTATCAGTCATGAATACGTAAAATGTAAAGTCTCCAAATAGTGAAACCATTAATTTTAATTCATTAACTTTAATGGATTGATATTATTATGAATTTAATGTTTATATGTTCTATTTATGAAATAAATATTAATCTATAATTACATTATGATATCTTACTTGTTAACTATAATAAATCTGAAAATGATCATGTATCTCTAGTGTATATCATGACTACCTCCTCCACAAAGCGATCACACATATTTTTTCATCACCTCATCACATAAATGAAAATAAGTATTTATTTTATGAAAATATATAATATTTTTGAAATAATATTTATTATACAAATTTTAATTATTATTAACATTTTTTCTTTTCATTCATCTATATGTGAAAGTAGATTTCCTATGTTTTTAAGATGTACATTCTCCCTAAATGATGTAATTGATTCTTCTATCCATAATATTTTATATGACTCATAATATATATATATATATATTACATATAAATATATAATTATTAATATTATAAATAATTTGGATCAACGATAAATATATAAAGCCAGAAACTTCCATTCAAAAACTCACATGATAAACAAATATGTTATCACCCAAATTATGGATTTTAATAAATAATTTAAGATAAGAAGTTTCTAAATCGTTATATTTAATTAATATAGATTATCTTATAAATTAAAAAGGTTCAAACATGGGTGTATACGAAATATATAGTTATAATAACTCACCCACATGATTTTTAAACAGATTTCATGTGACAATTCATATCGAATTTTTTTCATGTAATATGTGAAAACCTTCCATCTAGAAATAAAATTCATTAAATTTTCATTTTATTACTACTAGTAATTATTGTGGTAAAGAATTTTCATGTTCCTCTGTATATAGATGAATTGGAAAATGAATTTTTGAAATAGATCTTCCAATCCTTGGATTGACTCAGTTACATAGTTACTATAACAATAAAAAGTGGGGCCTTACGCAGATTCACAATGAATGTATGAATGAAAGAATCTTGATGTAATGGAATCCCAAATGTTTTCCTTACGTAAACGAGATGAGGGATTTAGGATGTGGTCAATCACCCACTATATTTACTGTAGGGAAATTTGGGCTCCTAAATATGAGAAGGGAGTTGAATCCATTCATTAGGGAAATTCTACCATTATTGTTTTACTAGTTCATATCAACTATCATGTGAATCCATCATTATAGTATGGGAATATAGTAATTCTATATTCATCTCAATCTAAGTTTATTTATGATCATATGCCTAAACTCTTTGCTGATGTATTAGGAGTTGTGAGAGAACATGGAATTAAACGAAATTGTAGTAGAATGAGATGATTGATGTAGTCTAAATTTATGGGGTAGCTCAATTAATCCCTTATATATCATGAATCCTTAATAAATTTAATATGTTGAATTGAAGACATAACATCTTTAAACTGATGAGTGTACTCTAATTATTTACCTCCACTCATAAACATAGTATTTAACTAGTGAAGTTCTAATACTTATGATTTGATCATAGAAGTATTGTTTTCTACAGAGACATATTTATGATGGATTGGTGATGGTTGGGTGGTGAATGTTCCCAAAAAAAATTATTTTAACTGATATCAATGATTTAATTTTCCTCTATTCAAATAGTGATGATAGTCGCTGATGAAAAACATGATGGAGGAATTGTAGATTTCCCCATGGGAGTAATTTTATATTTCCTCATGCGAGGAAATATAGATTTCATCATGGGTTTAAAATCATTTATCTTAGTATGATTCATCATAATAGATGATACTAGAGATTACCAAAGGATAAAATTGTCCACATCTCCTTGTTCTAGGGTTTTCCCTATGATTCTACTGTCACCATGTATAGCTACACATGAAATTGAATTTATTGGATAGTGGTAATATATAACCATCCTTGAGCTAATATTGGAATAAAATGATGGTATTTATTGGTTTTTTCTATATTAGTATCCCAGACATGCATTTTAGTTGCAGTAAAGAACATCTCGTAAAAATATTTCCTTTTGGTTTCATGAATTTTGAATTATGTGATATGAACTATTTCATCATTAATATCATAAAAAATTGGGGTAACACATTAATGATTATCACCATTATGGAAATGTACCTTAATATTTATCTCCTAGAAAAGTTCTATGACATAACAGATATTATCCTTCACCTTACAAAATATAGGGAATAGAAGATTTACTACCATTTCCTGATATAATCACAAAACTAGTAGATGTGGGGTGGGTTCCATGTGCTTCACCATAGAACATATTTGATATGAAACTATATGGGTCTTACTCTACTAGATGCATTCACAATAATCATCCACTGATAGGATATAACCATTTCAATGATACCACATCACAATTATAGTTTCCACCTAGTACTAGAGATGCTATGTTTTTGCTAGTGTACATTTATGACATGAAGTTTTGGTCACCACTGTAGAAGATAAATATGTTTCAAATATCCTCATGTTTTTTAGGCATCCCACATATTTTACTCATATTTCCAATGTTCCTAGAATTAATTGGGGGATTTTGAGACACAATTTTGATTGAATTATGTGTGTTTTGACTAAAAAACACTAACAAGACCCGCATCAGTGAAATGTCAAATATAAGACTTCATGGTAAATTTCATTCATGAACATTTATGGGTTTTATATTAGGCGATTTTGATTTCATAAGTTAATGGATTAAAATTCTATAGAAAAATGTTAGTATAATTGAAATACCCTTTTTAGTAGAGACATTTTTTATTTCTAACGGATTTCATACCATCTCATGTTTATAGTTTAGGTAAACCTTCTTTCAAAAGAGTGTTGGCCACTTTCAATTCTCCAATGGGGACATTAAAAATTCATTAGATGAGAGGATGGGATTTCGAGATCATCAAACCTTTTTTGGGGGGAATTATTAATATCTTTGGGATACTCTTATAGATCTATAATATATTCATGATTCCTTCCAAAATATTAGTACTTGATGGGTTACACCTGTTTTAATGATCTGATCGAGACTAGGTCTTCATTGTAGACACCTATAATTGGTGAATTTTATACATCTTCTCATAATAGTTTGTCATCCTTTGATTTAGTGAAGGATAGTTAAGACTCTATAGTTTATTTCCATCTAGGGAGGGGATTGTTGTTTTGATGTTGGGATCAGGCCCATGAGATGGTCTTCTGGAACATCCTTGTAAAATGAATCATAATGCACACAGTTATGTTTCACATAACTTGAAACATATTATCTTTTATGATTACATAACATGGTCAAAATGTGCAGTTTAACAATATGACATATTGGTTGAAGATTATTATTAAATACTGATGTGAGAATTATGTGCAAGTGCCATAGAAAAAATGGTTGGGATCTTACTTCCATGTTTGGATACAACTCTATAGAGAAAAAGGCCATGATATGATATAGGTGAGTCAATGATGATAGTTTTAATCCAAGGGTGGATTCCAAAATATCACATTAGGTCAAGAATAAAAGCCCATGTAACACATAATGTTGGTTATTACACAACATAGGAGACACATTATGGAGGCGCATTTATAATGAAAATGGGGTGGTCATCACATAACTCTAAGACTCAACAATTCATGATTAGTGTGAGAAACAATATAAAGTAGAAGATGATTATCATCTCCAAAGTGAAAACCATTTGATATTAATGTGTATTTTTTTCTTGATCCTAGGTGGATTTTCTTGATTATGAAACGATTAGGTGAATATCGACTCATGGTGATTAGGTTGGTTGTGTATACACATATGAAGATTCCCACGATTTTTGAACCATTAGAAGATTCTTGAATTAGGTGTATATAAAGGTTTATTTTGAGAATAAACCTAAGAGGATTCACATGTTTCTAGATCCATGATGTGAATCTCTTATCTAATGGTGATTTGGAGGTTTTTTGGGGGCTGGCAGCAATGAGGACGCCAACAATTTAAGAGAAACTAGGAGAATATCAACTAATTGTAAATGGAGTTTTGTTAAAGGATACAACTAGGAGGATGCCGTATTTTTTCAAGGAATAATTCGGAGAATATCACCTCATGGTAATTTGGAGGTTTAAATTTGGTTTTCATTGGCAGCAACTAAAAATTTCATTGAACTCTTCTAAAAATCCATTGTGTGACTCTCAATAATTATGGGGATTAGTATAGGTACTAGCAATGTAGTGGTGCAACCGCAACTGTATGTACTTGTATCCACAAGCACATAAAAAATGAGGGAATATAGAAAACACATTATAATAGGACATTCCAAATAGAATTTCCTAAATAATAGCATCACATTCAACTTTCAACAAAGGGGACCTAAACAGGATGGTCTGCATAGGAATGGATAGACAAGATATCTTAATGTGATTACATCTCTATGCGGATGGGCCTTAGATGATATATCAGATAAAAAATAACTAAGGGTTGGCCGAATGTGGGATCCTCAAAAGGGATTCCACATAGAAACATCATAGAGGGATTTCTACTTTATGAGAGATGTTATCAAATTAACACAATTTAAGGAAAATAAAATAGGATTTCCATGAAATTTTTAATTTTCATTGTTCGATAAAGGATTACATTGTGGTTAGCCTTCATGGGATTTCACTATTAAATAATTCATTAATTTTATAAGAATGATTCCAGGAGGGTTCTTTTGGTATGAGTATCTAAGAGCAAATATTCCATTCCTACGTCATATTTATCACCTTTAATTCCTAAAGTGGGTTTAAATATTTATTTAAAGCATTGAATAACATTTTTTCATGAACTAAAGTCACCATAAAAAATGGATAGGCCACATAGGTTCTCCTTGAAAGTTTCCTCCAAGGGTAACAACAATATGGCTCTATAAAGGGCCAATATAAGAGGGAATTACAATGGGATACACCAAATTGGCTCTACTAAGGGGTTCCATTAAAATGATCTATAGTGGCACACTGAGAAGGGTATATTCAATTGGGCTCTGAGTTGGGCCTCCCAGAAGGGTCTCCATAAAAGGTCTCTGTTAATGGTCTTTCGTGAGTGCCTGAAAAGGGTCTCCCAATAGGGCTTCTACATAGGGACTTTATAAAGGAATTTTGAAAAGGGAAAAAACAAAGGGAAAATATAAAGGTACACTACAATGGTTCTCCACAAAGATATTTTATAAATGGATTCCGAAAAGGGGATCCAAAAAGTTTCTTTAAAATGAAGCTTTAAAATGAGAATCCTCAAAGGGGAACCTCAAAGGGGAAATTTAAAGAAGAGTCCATAATGGGCCTCCAAAACGGGGATCCCCAACGGGGATCTGCAATGGGATTCTGTAAAGGGGATATGTAATGGGTATTTTCAAAGTAATTATTCAAATGGGATACACAATGGGATTCCAAAAAGGATCTCCACAAAGGTATTATGCAAATAGAATCCTTAAAAAGGATCCACAAAAGGTATTCACCTAGGAGATCCATAAAGGGAATCTGAAAGTCAACCACACAATGGGTGTCTATAATGGGGCTCTAAAAAGGGATAAAATGATAAGGTACTATAAAGTAATTCTTCAAGGGATCTCTATAAATGTATTTTAAATGGTGCATAGAAAAGGGATAATGAAAATGGTCTCCACAAGAGGATTAATTAAAGGAGATCTACAAAGGGGCTAAAAAAGTTACTCCAGAATGGGGCCCCACAATGGGAATCAACAAAGGGATTTTGAAAAGGGTTCTTTTATACGGATTCTGAAAAGGGTCTCTGGAATGGGATTCCATAATGTTAATCTACTAAGGTATTATTCAATGGGGCTCCAAAAGGGGATATGAAAAAGTAGTTTCAAAAATGGAATTTGCAATGGGGCTCTACAAAGGTGCTTCCTTTCTATGTAGGGTTTATTATTTGATGCATTGGGTCACAAACTTCATTGATTTTTAGGGTTCTGAAATCAACTACCTTAAGTCCTATGTTATGTGATATGTGGTTCTTGTGAAGTGTTATGTGTAATTAATGCCTATTCAATAACTATTCAGTATAAAATGAAACCCAACCTCAAATAGTCATATAGTTTGATTGTAATTATGGTTTCTCTCTGTGTGTATTATAATCGATGTATGAACAATAAACATTGTTCATAACCAATATTTTACTCACACTAGAAGATGTTTCCATTATTCCCCTAGTACTGGGTATGATTTAAATGTAATCTCCACCCTAGATAGTATGATTAGTATTTCATTACATATAAATCAAACCAGCATTAACATCTAGAAAGGAGATATATCTTTACTCAGATATAGCATCTTTTTTCAATGTGATAATATAAAATGTGTCCTATAGATTGTGCATTTCCATGATTTTTTTGATTCTAATAGGGTATCAGGTCTGAAATTTGGTTTCTCAAATATGGTAAACTATTCACCCATTTAGGGTTTTGATTCTTGTATGTACACCAATGTAGAAATATAAGACACTGGCTCCCATCAACTATGGTTGGGTCCTTTACACTTAATAAAAAAATATTGTTTGATATGATAATCCTTTAACTATTTCCTAGTGTAACAACATGACACATAATTATTAATGTCACACATCATACCTAGACACTAGAATCTATGTATCATTCCATATTAAATTATCACTCTATCCAAATGAATGGACTATGAAGAATTGTGACAATAAAAAAAATCAAATCTTTTCGTAGATGCTGAAATGAAAAATTGATCCCTGTAAAAAATAATACGATTTTAAAACAGAACAACATGAAACGGTCTCCTAATAATATAGTGTTTCTCTAAATCTAATAAATTAATAATCCTAATTTCAACCCTATATAATATAACCAATTAGAGATGATGACAATATAACACTATCTAGAACCATACCTAATAAATATTCACGAGGACCTATATACAATAGTGAAAAAAATCCACATATGGTTCCACTCTTCAATCAATTTTATAAAATTAACTCAATGGGACTTTCCTGCAGATGGAATATATAATGACCATCCTTGTCCCAAGTGTATAGGAGATATTGAATTCAATCATATCATGGTATTCCCAAAAAACCCCTATTTTAGAGATTCAATTCATTCTAAGAATATTTTTTCTTAAACTCCTCTATTTATAAAACATGTTTAAGCTCTAACCAAAAAGAACGTGATTCTAGTATTTAAGCCCAAGAAAAATTTTAAAATATTTGAATCATGAGTGGGTTAAATTCTCCTCATGTTGTTGATGCTGATGAGATCAGTAAACAAACACATGATCATCATGACTTTGAAAACTACTAATACTATTTCAAAATCTATTATAGAAAACCAAGTAACCCTTTTCTGGGAGCAGGTACGTTAATAATAGGATATTATGTCATATTTCTCTTAATATTTTTGGAATTTGACCAATTTTTTCATCCCAAATAAATTTTATCTCAATTCATGTATGTGTCGTAAAATGTGAAAAAATCATTGATAAATACTAGATGAATCCTCATCAATATCAACCTTGAATATGGAAATTACGAATCCCAAAGACAATATGTGGTTCATCCAAAGAAGAAACAACATTCATAGTCGTTAGATAAACTGATAATCCATTCTCAAATATCACATGTCCTACACAATTAAATTAATTGATCTAGAAGTATAATTTATAAAAAATTACCATAATAAAATGGATCATATTGATAACTAGAACCAAACCCAAATGGTTTCCATTCTCACCCTAGGATCTCAAATAAATGGTAATTTATTCTGGGAACACTACCTTCAATGTGTTGAGATACTTATGTAATATTTTAGTAATCAATAACACAAAATCCACTAAACCATTTTTTGAACCAATAAACATCAATATATATTCGTAATCTATATAATGTCTCCTAAAATACTTCTATAGTATATCATACTTCAAATCCTAGAGAATATGATAACTCGGTCGATGATCAATCATTGAAAACCACTTTTTCATTATAAATAATCAACAAAATAATCTATACTATGAAATATATTCTTGTTCTTACCACTTAACTTATTCAACATCTAATTGTCCATACACAATCAAAGTAAACTATATTGTTTATTTGAAATAACACTATGGATTCCCAATGTGATATCCTAGGGTGGACACAACCTTTCACCATTAGGTCATCCAACTGATCTTGACCACTTTCAGGTCTACTACATCCAAATTATAAGAAGGTATCAAAAATTAGTGAGTATTTAGAAATAGATTAATTTTAAACTCTACATCCCTATCTGGGGGAATCCCCAAGATATCATATAGGAAAATGTAACAAAAACAATGTAAAATAATAGTACGACAAAAAAAGATGAAACTTTATCATGAACAACTGCTACAAATAAACTCTTGAGGTCTATATGGGAAAGTTGTACTTGACCAGAATCTTATCCAACTCAACCAAAAAAACCATGGATCTCCCATCGACTATGATAAATGGGACATAGTTGTGATAAAAATCAATATTAACATGATGTGAAACAATCTAACCCATTTCAATTATTACACCAAACAAATCCATATCAAGATTGAGGATGTCACAAACTAAGTCCACATGAGCTATCAATAGTGCACAATGTCAATGAAACTCCATCGCTTTCTATTTATCAAAAGGTTTTTATAACTATAAAAAAGTAAATGATATTCACGGACGATTAATAATTTTATGAAAAAGACCATACATAATCTATTGGGAGGCACTTGGGTTAAATAAAAAATCCATAAATACGATACAATAAATATAGTACCTATCACTGTCCCTCGACATTCATACATATCCACTAGAAACCCATATAATGCGTGAAGGTGCTTTAACTCTGAAGCATGTTGATGGAGAACTATAGTATTTGAATCATTTGACTATGTTTCAATAGAAGTTTGATAATATTACCCTAGAAAATTCTGAGTTGTAGAGATTTTCTGAAAACAAGGTTTCACATAATCATAAAATCACCTAGAAATTTACATATTTTTAGTTGAAGGAAATTAAATCTATTTTTATTCAAACATTCCAAAAATATATAAATTTAAGGGAACAATATATGACATTACTAAATGGATATATTCTGTTTTATGTTGGGAACCAAATCCACCATTATTATAATGAAATTTCCAATGTCTATTTTCTCCAACACAACATTGAATCTACAACTAGTTAGAATATATGTGTATGATCATCCAACCATTCCATACACATTTATCTATTCTGATATAGTGAAGTAAAAAATATGTACATTGGTTGAAATATACTTTATAAATAACTATGATTCTATATCTACTCATAAAACATGCTTGTATATATGAGATTTCAACTACAAATTATTTAAAAACTCTATAAAAAAATTAAATAACTATGAAAACCGATTGGTTTATTGATAAATGGTAGAATCTCCATAAGTCAAATAGAAGAACAAAAACCATTTCACCAACATCAACAACTAGAAAATAGTATTGGATAAAGAGGGTATTGTTTCCCTTCCGGTATAATCCCACATGCATGTCAAACTTTTCCTTGGAATATGACCATCACTTACTGGAAACCAATATTATCAACTTCTTTCAGTTCACTATGATACACTTAGGTGTATCCATGAATTCTAATTTATGATTGATTATTTCAAAAAAATTCTCTACATCGTGAGGATTATTATAAACTTTAATGGATAGTGTCTTCTCTTGAATGAAATTTTTTATTGATATCCTTCTCTTACGACTCATGTTTAGACCTCAAGTGATGTGTTCAAGTGTTCAGGTACATTCGGGTGAAGAAAAAAACAATGCACATTCTATCCTTGAGTAAATTCTAATCCATTTGAAGATTATATTGATGATCATCTCCTACACCCTTTTGGAGAATCCAAGTAACACGTCTCGAAGGCATACTAATGCCCAATAAAAATTTAGGAAATGATCATATTGTAGGAAGAACTAATTTTAATAAATAAATGAAGAAGAAAAAATGATGATTAAGGTCAATAACTAAAAACAAGTTAGTTATCCAATCTTCCCATGGTATCTTGAGTACCTTTATTATAATAGATGCCTAGGGACTCACCACAACCTACCTCTAATGTATCAAAAATCATATCAAATGTCCACTAAATATATAAATAAAAGGACTCTTTGTGACAAAAATCCCCAAATACCAAACATTGAAAAACTCAACTCTAATACCCAATTAAATTGGTACCACATCTGAATTTCCACACACTCGAATGGATTTCATGGTATCCACGTCATGACAGTAAGTACCCAAGCATAGATAATGATAGTGAATGATTTCCACTATCCTAAAGAAAAACCTTCCATTTATATATATAAAAATATACAAAAAAATTAATTGATTAATTTATTCCGTAGCAAAATAAAAACAAAATAAATAATACAACTAAAAATTAGAAGTAATTTCAATGTGAAAAGCAAAATATTAATGGAAAACATAAACATTAATGCTAGTCTCAATGATGGTGTGGAAAAAATCCAACCATATCACCACCAACTATGAAGGAAAATTTGAATGAAAATATTGTCTCCACATTAAAATGACTCCCTTTTATCTTTATAAAAAGAAATAAAATGTTCTATACACCATAGAAGAAGTTTGTAGGGTGTGAACTTACATTATCAGAAGTGCTCACATGTAGATGATCTATAACGAGTCTCTATATAAAATTTTAATAAATGATGGAATTTAATGAAAAAACATGATATAAAATTTATCATTTTTTATATCAAAATCATTTTTAAAATTTTAATTTTAACAATTTTAGCTTTCTAAGTGAATCTATGTGAAACAGTTCCATAGCATTTCATTTACATATATCAAAGTACGTGTATTAAATTAAATTAAATAATTAATTCTTATCATATCATATCTTGGAAGTTCAACCAAATAGTGTGTGCCAACATCATAGGTAACTTCCATCCATTGATAAATACAAACTGGGTATCTAGGACACATTTACACACCAATATAAAAAATCATGTTAACATTATTCTCGATGCCATGTGCATCAAATCTATGATGTATGGGAACACCATTTAAAGTGAACATCGAAATAGTATATATCGCATGACTATAAAAAATGGCCTATTTATTAGAGAAATATCCCATTACTGAACCCTTTGATAGTATAAAATCGTGTGGATAATTACATCCACTTCCAATAAAAAACACTTCACAAGTGATATTTTTGCCGAAAAAATCATTGATCCAATTCATATAATACAGTTTTTGAAAAAACTATTATAAAATCATTTAAAAATTCATTTAAAGAACTTTTGATTTTAAAAAATCAAGGAAACCACATAATTTATCAAAAATCACATTTCCTCACAAAATAATTAAAATATAAAGCCATTAAATTTTATTTATAAAATAATTTCTCAAAACATTATCAATGCAATTCATCCAACATTGGTCAGACGAGAAACCACATACCTAAACTCAAGGTAGAACATTTTGGAAAAGGGATCCTCAAAAAATATGAAAGGAACAGTTACAATGGTGGCCCATGAATAAATCCCCATGTATCTTATGATAGATTAGATATCAAAAAAGTTTAGAGGATTAGGTAGATCATAAAAATCTATGATGAATCCAGGACAACAACACTGAAACCGACAAAGGATGAACCCCTTGGAGGTATTTCACACAAAAGTACTTTATGAATACAATAAAATATACATGAAATGTCAAAAATCCAATAACACAACAAAATGAAAGTACTGCAATAAAAAGAAACAAATATAAAGATGTATTTTCTTACCCTGAATGACACCTCACATGACCCTAGTGACAATATCACGACACACCTTCACCAAGATGAGGGAAGGGTCAACAAACTGCAAGATCCATACTTCTTCAGGTTGAAGAAGATATAACTATCCTAGAGACCCGCCATCAAAAGTCCCCAGAGTGGTGAATAACACCAATGGTATTAAATAACACATAATATGGAAGCAATTACCCTTTTTATTTATTAGTATTGAGAGATAAGATATTAAATCCCAACAAAACCAAACTAAAAATATATGTAATGGAAAAAAATCCCATCCCCATATGAATGATTCAAAATAAAGTTCTACAAGTGGAAATAAATCACTAAAGGGATGTTCCAAAGAAAAGAAAAATAGTAAAAGAAACTTTCCCAACGTTTGAACAAGTAGGGTCCACCACAGTCTTTGTAGTCCTCCTAGTAACCTAAATGCTATTTTATATACTAAGGGGGAGCATATTGGTATACTCAGTAAGGAAAACCAAAACCTCTCATGCATAAGTGGGGAGGCATTCTATTGTCCTGTGAGAACAGAAATATCCAATGATCATAGAAGGAAACTATCCACCCAAACCACACCAAAGAACACTTCCTAAAAAATGCAAGTCATGTAAGGTGATAGTAATATCAAATCAATGTTTGGGTACCCCACACAACATTCCCACTGTTTATTGAAGACATCCAACGTATCCAACCTCCCCTGCCATTATCACTGCAATCCCACTACCATACCCGGCCCGCACACACCTGGGTTAACAGAAACTCACTTCCCACCCACAAAAACTTGGGCCACAACAACCATACGTAACCATGCTCGCAAACACCTGAGCGATAACAAATACCACCATGCCCGAAGACACCTGGGCCCGATCAACTACTACCATGCCCGAAGACACCCGTGCCTCATCCCAAAGACACTTGGGAAACAACATACCCGCACACACCTGGGCCAACCACCACAACTAGTCTACATGAATAGTCATGGTATATAATGGACCTCAGGACATCACAGCCTGTTCAATGAATCTTAGGCTACTCAGGAAAGGGAGTAGAAAAGGAGATAATAACCATCCACTCACATGGGAGTTGAAAAAACACCCTCCCCCATGAAATGGGGGTGTTCGGAACAATGTTTTCAACATGGTTGGGCAGAGAATAAGAAACATTAGAACTAAATTGTAGATATAGAAATTCATGCACTCGTCCCAAACTAGGGGTTCCAAAACTAGCCCAAACACTAACACCCTTGTTAATATTAATTCATAAAAAGCACAACAGCTACAACCAAGTCACAACTCATTCCTGGAAAACAAATACACTTTGAACCCATTCATGTTTATATATTCAAGTGTTTCCCAATAAAATAATTCTTCACTACCTCGAAACCAACAGGAATAACCACATGCCTGGGAAGGGAAACTATCAAGCATTAATTTAAGCATTCACACCTAGATCTCTTGTAAAGTCATAACTACAAAGGGATTTGGGAGATCCATCAAAGTACTGGAACCCAAACAAGCGCCAACATACAACCCCACACAGCATCAGATACACAAACCAAGAACTGAACAATATCAGGGGATCCCATCCCCATATCCATCACCCCAAAAGTATCAAGTAGGACAAAGACACATGTTACCAAAATAAATAAAGGGAGTTTTAGGATTCAAACACACCTTTCATTAATTATCCTTCTACATTTTGGTTAACTGGGGTGAACACGAAAGGATTATTATTCATTGGTAATCTATTTAATCAATCGAGTTTACAGGATTAACCAGTTTCCATGTTACAACCATTCAATCATAATGTATTTTAGAAAAATAGAAGTTCATTAGTGTGAAAAAGGACCACCAACGACCACGATTTTAAGTGTACATAAGAACACACTATTCATATCATATATTTGATGGTAAAAGAGTGCTAAAATATTTTCAAAAACACCCATTCATTCTATAAAAGTCAATTTTATCATTTTTGAGGTTTCGTTTCATCCATCCCCATGGGTACATTATCATACCCACCCCATATGATGCTTTGTAAATAGAGATGAAGAAAAAACCCTACTTGGATGATCAAATATCCATGTTTTTTTTGACGTGCCATGAATTGGGGATACACGACATGCAAGGGAAGAACTTTGAGGACTCCCAGAATGAGTATGAATGTCTCAAGCACAGGTGCACGACTAGCGTCGGGAAGGGGGAATCCAAATGCCCCACAGAAAGAAAAGAGACCATCCAAGAAGAAGGAGGAATCCACATGCGATAAAAGGTGAGATCCTAGAGTTACAATATATAAATTTTGAACAGCTTCAAAGGAAGATCATGGATTCACTATGTGGTTGGAATGTTACACATAATGTAATTAATTGTAATTTAATAATTCTCATCGGAGAGGTGTTCATAACAGTTGTCTGTTAAATGATTTCATTTAAAGATTTAAAAACGGGCCTGTCAAGGCTTTCCCCACACCTAGGGGATTTAAAATATTTTTTATGGGGTGAAAATGGATTTAAAGAACTTTAAAAAGGTTAAAAGACTCATAAGTGGTGTTATGGGAAAAATGGGGAACGAAAACCCAAAATGCCCATGTGGCACCGATCAGTGTCATAGATGAGTGACTCCACGGTGAAATCCTGCCACTGATACACTGACCTTTGGATTTGAATATACTGAAGGGGTACAGGGAATCCCCAATAGTAGAAATTGTAAATGTAATGGACCCGGAGGGTCCGGTACATTACAGAATAAATGCTGAATAAATCCTTTTGGAGGGAGAAAAGGTCCCCAAAATTGTATGTTAAGAGCTCTAGGATGACATAAAATAAGAATCATGTTTAATTAATAATGAATCACTCATAAAATAAACTAAAAATATTATAGCACAATAATAACATACTGTGTAATGTTGTTATAGGATGTGAAACCTATTGGGTTTATATAGGATAACATGTTCTTTACTTTTTAAAAAAATATTTTAATAAACATTACCATTCCTGTAGACCATTTTCAAATCTTGTAACCATTCACACTGTATTCATCTCATGACATTATCTTGGTGGAAAATTCATTACATAGAACCCCATTGATAAATGTGTAAATTCCCAGATAATAGGGACAACTCTAGTTTTTCAGAAAACTCCATACTATGCCATGTCTTGTACAAACATGGGGAGAACCCTATTAATCCAATTCTAATTATACATATACTCCATTAGATCCAAAAAATACATCACCAAACCTTATCCATTCTTCGACAAAAATTCCCTCCTACCACGAGAGTCCCAAGACTCATCCAAATAAATGGGAAATAAATAAAGACAATTCAAATACAAGAATTATCATAAAGATATGTTATAGATAATATTTAAATTCATGAGGTTGGAAGTTCCTTAAATAATTAAAGATAATTATATGATCATTATCATGAATTATTTTTCGGCATTATATAATATAAAATAAATTTTATTAAAAATAATTATTATATTCGATAGAGTAAAATATACAAAACACCGAGCATATAAAAACCATTAATTATTATCATTTATTTATTAATGTTATAATCTTTTCTTTATCTATTTTTGAATAAATAATATTTTCCAAATAATTTATATATATTGGCCAAAATATTTTTTAGTATACTAATTGGTGCTTTCAATGTAAGCACTCAATTTTTTCTAAAGACATATTAATAATTAAAAATATATTTTCATTAAAAATGCATATTTTTTATTTTATGATAAATATTATAATAAATCTATAAAAAATTTAAAATTATATGTTAAAAATTTATTTTTACTTTTTATTTCAAAATTTCAATGTTTTATTTGGAAAAATTTATAAGAAATATTTTGAAAATAATTATTTTTTTAATAATAGTGAAAAATAATGATTTTTTTTAGATTTTATATTTTTATTTAATGTTATTAGAAATTAAATGGCAATATTAGAATTTTTGAAAAATTTAATTATACATTATTATTTAAAAAATTAAAATAATTGTTATTAGTTATTTTTGAAACATGAAATTATAATAAATAAAATTTATGTTATAGTATAATTTATTTAAACTAATTTTAAAATCACAATTTTCTAGATTTATTTTATATTTAACACTACCACTTTTATAATTATGAAAAAAAAGAAAAAAAATATTTGGAATTAGTGGTTCCAAATTTTTTTATTTGGACCCATTTATTTTTTTCTATTTGACTAATAATTGTTGTAATTTTCCTTAAAACGACAATGGTTAAATTAGGTTAATTAATGAAGAAATAAAATGTTATAGATAAAAAATGACCCTAAAAATTGATTGAAAAATATTTTATGAGTTCATTATGAATATAATCATTCAATGTTATATTATATGGAATTTTGTTCCCATTTGGGTATTATTATAACCTCTGTGATATTTTATTTTATAAAATGTCTAAAATTTTACACACTTTTTTGTTATTAAATGTAATATTATTAAAATCTACTTAATAGATGATATACTCAATTATAACTATTTATATAAAATATAAAATCAATATACTCATCAAATATTTTTAAATTTTGTTTATTAAATAAATGCTTCCCTTAAATTCGTACACAACGCTGATAATGTAATTATTCGATTAATGTAAAATAAAATAAATGATATTAAAATCATTAAGGGAGATATAATTGATGATAATTAATGTTATAATGTAGTATTATTTATGACAATGTTATTTTAGAGATATATTAAAATATTATGATCGATTTATATTTTCTTTCATGATGATATAAATTCCAATGTCATGAATAGTTCTATTAATAGACATTACTGATATTTTATAATAAATATTATGTTATTCAATTATATAAAATTATTATAATTCTTCAATTTTACATGTTGATTGGGATGTTGTTAATTAATTCTTAAATGGTCCATTATTTAGACATTTCTTCATTTATATTATCTATATTAACCTTCATTGAGTAAAAATCATTATTGTCATTGTATATTTGAAAGGGGTTAATGAGTGCATAAAACAAAAAGATAAGGATAGAAAAATTGACAAAACATGAGAAAAATATGATTTATTAAAATATTTTGACACAAACTCATCATAAATTATTGATAAATTATTTAAATACAATTGTAATAAAATATAAATTTATATTAATATAATATTTATAGATATTCCATGGATTACCCTCCCATCTCTTATAAAAGGTATCTTTTCCATGACTTTACTTCTCATATCCATTTTGTTCGTATTTAACCAATATTTTCCCAAATTATTTACTATAATCTATGTCATCATTCCAGATTACATTGTTTTGGAATAATACATACCCTATATGAATATTGATGTTACTCAGATGAAATATTCAAATGAATATGTATATTTTTAACTACATTTTTTAGTTTTATTTCTTCCTCGAAATATATTAAATCTTCATTATACATTATTTTATAAAAAAATAAATATATTACATATGATTTTTTTATATTAAATTAATAACTATATCAATATCTTCTTCCATAAAATGGATAACACAACTACCATTTCTTTGTAAGGAAGTCAACCACCTTGTGAATTGATGTAAATAATTTTCCGTCACTATATACCATGACTGAATAATAATTATAGAATTTTTTTTATATTATATTAATTGAAAATTTGAAATCCATTATATTTAATATAGAGTTTAAATTCTTTGATTTCTATTCACTAAAAATTTTATTTTTTTTATGTGTATGTGCGAACTACCTCCTCTACAAATCGATTTAATTATTTTTTCATCCCCACAACACATGAATGATATATAATATTATATTTAAATGAGCAGTAACACATTTAAAATATTATGAATCTATTTTAATGATGTAATAAAACATAAGGTTTTTACAAAACTATAATTTATTAATTTAGTCAATACTCATGCATTTATACACCAATAGTCTCAAGGATTGTACCATATTTCAATTTTCCTAATCATATTTTATGATTTGTTATAAAATTATTATTGATGTCTATAAATTATAATAACATCATGATTATTATTAGGATTTCGGTGGAATAATGAACTCTTTGAAAATTGTTCAAATATAGAACTCATTTATTACATATGAGATGAATATAATGGAAACACCCATCCTTAATTTAATTGGTTACATGATTAATTATAACATTTTATTAAATTATTCAAACGAATACATAAAATGTAAAAAAGAATATAAATAATGTATAAAATTAACATATTTTTTTTTAATTTATGAATATAGTAAAAAAATGCTACATGTCGGATCAAGGTATGATGCTTTCATTAGAAATGAAATTATTAATTTCCCCTTTTAACTTATTTTTAGGATAGTCGAAAAAAATTATTTTTTTTATAATTTATAGAATGAATGGTATTTCTATCTCCCATTATTCAATAATGGTTTTCTATTTCATTTTATATTATTCAAATGTTATTCTCAATTAAAAGGTTTTATTTATTGTGTTCTCTGTATATAAATTCTAAAAATTTATTTTTAAATGGAAGGGTATTTTTGTATCAGGAAGGGTACTATATACATGTTTAAAAGTTTGATTTGAATTTCTTATGATTGAAATGAACATTAATTAAATTATTTACATAGTAAATTTGATTTTATGTGAAAAATTGAGACTAATATGTCTTATAAGAAGGGTTGATCCCCAGTATAGCTCACAAGTGAGCATGTTTAAGCATAAAGATAACCATGTAATTGAATTTTGATTTGTAGACAATGTTATTCAGTTTTTTTAGATTAAGTTAATAACTTTGGAAACCTTATATCATTGTGGTAAACAAAATATTTTAAGAAATTTTTTTATTATTGAATAATGAATAATATATTGGTTCAATATATTATTTTATTCTGTATTATGGTAGTTATATATATTTATATAAATTTATAAATATATTAGTTATTGGGTAATAAGTGAAGTTAATTTTGGGAATGAGATATTAATTGTGATTCATGTTATATGGAGATAATAATTAAAATTATCGTGGATGACTATGTGATAAAATATATATGATTTTTTGGTATAAATATTAGTTATGAAAATATTTATTCAATTTTATTAATTTTTCATCCATCAAATGATCTAGGTTGATATTAATGATATACTGTTGATTTTTCAAAATTAAAGTAGTTTTTCTTTGTATAAAAGTTTATTCATTTTGGGAATTACATTCTATTATCATAACCATTACCGTTTATTATAATGTGCAGATATAAGATCAATATATTATTAATCATTAATGTGTAATGTGATCCTTTATATTTTTATTCTACTGCGTTATTAATAACTCAATATATCATGAATACTCATAGATTAAAGAAAAAAACATGAGTTCCGAGTAGAAATTAGATAAAAGAAGAAATAATTATTTATAAGTAGTATATTTCCTTATTATTTTAGTAAATATTATATAATAATTCATTATATCATGGAATTTGTTTTCATATAAATGTTATCAATTTCCATTTCATATTGAGAAATCGATATTATTTTAACCTGATATAGAATTACACTTTTTTTATGGTTAACAATCTAATGAACATGTTCTATATTTTTATATTTTATTCCCATGATGTCTTGTTTTTCATCCATATTTGTTTTTTCAATTACCAACAAAATATTTCTACTTGTAAATAGTATATAAACTATTCCAAAAAGAAATCCATATTTCACTTTTCTTTTTTGTCGAGTGGATATTGTATTAAAAATATTTATGATGTGGGAATTCATTTATAGTTATCTTAAAAACACATAAACCTATTTTTAGATAATGATTAAAATTTTGGAGCACATAATTTATTATGGTTGGGATGAATTTAATAACAACATATAGTTTTAATAAGAATGACTATGTTAGCAAGAATACATGAAATGAAATAGCAAGCATAAATAAACAATGAATTATTTTTATTAGAATGTTACTTTTATAACCTATGGATTAATTTGTTGATAATGAATTATATCAACCAAATTATTATAAGTTATTAGAAGTACTAACTTATAATTTATTAATTATTTCATTTTAAATAATAAATCTTTTTTTATAAAGATTTTTTATTTTAGAAAACTACATTTTATATAATAATGTGTTTATTTTTTTATGAGGGAATACTATATATATATTTATAATTATTTTTAATTGTTTTTAAAAAAGTACGACCAGTTTTTAAATTTTCATGGTAAAATTATTTGAAAATGAATTTTTAGTGTTTTTCTGTAAATATTGATTTCTTTCAAGGATGATTGAAATATACTAATATTTATAATGAATATAAATTTCTTTTTACGTTTTATAATGAAAAATTATATTTTTAATTAGAATAAAAATATTTATTTATTCATATTTAATATTATCAATATATGGGTTTTAAAATGTATTTTATACTTGAGATTAGTTTAAAAATGTTTTTATATTTAAAATTATCATTTTTTAAAAACATTATTTTCATTGTGTTTATATGATTACCAATTAAAATAAAAAATATCCACATATGTGTTTTAAATATTTAAAAATTTATTAACTATTTGAATTCACGGGTATTAATTTGTTAAATAGGACCCTATTATTTTTATTCTGTATAAATATTAACAATACTAATTATTGTTACCACAAAAGCGTAAATTTGGTAGCTAATGTAACACCTTGACCACAGAATCAAGGAGCCGGTGCATTATTTTAGTACATTTTCATGATCACAAGGAATCAAGTCCCAAAGGACCAATCGGTTTTTTTAGTCTTAGAATCAATATACATACATATGTTTAACATTACTACTTTAAAAGAAATTCAACAATAATTTATTTCACTAGAAACATCCAAGCATCCTAAATTATTCTCACAAGTCACTCATAACTATCTTCTTTATATCCTGGGAAAATGAAACATAAGAAAGGGGTGAGCTCAAATGCTCAGTAAGGGGATGAAATATAGTGGAATATAGCCTAAATATTAAGCATGGTGAATAATTGAAAACAAGTTCCTTTATAAATAATAAATATGAACACTTTTATAACAGGAATATAAGTTGAGTAAAATAATGACATTATAAAACATAATAATAGGTATTCTACTAGTCGAATTTCCACATTAACCATCAATGTTATTTTCATAATGAAGGAATTTATAATGCTAGAAATTATGAAAAAAAATTCAAGGCCTCGACCAAGACGTCTAAAAATTATTTAGGACTCGACCAAAACCATATATGAAATTGGGAATGGCCTAGGCTATTTTCACATCTAGTTGTCTCCGGAGTCCTATCGATGCATCTAGGAATTATATTGGGCACCACCTATCACTTATTAAGTTCAATGCATTCCTCATATGAAAATTTTGAAACATAACCCAACATTCATATTAAAACTAGCATACTAAATGTCAATAATTTAAGCACAAACTATGAATGGCATAAAAATAGCACATCCATAGTCAAACAAAAATCATTAAATAAAATATAGAAGATTTTATTACAATATATTAACCTCAATTGAGAATAATGAAGGATATTTACATAGATGAAAATAATAATCATAACAATTTGAGAGAAATATCCCATTTTTTTATTTAAATCCTTTAAAAGTCTCCTTAATTATGAAGAATCCATTTAAAATATATTTTTTAATTAAAGTATCCCATAACACTTTGAAAAATTAAAAAGTAATTTTAATTTTTTAATATTAATGTCCATATAAATAAATCCTTAAAACCATTTCTAAATCATTTACATTAATGAGAAATATTTAAAAGAATACATCTTGAAAACATTTAAAATGATATTTTAGTTAGAGTTCATAACCAAATGTTAGATAATTGAATACAAATAATTGAGGTAATAAATACATTAGAATATCATTAGAATAACGGTATTCATGATATAATATGTCAATATACATTTTATAATCCATATAAAAGTGAAAATACATATAACAACAAATAAGTCTCCATGAATTTAAATTGAGATGGAATCACTTATAAAGTACATATCCTTAGGCTAAGGATAAATCAAATACATAATTATGTGTGAAAAATATAAATACCCTCAATGTGGTTAGATATATAGTGTAAATCAATTAGAGTACAACCACACATATTCATTTAAAAACAACACCAATGACAAGGACGTTTAACTCAATGAATGGGAATTGAGTTATGATTACTCTTATCAAGTTTATATCAATGACATGAGAAATAATCAATGGATTTATTGTGTCTATCAAAAGTATATCCACACAAAGGGGGGTGTAAATTAATACATTAATAATAAATAATTATTCTACACATAATATTGGATTAAATAATTAATGAAGTATGCGTAAAGCACAATGTGTGGAAATTGAAATTTAAAATTCCCTTAACGATTTGGTAACTCACGAAACATACACCCCATAAAAGAAGGATTATTCAATGAAGCTTTAAATACCCAAAAATTAAATTATATTACACAAGGAATACAATAATGTTGAGTATATACACCCCCACAAAATTAAATAGTGGAAATACAACATGAATCTCACGGGAATAAGAAGTGTGATTAAATCCCCTTACCACGTTGTAATAAATCGAGTCATATGAACAAAAGATAATAACCACAAAATCATTCACATAATACTATGAATATAAGTAGAATCATGATAATATATATCAAATGGTAGTACACAATACACCACATGCAATAAATAAGTCGCGAGTAATGGAAATCTCATGGAATTAAAAGTGAGATTAGAAACCCCTTACCTCAAGTTCTACTTGTCTTGTATGTTACTTTTTATCCATGAATACTAAACTTATGTTAATTTATTCTTGATTAAGAATAATTTTATATTTTTTTATCCATTTTATATAACTAATTATGTTGATAAAAAAATTAGTTAATTATTTGAGTTCATATTGGATATTTTAACGATGTTCGGAACTCGAGTAAAAAATGAACCTGTTATAATTACAAATTTTCGATGTGTCCAAAATTCCATTATCTCAAAAATTATATAAATGATTTAAATGTAATATATATATTATATATCCAGTATATATATGTATTTTTTAAAGTACATAAAATTTGGAGATAAGAAATGAAAGTCACCGTTAATGGAGATGGTAAGTCGTACGTACCCATAAACGCTACTTTCATTTCTATTTTGTATTTTAACTGAATTAAAACACAATGATACATAGGTATATTATAATTATAGTATAATATCATATATAATATCAATAAATTAATCTTTTACAATTCTCAAATAAGGAATTAATGATTCATATCACTTTGAGGGGGAGGTAGTCCACACTCCTCAAATGAAATTATCATGTTTTACCCATAATGGAAGGCATAAAGGAATTATATAAGTGGAAAATACAAAATCATAAATAAAACATAAAAATACTATATATAAAATATAAATATAGTTCCATATTAATGGTCACCATGAGAGGCGGCATGATATAATTGAACAATCATTGTTTCGTGAGGAGTTAGTTTCCCATCCACAGAACAATATGTTCTTTAACCATTAGTTGTAGATGTGTGTAAGTGTAGATCAAATAAATATCATAAAAACATCGTAGTATACATAGGATACTGTTTTTGTTATAAAATAAAGTAATAAAAAGTGTTTAGGGTTTCGATAAGTAGAATAAATGAAAATAAGTTAAGAGAAACCATTACATTAAATTTGGGTAACTCTCTTTGGTTTGAACCAAACAGACTTTTTGAAGTGACTTCTGCCTCAGGTAGGCTTTCATGTAGAATATTGGGATCTTGATATCTTATTTTGGTGGGTTTTCATGAGATAATGGGCTTGAGAGGTGTGAGGAATGAGTGAGAAGTGGTGTCCTTTTATAAGGGAGAGGAGGGGCACTTTTGGAATATTTGAAAAGGTCGTTTTATTATAAACTTATATTCGGTTTCAAAATTTCTGAAAATCATTAAATTAAAAGATAAGATGACTCATGTTAAAAAAAATCATCAAATATGAATTGGACAGGTTTTGGATATTTTTCCAATATTAATAATCTTATTTATTTAAATAATTTATTAATTAGGTGAATACTGCATCATTATTCTCTCAGAAAGAATTTAATTTATTGGATGTCTAAAAATTAAAAAAAAATTCCATAGTTTAGGAAATATTTCTTCTTTAAAATGAATATTTTTAGTCGAAAATATTACTTATATAACCCCATTTAAAAATTTATATACTAAAATATATTTGTTAATGACATTTTTGGATTTACGTTAAGTTAATTAAAATTAAGTGTCATTATTACTCTTAAGTGGCTCCATGGAGTCCCAAAATCGACACACGGATACCCATGATCGTCCATGAATCAACCAATAAGGTTATTACATGTGTTAAGGTAATTCTGTAATGTTATAATATTAATTTTACATTAAACTACCCTATTTACTTTTAACAGTGGTAAATAAAAGTCAAAAGATACTATTCACCAATAATTATTTTCATTTTATTAACAAAATTTTACATACTAATAAAAAACATGTGTGTTAGATATTTGAAATTCAATTCATAGAAGAGGTAAAATTCCATTTAAATGAAAATGTGATTTTTTAACTACTACTAAGTGGTTTTACTATTCATCACAAATTGAATTTTTTTATAAAAATGCCCAAATATAATCCTAAGCTATATTTGATCTTCTAAATTAAAAAATGATGTCAATTTTAAAAAATTAAAAACATAGAAGTTGTATAAGTTAATTTTCAATTAATCTCTATTGTCAAAACTAATAGCATGTTTTTAAAAAATAATAACTATCAAAAGATTGACATTTGTTTATGTATTATATTAAAGTGAAATTAGTTCCAATGACAAATATTGGATTAAATGGTAAAAATATAATTTAATTAAACTTACAAACCATTCAAATAGATAATTTAACACTATTAATTATTCTGAACAAAAATGTTGTTTTCAATTAAAATTTTGTATTTTTCACTATTCACCCATATATACAAGTTATCTGAAAAGAACCAAAAATTTATCAAAACTAAATTTTGATGTCCTGATTATAAATAAGAAGTTTTTTTGTAAAAATGAATATATAAAATTTCTAAATATTAGATTTAAAAGGGATCTCCATTAAAAGGCGGTAAAATTACATTTTTTAAAAATACTTGTTTTATCTGGAAAATTGTACTTGTTCTTATATTATGAATTAAAACACATAATATGGATTATAAAATTATATGTAGAATATAATATTTAAAATTCAGTTAATAATATTCATAACAACTTTTTGAATGGCTATATTGGTAAGTCGGGGTGTGCTCAAACTCGGTGATGTGTGTAGCGCAAGCTATTGAATTATTTTAAAGAAGATAACTTGCTATGAAATCTTGGTGTGTTACAATAAATGTAAAAAATATAATTATATAAACTATAAAATTAATTTAATTGTTTTATTAAGTTTATTTTTTGAGTCCATTTAATCAAAAAATTTCATATACTATGTCATATGTCATATTTTCTCCATGTGGGTGTGATTATTACTTTTATAATATTTTACTGAATGAAATGTGAATAATATCTCACCTCTTTATTTATAACTATATTATTAATAGAATTCAATTATATGTAGGATATTTTTTATTATTGATATAATTTTTATATATTAAAAAATCATCTTTATCATGTTAATTTATGTTTAATTTTTATTAAATATATAATAACATTAATTTTTTTACATGGTACAACATTTATTCAATTAATGGAAAATTATGATAAATGATATGAAACATATTGAATGATATATAATTTGAGATAATAAATTTGATCAATGAATTTGAAAATAATATATGACAATTTAGATATATAATAAAATACTAACATCTAATTTTTTATTTATTTTAATTATTAGAGTCAAGTAATGAATAGTTCTAATAATAGACATTAATTAAATTTCATATAAAATAATATTTTTTTACAAGATATAAAATTAATATAATTGATATATTCATCCATGTGAATATTAAATTATTTATAATAACATCAAATTTCCATTAATTGTCCATATTTCAATTTATTATAACTATATTGACCTGAAGATGTAAAAAACCTTCATTTCATGGAAAGTGTAAACAGGGTTAATGAGGGGTTAAGAAAAAATTATAAGTGTAATAACATAGTAAAAAATATTACAGTATTTATTTTATGGGATTAAAAATACTATTAGTTATTATATAATTGAAAAAAATTAGTTTTCTTCCATTTGTAATGGATATTATTTAACCCTGAATTATTATTCTATGAAATTTCAAGTGTCCCCCTCCCATTACTTATTATAGGAAACCTCATATTCCCATTCAATTAAAAAAACAAATTATTATTTTAATATATCTTCCAAAATCAATTCATATAATCTGTTTTAATAATTGTACATGTAATGATGCAGGAATGCTACATACCCTAGAAGGATTAATCTGTTAATCAAAGGGGACATTCCAAATGAGAGGTAGAGTCATTATGACATATTTTACTTATATTTATTCCTCTACCTCCACAACATAATTATTAACAAATTATATATAATAACACCATTATTATATATATAATGAGGTGATATTTCATTAACATCACAAACTCTTTTCACAACCTCTTCAATAGAATAGTAAATTAAACAATCATTTCTGTGTATGTCATAATGGGGCCTCGTGTACTGATGAAATTCATTTACCATCACTAGGACTCATAAATAGATTATAATAATGGAATTAATGATTATATATTATATTAATTATATATTTTGGATTATTAAAATATAATATATCTTTTACCATCTTAAATTTCCATTCACTGAAAAATTAGTACATCATCTGGCCTATTTATGGACTACCGCTTCCATGTAGAATTGTGATTCATTTTTCATCACCTTCAAATAGGGATGATATTTATAAGTGTATTTTAATGTATTAATATGAAATTTATGATATTATCAACATTATAAAGAGGTAAAATAATTCTCACATTGTTTACAAAACATTCATTGACAAATGGGTATGGTACTACTGTGTAAGAACGATCTAATGTCTCAATGATTGAAAAATATTAAATTTAACATAACCATATTTTATGATTGGTTTAAAATTTATGATTGATCTATAAAACTATAATTATGTCATGATTTATATTCTATATATAGTAGAATAAAATCCATTTTTACCACATTCATCAAACATAATTCAATTTTGAAATTTGAGTTGAATATCAAGTAAACACGTAATATAATATTAATTTATTAAATAATTATATAAATCATTATATTATAAAAAAAAGAAATAATAAACAATTAAATGGTTATCAATAAAGTATAAAATTATCATACTCTTTTTATTCTTGAATATTATGAATTTATAGGACATGTTGAACACAATGTAATGGATTTTCATTTTAAAAAAATTATCCTTTTTTAAAACATTTTTACTAAATTCAAAAGAAATGTAGTTTTATTAACATATATATTATTAAAGGATGTTACCAACATCATGGAGACTCAATTATTTGAATTTTTCATTATATTATTTCATTTTATATTTAATTAAAATCGATTTTAAATTATTTGAGTATTATTTAGATGGTAATAATAGATTTTTAAAAGAAAGGGGTAATTAGACATATATAATTTTCTTGAAAATCAGTTTTAAATAGTTTATCAAAGGTTTTATGGTGAAATGGAACAATAATAATATTTAATATATTAAATTTAAGAACTATATGTGAAATTGGTGAGCCTAATACATCATAATAATCATTTGAGAATCATTTTACCACAATGGTGGTCATTATACATATTATACATAGGGTATTTATAGATAACATTAATGTATATAATTATAGATTATATTATTGGTGTTTCCAGTTTGTGTTGAAAATAATTGTGTAATGTACATTTTATTTTTTGGTAATATTGATGGTTTTTTCAAAGGGTTTATCCTAGGTATTTATCTATGGAATATTAATTGTGACACATGTTTAAAACATGTTGTTAATGTGATGATCTATGTTTTAAAAAAATAGACATATACATATTCAATAGGAATAAAGGGTTTTTAAAAAATTTTGGTATATTTTTTATGTTTAAATATTTAATTTCAATATCTTAATGACTATGAAGGTGATGGTATACATTTATTTTTTTAATGTTTTCACTATACTAATGAATTTATTTTATTTATGTCTCCTAACATTATTTTTGTGCACATCTCAGAGTTTAAAATTTATTTTCAATGGGATTTGAGATGATTTGGGAAAAGTTTGTTATTAGGATATTTTTTGAAAATACACTATGAAAATAAAACATATTTCTTTTAAAAAACTATGTATTGTTTGAAAAATGAAAAATAAATAGATATGTCCATTTTTTATCATGTGGTATTTATATGAAAGATTTATGAAAAAAGTAATAAAATTTTAATCATAAATAATATTTTGATTATATTAATTTAAATTATTGTTTAATTTCACAAGAATATGTAATGTTCAAGGATGATTACTTACATATTCTGTAGACTATATTGTGTTTCATAGAATGTGTCCATTTTTTAAAATTTTTAACTCTCATCTAAAATATCATGTAATAGTTTTTTGAAATAAGTTTTTAGTTGGAATATTGTATATTTATGCTCTATTAATAGTACCAATGTCGTAGGTTGATCCATCATGTTTTGATGGAACTAGAGGGAGATCAAGTTTTAACACCACATTTCACAAGTTGATTAGATTTAGTTGTATGAATATTATTTTTAGCCTATTATTCCCAAACTTAGGTGTTTTTCTTTTGATGATATATATCCCAATTCTCAAAAGGGGAATGATGGTTATGTAAAAATTCATGACATGTAAAAATAAGGAATGATGTACTATCAAATAATTACAAATAGGATTTTCCCCGAAAATTTTATTTAATAGTATCACAACATACTCCAACATTTATGATGGTTCCATATACCATATTTTGTCAATAATGAGGTGATCCATGAAGAGTTGGGTTTCACATTGGATTGGTTATAATAAGAAAAGTCATTTATAATTCAGTTTTTTGGGAAATTTTATTTATTTTCCTATTATACACTCTTATACATGTGAAATTATGATAAAGAAATATTTTTGGTTTTCAATATTGTTTAATTAATCACACCTCATACTAGGCTCTTCATGCATATTTATAATTTATGTATCAGGATATGATAAATGGTATGTGGGTTGTGGTAATTGTTTTATCAATGGATTGTGGAGATGGAGGTGGGAACATAAGATATTTTAATGGATTACTCATAGATTTCTTCAAACATACTCCTATACATGGAAAGTATGTCGACATTAATATCTTCTTTATAATCTATATAAAAAATCCTGAGTTTTACAAATGATACAATCGATTCAATAACAGACATAATACACCACATAAAACTTAAGTGAATAACTAAATAATATTACATATCATCATAACAATGCAGTTAAACTGTATAGAAAGAATACTATTAATTGATTTTTTAAAATATTCATTACCCGTGTATATAATTAATTCATTTATGAATAATAATTTATAAATTAAAATATAGCCCTTCTTAATTAAATGGAAATGTTTTTCTGGAGAACTATTAAAATGAAAATAATTGAGTTTATAAAAAATTTAAATATCTATCTATTGATTTTATTAAAGATATTAATATTTAATATATTCAATTTAATTTTTCAAATTCATCCTATATGTTTTCTAGACATTATATTTGAAAAAATTAAATTTTTCAGATAAAAGAAGTATAGTTTTTAAAATAAGAAAATTTTACCACCCTTTGATGGTGAGCACATTTCGAATCTACTTCATGTTACCTTTATAAGATCTATTATTAAAAATAAACTTCTTATTTGAAATAGGGACATCAAAATTTACATTGGTTGATATTTTGGATTTTTTTATAAAATTTCTATATTAATGAATATTGAATAATACTGCATTTTAATTCAAAACTGCCTTTTCATCTAAGTTATTTATATTGTTAGATTATCATTTAAAATTTTTTTACTATATAATTATATTTTTTTATCATTTAATCCAGTTTTTTAATTTAATGTTATTTCATATTGAAATTAGACACAAACTCATGTCAATCTTTTGATGGGTTTTACATTAAAAAACCACCTGTTTTCTCGTAATGACAAGAGGGGTTAATTTTGAATAAAATTAAATCAACTTATATGTTTTTAATTTGGAAAAATAGATTCCATATTATTAATTAAAATTTCATAATTATTTAAATATGTTTTTTTTATTTTAGAACATTACGAAAATTATCTTTAGTAATTATTTTAATTACTATGGTTAAGGGTACATCGGGTAATTAAAGTTAAAAAAATACTATAATAATATTAAAATACCCTGACACATGACCTTTTTTATTGAATGAATTTATCATAAACATGAAAATACTTGGTTCTATTTTAGGACCACATAGAGCCACTTGGATGACTTTAATGCATTAATAATATTGTATTCAATGAAAAGTCATTTTTGTGAGACTTCTGGTTTTGAGAAGTAATGTATTTTCATATGGAGAGTTATAGTTGATATCACCAACTATTTATTGTAATTTAAATATAATATTATTTCTGACATCATGTATATTTATTTATTAATTTTTGAAATTAAATAATTATATTTCTTGATGACACAATGATGATGTAGTAATTTCTTAATTAATAAATTACTCAAATAAATTATATTATAAATATTAGAATTAATATTATTTGACAAAATTTATTCAATCCAATTTTTTTTGGAAAATTTTCAAAATATTTCCTTACATAATGGATTTTGTTTGAGCTTTTCATCCTTTTATGATAATTTTTAAAAGTCAACTAATGAATAGTGTCAAAATTGACAGTATTGGTATTTCAAAATATAAACTATTTTATTAAATGTTATTAAATTAATTAAAATTTAATATTGATCTAAATAGTTATATTATGTCCAAATATTTCATAAATTTAACTTTTGGCCGTCGTTTGATATGTTATGGTAATTACAGTAACAAACAAAGTGTAAACAACCCAATATGATGGTAAGAATAAGAGGGGTAAAATAAGGGTTAAACCAAAAAGTTAAGGAAAAAAATATAATCAAAACATGTATAATATTTTTTAAATGATGTTTATTTTACAAAACATCATATTATCTTAGAAATAATGTATTTTGGGACCATTTGGAATCGATAGTGAATTTTTATTAATTTAATATTTTATGAGTTTCCACAGGTGCCCCTCTACTATTCTATACAAAGGTACATACTCTTTGATAATACTCAAACGTCCAAAGAATTTTTCATCTTCCAATATCTCTCCAAAACACTTCCTATAATCCCTATTCATGTTATTTGGGCCTTATTTTTGGATGAACACCATTCTTAGAGGTTTTAATGTGTTCGTCATGGGTGATCAACCGAAGAAGATGTAACGTTTTAAATGGTTTCTATTTTATTTATTCATCCAAATACTCTAAATATTCTCCTTGTATGTTTAAATGATTAATCAAGTATAGTTAATATAAATAGATGTTATTATGGTAATATCATCACCTATATCTACCTCCAATTTGATCATATAGAAAATGAACATTTTGTTTGCCTGTACGATGGACTACCGTCTTTCAAACTGATACAGATTGGTTTTTATTACTATCTCCCAAGAATGGTCATAAAGATGGAATAAATATTAATATATGATATTAATGACATATTAATAATTTTAAAATAATAATATTTTTATTATGTTATTACCTTCCAGGAACATTAAAATGATACCATTGTTCGTCCATACTTGTGAACTATAACCTTCAAAAAGCGATGTGAATCAGTTTTATTCACCACATCACTTCTATGATGTATATAAGTATATTTAAATAATTATGAAAATATTAATAATATTATGATAATTATTTATTGGTAATATAAGAAATACATTATTTCCAAAACAATAAATGAAAAGTGGAAACGTTACTTA
The DNA here is from genome assembly GCA_963277665.1 of Viscum album. Taxonomy (NCBI): domain Eukaryota; kingdom Viridiplantae; phylum Streptophyta; class Magnoliopsida; order Santalales; family Viscaceae; genus Viscum; species Viscum album. The sequence goes on along the minus strand of OY728147.1, from coordinate 598,366,739 downwards.
TGCGTATGTATGACATACTATTCCCATGATTGTAATGTTGTTCATTTTTCATATCCACATTTAATGAATATATTTAAAATTATAATATATATTTAAAAGTTTTTTTTATTTCATTAATATTATTCTAGATTTTATGGACTTATTACTTAGAGACTATTGACATCAATCCATGTTCTTTTTTGACTCAAGTACTAAATAACTACAAAACTACCAATATGAACTAATATAATTATGAATTTTTTATAACATGGTAATAAGTGATATAAGAGATATAATAAAAATAAAAATTGTTCTCAATAATGTAAAAATTAACCTAGGTTTATTATTCAGGAATATCATGACCGTATGTGATGATTGGAACTCAGGTTAAGGTATTTTGTCTTAATCTCCTTTCATTAAGAAATATCTTGATTATATGAGCCTTTATTCTTTTATAAGGTGTAATTACATTCATTACGATAGATCTTATCCATGTTTTACCTATAATAATGATACTTTAAAAAATGTATTAATTAATGTAGAATATGATTTAAATTTTAAAAGAAGTGTGGAACACCATGAACGTTTAAAAATTTAATTTCCATATCATTTAATCATGATATTAATTTGCCAATTTATGAATTTAACAGGATTATACAGGGAATTTTTTGTCTAGATTTAATTACATTCAATTTTTTGAAAATGAAAATTTTTAATACATAGTGTTTTAATTTCATTACAAAATGATAAAAAAAATGTGTTTTGTTTTAATGTATATGAAGACAATGAATTCTCCGACACTATAACACTTATTTGATACTTGGATTATAGTATAAGCCTTAATGTTTTTAAATGGAAAAGAAACCATTTATTACCTTTTTAGGTAACATGGTATAGAAAATGGGTTCTTAAATTAAATTGGTATTTTTATATTGAAATGTGATATATATAGGATTAGAAGATGTTTTGAAAAGAGTGTTTTGACTCATGAAAAGGTATTAGAGAATTATGTGAAGCATGTGATCTTGACCTAGCTAATACGAAGGTATAATCCCCATTATAGCTCATAGGTAAGCCTAAAATAGCTTATACAAAGGGTTAAGCCCTATTGTAGCTCACAGGTGAGCCTGTTATAGAATATATGAAGGGTAAAGCCCCATAACAGCACAATGGTGAGCCTGTTATAGCATATATGAAGGGTAAAGACCCTTTTTTATTTTCAAATCTGTCTACCCAACATTGAGCTTCGGGTGCCTTCTACACTAGAGACCTGCTCATCAGCAGCTATTCAGAACTTAATTCCTTCTCAACCATGAATTCTCTCTTTGAAAAATGTGTATTGATCAGCTTTCCCACTACATAGCTTTCAATATTTGACCCAAATCAAGGTCTCTTGGGGTTCAACGCATCTTCTTTAGTACTGAACATTGGTCTCTTCAATCATTCCATGCAATCCTAAGTGGTTCAAGGGTTTTATTAGAAGGTGAGGTTCTAATTATAGTTATCACGAGGTTCAGAAAAAGATTGATGTCTATAAAAAAAATTTTGTCGATTATTTTTATCATTTTGGGAGAAAAGGAAATTAAGTAAAAGAAATAAGTAATAATAGAAATGTTTCATATTATACCTGAAAAATGCAAAATCCAGGGAAAATTGACGATTAGTAAGGTGCCAATGTGGAGGTGTTAACGGTGAGTTCAAAGGTGAGGTTCCTAACGGTGAGGACCTACGGTGAGGTTCCTATTGGTGAGGTTCAATGGTGGGGATCCTATTGGTGTGGTCCAATGGTGAGGTTCCTAAAACTGAGGTCCAACGATGAGGTTCATAAAGGTGAGGTCCAACGTTGAGGTTCCTAACGGTGAGGTCCAACAGTGAGGTTTGTAATGGTGTGGTCCCATAGTGAGGTTCCTCGCCAAAATTGTATCATACCTAACTCATGTTTTATGTAATCTGACCTTATAGAGCTACAATTATTTGGGAATATATCATCCAATTGGTGTTTAGTCCCCATGAATTGAAAGTGATATCAACTCTTTGATAATGATCTCTTAAGAATTGATGGCTGACATCAATGTGCTTTTACATTGCATGAGATAATGGATTTTTAGACAAGTTAATAGAACTAGTATTATCACACATTATAGAGACATGTTTGAATTGAAATCCATAGTCTAGTAAAGTGTGTTTCATCGACAGAATTTGAGCACAACAACTACCAACAACTATATATTTAGATTCGACTGTAGATAATGTTACAAAATTATGTTTCTTACTAAACCATGATACTCTTTACTTTCCCAAAATGAGACATGTTCTAGAGGTGATCATTTTATCTATCTTGAAACCAGAAAAGTAAGCATTCAAATTTCATATTAAATCAAATTATTGTCCCCTGGAATAAAATAGTCCTAATTTTATTGTATACATGAAATATTTAAAAATCCTTTTAATAGCAGTTAAATGAGACTCATTGGGAATTTCTTGAAAATGAGCACACATGCATACACTCAACTTAATATCAGGTCTACTAGTAGTAAGATAGATAGACTCCCAATCATACCTCTGTAATTGGTTTGACAACAGATTTACTAGATTCACAAACATCCAACATACAAGAGGTACTCATAGGTGTATCACTACCTTTATTACAATCCAAGCCAAAATGTTTAAAAGATCCATAGTATAGTTACTTTTATTTAATATAATACCATTTTTGTTTTGAAAAATATAAAATCTGAGAAAAATTTATGTTCCCCCATTAAACTCATTTCAATTTCATTTTGCAATATTTCTGAGAAATAAGTTCATAAATTTTTTTTTGAGGATCAAAAAATAATTTCATCTATATAAATCAGTACAATTAAAACATCATTGTAAATCCTTTTAATAAAAAGAGTTGTATCATCTATTCTTTTAGTAAAACCTTTTGAAATAAGAAAAGAACTATGTAAATCATACCAAGCTCTTGGATCTTGTTTTAGACCCTACAAAGCATTAGAAATTTTAAAGACATGATTTTAAAAATGGTGATTTCTAAAACTAGGTTGTTGTTTGGAAAATACATCCTCAACTATATACACATTTAGAAATGAACATTTAATATCCATTTGATTATGTTTGAAATTAAAATGAGGTGAATTAGCAAGTAGCATCCTAATGGATTCTAATCTACCTAATGGTGTAATAGTTTTCTACTAGTCTATTCCTTTTTCTTGACTATATTCTTGTGCAACTAGTCTAGACTTGTCTCTAACTATGATTCTAGATTCATCAAACTTTATTTCTAAAGACCCATTTAGTGCTTATGGTCAAAGTTTCTTTAAGGATTTTTACTAATTCCAAAACACTGTTTCTTTCATACTAATTTAATTTTTATTGTATATAAATAATCCAAAATTAATCATTTATTTCAAAATTGATATTTTTAGGTTCAATCTATGAATGAAATGATTAATGATAAACCTAATTTCTCAAAGAAACTCAAGTTTGTGTTACTATATTTATATCACCTTCTACAACATCTAATTGACAACTCTTGAGGGTTCTAAAACCTCAAGAAAGAGTTGAACTAGAATTGTCATGGTTGTCTATAGATTCAAATTCACCATGCATGGATTATGAAAAATTTCATGAAATAATTGTTTTCACTAAGGGTTCACTGTCTTTATCATTAATGTCCAGAATTGACATATATTTATCAAGATATTCAAATAGGATTTGGGTTCATGTGGATAAGATTCATCAAATTTTACATTAATCGATTCTTCTACACATATGGTTCTCTAATTGAATACTCTATATGATTTTTGAGGGATTGAGTAACCTAGGAAAATTCCTTTATCACATTGGGAAGAAAATTCATCATGATTATCCTTAGTGATAAGGATAAAGACATTGCAACCAAAAACTCTAAAGTAATTAACCATATACTTCATATTATTCTATAGTTCATAAGGTGTTTTCTTAATAACGGGTCTAATTAAGACTCTATTAATGATGTAATAAGCTATATTAATAGCTTCAGCCCAAAAATAGAGATGTAGATTATACACATTTAGCATAGTCCTAGAAATATCATGATGTTTCTAATTTCTTCTTTTTAAAACTCTATTTTTCTGAGGTGTTCTAGGAGCAGTGAAATTGTGATTATAGCTATTTTTTGAGAAAAAAGACTCAATATCCATATTTTCAAACGCATCTCCATGATCGATTCTCATGGTCTAAATTAAATGTCCACTCGAATTTTCTATAGACATGGAATATTTAATGAAGTAAGAACATGCTTCACTTTTGTGATCTAGAAAGTATACCCAAGTATATCTAGAAAAATCAACTAAAATAACATAAATACAGTGCTAACCATTTAAACATGAAACTCTAGATGGTCCACACAAATCTATATAAACCAGCTCAAGTGGTTGAGAAGTGAGAGCTTATTTCATTGGTTTTAATGATGCATTGTGTTGTTTTCAATTTTGGAAGAAAATAAACTTTGTCATGTGGGAATTCCAATTTAGGTAAGTCTCATACTAACCCTTTCATCGTTAGTTTCCTATGTGAGTGAACATTGAAGCGTCCTAATCTTTTGTGACATAACAAGGATTACTTTTAAAAATAATTTAAATAAACATTTTTCTTAGGTAAATAATTTAAATCAACAACATTAACATTTTCATTTATAAGAGTAGTAAATATTAAATAATTTCATGAATTAAAAACATTTCATGCATCATTTTCAAACATAACATTAAAACCATCATCACAAAACTAAGCGATACTTAGTAAATTTTATTTTAACCCATAAACAAAAGGTCCTTTAGCAATTATAATAGTATCACGGTTACTAATTTGTCCTATGTCGATGATCTTCACATTGGAATTATCACCAAATGTGACATGTCCACCATCAACATTAATTGGGCTCTTGAAGCATAAATAGTCTCTGAATATATTTATTGAGCATCCCATGTCCAAGTACCATAGAGTTTTTCGGGTTCTATTTAAACAATTTCCCTTCAAAACAGATTATGTGTATGGTAACTTTGGTACCCAGATTTTCATGGGTCCAGAGAGGTTAGCAAGTAATGCTTTGGGAACCCATAATTTTCTCACATGTTTCCTATAATCATTAGAATTGTTTGGAGACATGAAATTTCTTTAGGTCCTTTAGAATAGTATTTTTTAGAAGATGTTCTAGAACATGAACTAGCAGTTAACAGTCCAAATTTTGCAACAAATTTATTTTTAATAATCCTTCTATGTCCTGGTTGATATCCTAGACAGTTGTTTATTTTGGTGCAATCTGTTTCCCTAGAAACTGAGTCAAGGTGTCTCTTCATACTGTAAACATCTCATGATCACTTTTTAATTGCTCATTTAATAATTTATGTTCAATATTTTCTATTAACAGTTGAGCACATTTCTCCCTCTCAATATCCAGATCGGACATATAATTGGAATTTATAACATATTGTCTTTTCAAGAATTTATAGATATCCTTGTGTTCATTAATGGTTTCCTCAAGCATTCCACATTATTAAAATAGTTAATTTTTAGTCATTTTTTCATTATTTTATTCACTTTCATATCTATAATAGTAATAATTATGCACATGGGAATTGGGTATTACCTCAAATGTTTCTATCATGAAACATGAGTTTGTATGTTTGTTCTTTTCAATATCATAAGTGTTAGATCCACTAGAACTGTCTTCTATAGCACTCCAAGTCACTTTGATAGACTTTTTATATACCTTACCATTGTCATCATATTTTTTCATAAATTTCAGATTTCATAAAACAGCCTTAACATGGCCTTTTCATTTACACTCATAGCAAACTATCTCATTTGTGTTTTCATTCCATTTTCTATCCTTTTTCCACTATCAGTTACTATCATTACTTCCTTTATAGTTTGATTTTCTAAAGAACTTATTCTTAAGATAGAACTTCTATAATCTCTTAGCAAGATGAGTAATCTCATCATCTATATCAGAAGATGAGTCATCACTGGTGGAAGTGTCAATAGGATCTTTAACATTTTCATTATCATTTCTCATTGAGGTAGCCTTCTTGAATTTTCTAGATTTATTTCTTGGTTCTTCATATGCTTCATGATTTACCTTAATCTCTTCTTTGTACTTCATATGTTTTCTAATTAGTTCATTAACTGGTAGATTGCCTATGTCACATGATTCTTGTATAGAAATAGAAGTTCATCTCTATCTATTAGGTAACCATTGGAGAAATATCATAATCTAATCCTTGATATGGACTGGTTTTCCAAGAAGACTCATGGTATTTACTATTTCATTAAACCTAAGATATTGTTCATATATATATTCATCATGTTTAATTTTAAAATTAACATATTTAATAGTATAAATATTTAATCTCATTTCTTTAGCATTGGTGGATCCCTCATGGTAAACACCCAATGTATACCAAATTTCATATACAGTTTTATATCCAGATATTCTATTGAATTCTTAATCACCTGATGAATGTACAATGCATTAATTGCTTTATAGTTATTATTATATATACCATTATTCAACTGAGACCTTGTGTCCCATGCATTAAGATGGCTTGCATGTTTCTCTTCAATTGTGCCCTAGATTTTAGGACCCATTTTCTCTAGATACATTTTCATTTTTAATTTCCTATAAGGATAATAATTACTAATTAAGAAAGGTGGAATATTAGTAGTAGAACCCTCAACCATTTTTTCCATAGTTAATTAGAATTTTAATGAACTGAAAATTTTGATATGATAGAAATTTTATGAACATTATGATACAACTAAAATAACAGTTGAAAAGAATTTGAAAACATACACAAAAGTTCAGATTGTAGCAATGAAAATTTTCACCTCTTATAAAAATGTTGGTGGGAGTAGAAACCTAAGAGGGGGTGAATTATGTTCCTATATAAAATTTTGTTAAAAACATTAAAATAAAGATCCCCCAACTTTTAAACAAACCAGTTAATTTAGAATGTAGAAATATTACTGTTCATATGGTCAATAGGTTTCTCAAAGAGTGATTAGTCCTTAGCTTAATCAGGGTAAAACACTTCTTCAACTTTGGAAATAGGTTTACTGAATTAATCACATACACACAATAACTAGAACTAACTACCAGAGTCAATGTAAAAATAATTTTAAGTTTTTTAAAATTATGAGTAGTGGAAAATAGAAAAATAGAGTATTACAAAAACATAGAACACTATAGTGTTAAATAGGATGTTCAATATCATGCTGAGACTTAATCACCTACACTTGGTGATCACATTCCACCAAGTAGTTTTTATAAATGATAATCTTGAAACATAGCCTCTATAAGGCATTACAATAGTTTTCACAAACTATCTAGGGCTCACACCCTCTACCACTATTCATTGTGAGATAAGAATACAACCAGGACACACATAGCCTCTTCCATAGTTCTTCATGGGGAACAAAGGAATAATGGTTTGATGTGAGGATTTTTAATATCCTCAAGTTCAAGAATAGGAGATAGTGTGTGTAACAGAAAGACCCACACACTTCTCAGAATAGTAAAATAAAAGAAAATAGTAGAGGTAATATTATGATATTGATTTTAGAAATCTCTATGTGTTAGAAACTCTACTCTTGACTGCTTAGAGTGAACAAATTTTCAGTTCGATTCTTTCTATGGAAGTTGTTCTTAAAAAAGAGTGTCACGACTACGGGTTCTAGCATTCAAGAACGAACTGTTCTACTTCTTGTGTTGATAGAGATTGGATAATTCATAGAAGGAAGCCTTGAATTTGATCTCCTGAAATGATTTTATTGAGGCTCTTGGGTTCATAGTGTAAGTGGTGGATGCATCTTCCTTGTTCTGAATGATCTAGCGAGTAAGATCTTTCTCATGATTTTCTCTATCATTACACACGTCACACACCATTTTATTTTATTCCTTGGTCTTCTATTTTATATTTTAGGTCAGACAATACAAATAAGTAAACCACATGCGGTCCTCCTCATACCTTGTACTTTCATTAGATATATCTCTTGATATGTCTATAGTCAGCATTAACTATTATCAAAAGAATTAAATATACCAAATATGACCGTTATAATAATATTAATAATTTGACAATGTATGGAGTAGTAGAGTGAGCATCGTTAGGTAGGTAAAGGTAGCCTTCAGCAGCAGCCTTCTCAATTGTAACTATTCAACGGTGACCTCCATCGGTGACCTTCATCGGTGTCCTTTCATCTGTGACCTTTCATCTGTGACCTTTCATCCGGGACCTTTCATCAGTAAACTTAATCAGCAACCTTTCATCGGTGACCTATCATCGGTGATGTTTCATCAGTGACCTTACATTGGTGACCATTCATCAATGACCTTCATTGGTGACCTTTCATCGGTGACCTTTCATCGGTGACCTTTCAACGATGACCTTTTATTGTTGACCTATTTTAGTGACCTTTTATCGGTGACCTTTCATTGATGACCATTATCGGTGACCTTCATCAGTGAGCTTTCAACATATATATTTTTTGCATTGTAATCATAAATGATAGAACAGTGAGATTAAATATACATAGTTATCACTTGACAGAAACTAAGAATATTAATTTAATACGGTTATGTTATAATAGAAACATGATTATCACATAAATGAAACATGATTTTGGATTATCAAAAAAGGTGAGTCCAACAATATAAATATTTTCTTTATTTAATGTAATGTTTAAAATTAATCTTATATGTTTTATTAACTTCATATAAGACCGAATTCATTTTATTGAGAAAATATTTATTTTAAAAAAAGACATTTTTACTGACTTTTGATATAAGAATAAATTCAATTTTTTGGAGAAATGATGTATTTAAAAAAAATTAACTTCCTTTTGTTGGATAACCCATATTAAATATTGTTTTTGACCCTATTATATGCTCAAGTGGACCAAATTAATGTATTATTGGGGATAATGATATAAAAATTTACTTTGGTCGAAATTTAGGTAATTTTCTCATAAAATTCATATTTTAATGAATACTATAAAACCCTACATTTTAATTCAAACGTACTTCTCCATCTATGTAATTTATATAGTTAGATTATCTTTTCAACTAAATTTATTCTATAATTATATTATGTGTTTTTCATATAATATAATATTTTTCATTTTATGTAATTTCACATTGAAATTAGATATAATTGCACGCCAATCTATTTATTGTTTTTACATTAAAAACCCATATTTTCTTGTTTTAACAACGAGGATTAATATAAAACTGTATTACTGCAAATTCTATGTTATGACGTTGAGAAAATGGAATACATATTTGGAAGAATAAGATCAAAATTATGTAAATAGGTCCTTTTTATTTATGGACATTATAAATAGTGATTTTAGTATTTTTTTTAATTACCACAGTTAAGGGTTAATTAGGTAATTAATGGTAATAATAAAAATATAATAATATAAACTACTTCATGTAAAGACCCGTAAAAATCAAGGAAATTTTTTTCTTAATTTTTTCTGGAATTTTACAAGAATGTAGTTTCTGATGGCACCTCATTCCGAGGCACGGTGTGCCCGGAATAATTTTCCGAAGTTTAGCTCGGGTACGTTCAGTGAACGAATGAGCGGGTTTTTCTAACTTTTGAACCGGTGCTCGGAATCAAATTCTGAGGACATCGATGGAATCGAAGCATGGGTATTTCCATAGAAACGCCTTTTCAGGAGTTGCGTTTGCTCGGGTGTGGTTTTTAATTTTTGGGGTTAAGTTATGAAATAAAATAAAAAGGGGTGCGACAATTTTATTTTATTTCACTTAAATCCACTTAATCTAAGTTAAGCGGATAAGGTGGAACCCACAATATTCTACCCACTTGGCAGGATATTTGTGAGGTGGGGCCTACACGAGCCCCACAATTTCGTCCCTCCTATGTAATGCACCCGCAACCCCCCTTTTTAATGAAAGTCAAACCTTATGTTTTTCTGGTTAATAAATGCCTCATTAAATTGAGCGGTTAAATCGTTACAATTAATTCTTTGAATTAATTGTTCATTTCATATCTTTTGAATTTCAAATACTTATGTTGATAATAAAATAAGAGGAGGACTTATTTTATTATTTTTTGGGTTTGTGTTTTGTTAATCCTTTGGGAGAAAAAGAGAAGATTCATCGTTCTTCGATGAAGAACACGAAGAACGCACCACCGCCAACAAAGAACGCCAATCTCTGATGGCGGACGACGGCGAGTGACGCCATCCTTGGAGATCACCTAACGCCAATGGTGATTCTCTTCTTCTGCGGCGATCTTCTTCATCTGCGGGTATCCTCTTCTTTTCCAACGTTTAATTATGCGATGAACGCTCGTTCGACAACAGCGTTGAGGTATGGGTTTTATGTGTTTCTATTTTGTGATTTTTTCTCTTCCGTCGTTATCTTCCCTCCCTTCAACCACCAGTTATCGTGATAACGGGAGGAGGTCAGACCGCACGAACACGACCGACACTCCTCCCATCTTTGGTTGTTGATATTGATGCGGCGAGCAAGGCGAAGCAGTGCCAAAGCACCACGTGGTTTTTTTGAAAAAGGGAGAGTGGAGAAGCATGGAGCCGTCGCACCGCGCCGTTGGATACAATAAATCCACGGAGCAATCGTGCCACGTCGTAGAAGATGATCAAAAGACGTGGTGCCTTCACGCCACACCAGAGGACCTTAGAAGCACTGCGGCTGGAGCGGGGTCGCGGCGGAGGGCCGCGGCGCCGTCGCACCGCGCCGGACGGATGAAGGCCGCGGTCGGTTCCCGGCTTCGGATGAGCAGGGGAACCGACGGCCAGTTCCAGACTGCCGGCATCGGAGCAAGGGGACCGGCCCTTGTTGATCCCGTAGTGGAGCATCCGGCCGGCCAGTGCGGGCCGGCCGGTTCGAGGAAAACGCCATGGGTCGTAACCCCCGGCCGGCCAGCTGAGTGGCCCCATAAAGGGGCCACAATTTCTCCATGCGGGGGCAGCGCGCCCCCCGCACCGAAATGGCTTGGCCGTTCGGCCGAGCCCCTGGCCAGCGCACCCTGTGCGCCATGCGCCGGGCCGAGCCATGCCCATGCGGGCCGGACCCGGACCCTGGGGGTATCGGGCTGGGTCGGACTGGGCTCGAACCCCCTAATACCGAACCTTATTCGGTCTATTGCCCATAACATGAGCTACGTGCCTCTGATCGACACACCATCAGTTGTGACGCGATCTTTGGATTGAGTCGGTCATTTCGGTATATCGCACTCAAGGTTTCGGAGAACTTTGAGTTCGTCCGGGTTGGTTCGTACACGAAACCAACCGGGGCCTCGGAGCGGAAATGCTCATATCTTGAGCTACGGACGTCCGATTGACATGCCATTGATTTTTTTGGATTCCTCTAAGTGAGACAGATTTTTTGGATTACTTTTCCCGAGGTTTGGACGTAGGTCAAGTACGGTTGGGTTGGTTTTTACTTAAAAACCAACTGATCCCCACGGACAAAAAGGCCAATAACTCTCAGATCGGGCGTCCGATTGACGCGTCATCTATGACGTTGAGTTCCTGTTGACGATACGGAACTTTTGGATACATCAACTCAGGACTATGATTCAGTTGATGTATCATCCCCTCGTCTCGTGGAGCGGACCCTCCCGAACGAGCTTGCTGTGTGTGGGAACCCTAGAGTTGGTTGCGACTGCGACTACGATGACGACTGTGCAGAAATCCTCCATGGATTCGACGGCGACGACTACAACACTCAGCGATCCTACGTAGATCAATTCGACCAATTCTGTGTGGGCCAAGTCCTATATGGTTCAGCGCTCAGCAGTCCTATGTGGGCCAGCGCCTACAGATCCGATGTGGGTCTGATCCTGTGCGGGTCATTGCGGGGGTTAGTTACCTATTGATCCTGTGTGGGTCAGATCCCTTGGGGGTCATTGCGGTGGTTAGTACCTATCGATCTATTTTGGGTTCGAAAGCATAGATGAATCAGTGGATATATCTGATCATCTCTATCATCATACGAAGAAGTATACCTCTGTGAGCTGAATCTTGACTTGATATCCTATGTGGATTACTTTATGCTTTCCCGTGTGGATTGGGTTGTGTTTTCCTATGTGGAATGGGTTATGTTTTTCCTGTGTGGACTGGGTTGTACTTGGGCTCGGAGTTGGAGCGAACTAGAATGGATGACTTAGGTATATGTATGAGCATATACCTAATCAGTGTCGAATGTTACTTCGTGATTTTATCTTTCCTTTTTGGAATATCCATTGTGGATTCTGGGAGACCTTCGGGGGTCTCGGGGTCCCTACAGAGTAGCATATAGTCACCCTTGCATGGGCTATGCCCGCATACGTTGTGTTGGATGCAGACGACGGATAGAGCTGATCGTGATTGAGGCTTGCGGAGCAGTTCGGTACCCGGAGGTGGACCGCTAGGCGGGACGTACTCGGAGTGGAAGGCTAGACCCGAGGAGCTGTGGAGGCTATTTGTACTCACCCTTCAGGTGGGACATCTAGTGGACAGATCGACGCTACGGCTTTACTTTTCAGTTGTTGTTTTCCCTTTCCAGTTGTACTTTACTTTCAGTTTGGGTTTGTATACTGGCCCACTTACTTTCCCGCACTTACTGTTGAACTCGGTTTTTACTCAGTGTTTAATTCTACTGCTTTCTTGCTATGTGGTGTTTGTTACTTTACAAAGGCAATGACTTCCCTTTTTACCGGTATTTACACCTTGGTGCTAGTCGTCAGCCCCTGGCCTATGGAAGGAAGGCTTGGGGTAGTCACGGCATGGGCCCCAAGGACGGGTCGTGACGAATTGGTATCATAGGAGTTCAGTTCTACCGTAGAACTTAGGACTCTGATCTTTTTCTATGTGAAGCAATAGTGTTAAGAGTATTGAGTGTGGTTATCAGTCCAGGGAGCCCATTGTTGGTGCGGTGGCCAACGTATCCGTACACCAGGACCCTGACATCTGATTTCTGACTTAATGCACGGAAACATTGATTGCATGTGTGTCTCAAGTTTTCTTTGTGATTACTTTATGTCAGATCACCAGGTATACTGTTTGACCGTGGCACACCTATTTCATTTCATGACGGCCCCACGACGACAACTAGCTAGGGTTCTGAGAGTTGGGCATGACAATAGCCCACTGAGCGACGAAGCCACGGTACAGGGCCCTTTGACAGCTCAGGCACCGGCGGTACCTCTACCCATCGAGCCACCGATGCTTACATCCCCATCCATTGGTGATGCACGTTGCCTTAGTGCACTGAACGAGTTTCAGTGCCAGCAACCTGCCAGGTTCCACGGGGAGACGGACCCCCAGGAAGTCAAGGATAGGCTGGAGGTAGTGGTATGAGTTTTCAGGATAATGAGGACACCAACAGACCTCATGGTGATCCTCACAGCGATCCTACTGCACGCGGTAGTAGGAAGATGATGGATATTGATGGTCCATGTGCACGATGATGCATCTCTCCTCTGGATGGACTTTTAATGCCTCTTCCGCTTGGAGTTCCTCCCAGACACCCTCCATGCGGTGCGCATCCAGGAGCTACTTTAGCTGCGGCATGACCGCTTGACGGTCACCCAGTATACGGTGAGATTTACCGATCTCTCACACTACTCGACAAACATGGTACGAGACCCATTCCTCCGGGCCCAGACCTTTGAGAAGGGATTGAGACATGAGATTATGGCATCGCTGATCTCCCTCTGCATTCTGACTCAGGCAGGAGTACTGGAGCGAGCCCTTTTGATCGAGAGATTTCTTGCTGAGTCTGCACCAGTGGAGAGACCTACCGTAGGGCGACACGTGGCGGATTCTTCTGCAGCCAGCAGTAGATAGATGTCATAGAGGTCTAAGTGGTCCAAGCCATTGGGCGGACGACCACAGGATATTGGCTCGGAGGTGCAGGGCACACGCAGCATAACCAGTCTTACGAGTGGAAGACAGTGCTATGCATGCGGCGGGTAGGGCCACATGGCTCGTGACTTCCCGACCCGCCATGCAGAGGAGCAGCAGACGGTTGTGGAACTACCTAGGCAGAGGAAGAGGCTCGACCGTGGCGGTCTGCAGGGAGTAGGCGGACTAGGCAGAGGAGCTGGCCGACCAGTAGGTGGTGGTTGATTCTTTAAGGCTCTACCACCACCACTACCAGGAGGTCCACCCCGACCTCAGGGGAGAGCACTGCTTCAGGCAGCTGAAGCTTACAATCATGGAGCATCGGAAGCAGGTGGACTATTGCGGGTCTAGCTCCAAGCATAGAGGTCTTTTCCCATTATTACTCTATCTTAGTTTTTTGTGTTGCCCTGTGTCCTTGTACTTTGAGTTGAAGTAATAAAAGACGCCTGTAATAGTGACGTTTGCTTTCTTGTATTTTGTTTATTAATACAAAGAGGTGTCGGTTAAAAACTGTTGACGTGACCCTCACTTGGGAGATTCTTTCTGGAGGATACCCAATGACCACACACTAATGTTGACAGTGTTACTCAACCCTTGGAGGCGAGAGTAACGGTTGTATCTCTTGGTAGCAGCGTCGAGGCCTAACAACGTCATCCATGCCATGAATTAACTAATCATGACGGGATTGACGACACTAGGAAAGGAATGTGGTTCATCCAGGGGATGAGTCTGGATTTCCCTTTTCGGCACAGGAGAAATCTTTGCAGCTTTGCAAAATGTTAAGGAGGAAGGGTCAACCATTTGTGTGGTCAGACAGATGTTAGCAGAGCTTCTAAGAGCTGAGACTGTGTTTGACCAGCGTGCCTATCTTGAGGTTGCCGGAGGAGGGAGTAGGGTATGTAGTTTACTGCGATGCATCAGGGATCGGACTCGGATGTGTCCTGATGCAGGAGCGGTCCATGATTGCCTATGGATCACGTCAGTTGAGGCAGCATGGGCCGAACTACTCTACCCCTGACCTGGAGTTAGCAGTAGTGTTCTTCACTCTGAAGACATGGCGGCACTATCTGATGGGTGAGTGCTTTACAGTCTTTTCTGACCATCAGAGTCTCAGGTACATCTTCTCTCAGAAGTACCTGAACCTAAGACAGTGGCGATGGCTCAAGTTCCTCCTGGACTACGACTTTGAGATAGTCTATACTCCTGGGAAGGGGAACGTGGTAGCTGATGCACTCATTAGAAGGACATGCATTCAGCTACTTGAGGAGGCGACAGAGAAGCTAGCCTCTTTGCAGATATCCTTCGTGGATAGAGATGGAGAAGACTTCCTTCAGTCACTCACAGTCACTCCTCCACTACTGCAGTGGGTCAGATAGGCACAGCGTGGGGACACTGACTATGAGATGCGGCGTGCGGAGATATCCTCAGGACAGGCACCTGAATGTTTCTTATTTGGAGAAGGGCACGACGTCTTTTTCAGAGGACGTACCATGGTACCAGTTGCTTTACGGGTGGAGGTGCTAAGAGAGTTTCACACTTCTCCCTTGGCAGTACATCCTGGAGTGGCGAAGATGTACCAGGACCTCAGACGCCATCACTGGTGTCTGGGCATGAAGAAGGCTGTGGTAGAGTTCGTTTCTCGATGCCTCACCTACCAGCAAGTGAAGATAGAGCATCAGAGACCAGCAGGCTTAGTATAGCCCTTGGAGGTCCCAGAGTGGAAGTGGGATAAGATATCTATGGACTTCATGACTGGACTTCCACACTCTTCCAGAGTTTGCGACTCCATTTGGGTGATTGTTGACCGACTCACCAAGCCGGCTCACCTCGTACCCATCAAAGAGCAGGGCTCAGTGGAGAGCTTGAGACATCTCTACGTTCAGGAGATTGTATGACTTCACGTTGTGCCATCATCTATCGTCTCTGATCGAGATGATCTCTTTAATTCTCGGCTTTGGAAGGGGTTTCAGAAGGCGTTCAGGGCGCAGCTACGTCTGAGCACCGCCTTTCACCCTCAGACAGATGGTCAGATGGGGAGGACCATTCAGACTATCGAGGACATGCTCCGTGCATGTGTCCTCAACTTTGGTCGTAGCTAGGAGGACCACCTACCTTTTGTGGAGTTCGCGTACAACAACAAATACAACTCCACCATCGGGATGGCACCTTAAGAGGGGTTGTACGGCCGACCTTGCAGATCTCTTCTTTGATGGACAGACCCTGGGGAGCCAGAACTTGTGGGACTGGAGATGGTCCAGGCCACGACAGGGAAGGTCCATGTCATCCAGGAGAGGATGAGGACAGCTCAGAGCTAGCTGAATTCTTATGCTAACAGGAGGCAGAGGCCACATGAGTTCAAAGATGGCGACCATGCCTTCATGAGGCTCTCACCTCGACATGGATTACAGAGATTTGGTCGAGGCGGCAAGTTATCTCCTCGACTCATCGGACTGTTCCAGGTCCTCAGTAGGATTGGCGAGGTGGATTATCTCCTGGATCTACAACCTCAGTTGCACCAGGTGCACGACGTCTTCCACGTATCTTAGCTGAGGAGATACGTGCACGACCTGACGCATATCATTGACGATGGGGAGCTGGACGTTGATGATGGGGTGACTTTTGTGGAGTTCCTGGTGGAGATTGAGGATCCATAGGAGTGGGTCCTACGTGGATGGTCGATTCCTCTGGTACGCATCAGATGGATGCACGGGAACCTCTAGGAGAGCACTTGGGAGCGGGAGGCTCAGATGCGTGCTCATTACCCAATTTTGTTTCCCTAGTTTATGATGTATCTTTACGAGGACATAAATCCCTGAGGTGGGAGTGATGTAAAGACGCGTAAAATTCAAGGAAATTTTTTTCTTAATTTTCTTTTGAATTTTACAGGAACGTAGTTTTTGACGGCACCAGATTTTGTGGTCCGGTGTGCCCGGAATCATTTTCCAAAGTTTATCACTGGTACGTTCAGTGAACGAACGAGGGGGTTTTTCTAACTTTTGAACCGGTGCATGGAATCGAATTCTGAGGGCACCGATGGAACGTAGCGCCAGTATTTTCTTAGAAACGCCTTTTCCGGAGTTGCGTTTTCTCGGATGTGGTTTTTAATTTTTGGGGTTAAGTTATGAAATAAAATAAAAAGAGGTGCGACAATTTTATTTTATTTCACTTAAAGACACTTAAGGTAAGTTATGCGGATAAGGTGGAGCCCACAATATCCTACCCACTTGGTAGGATATTTGTGAGGTGGGGCCCGCACGAGCCCCGCCGTTTCTTCCCTCCAAAGTAACGCACCTGCAACCCCCCTTTTTAATGAAAGTCAAACCTTACATTGTTCTGGTTAAGAAACGTCTCATTAAATTGAGCGGTTATACAATTACAATTAATTTTTTGAATTAATTGTTTGTTTCTTATCTTTTGAATTTCAAATTATGATGTTGATAATAAAATAAAAAGAGGACTTATTTTATTATTATTGGGGTTTGAGTTGTGTTAAACCTTTAGGAGAAAAAGAGAAGATTCTTTGTTCTTTAACGAATAACGCGAAGAACGCACCACCGCCGACGAAGAATGCGAATCTCCGACGGCGGACGACGGCGAGTGACGCCTTCCTCGAAGATCACCTAAAACCAACGACGATTATCTTCTTCCGCGGTGATCTTCTTCTTCCGTGGAAATCCTCTTCTCCCGCGACAGTTAATTCCGCGACGAACGCTCGTTCGATGAAAACGTTGAGGTAGTGGTTTTATGTGTTTCTATTTTGTGATTTTTTTTTTCATCCGCCGTTATCTTCCCTTCCTTGAACCGCCTGTTATCGTGATAACGGGAGAAGGTCGGACCGCATGAACACGGTCGACATCCTACCCTCTTTGGTTGTTGATATTGATGCAGCGAGCAAGGCGACGCGGTGCCAAAGTAGCGTGCAGTTATTTTTTTGAAAAAGGTAGAGTAGAGAGGCACTGCGCCGTCGCACCACGCTGTTGGAAACAATAAATCTGCAGCACCGTAGAAGATGATCAAAAGACATGACCTCATTGCACTGCACCGGATGACCTCAGAAGAACCACGGCTGGAGCGGGGCCGCGGTGGCGGGGTGCGGCACCGTCACGCCATGCCGAACGGACGAAGGCCGCGGTCGGTTCCGGGCCGCGACGGAGCAGGGGAACTGGTGGCCATTTCCGGGCCACCGGCATCGGAGCAAGGGGAACAGCTCTTTCTGGTCCCGTAGTGGCGCAGCCGGCCGGCTGGGGTGGGCCGGCCGGTTCGAAGAAAATGTCGGGGGTCGTAACCTCTGGTCGACCAACTGAGCGGCCCCATAAAGGGGCCGTTGTTTCTCCACTCAGGGGAAGCGCACCCCCCGCGCACCGAAACGACACAGCTGTTCGGCCGAGACCCGGCCAGCGCGCCGCGCGCCGTGCCGACTTCCTGGCCGGTCCACTAGACTGGGTCGCACCGGCCGGGCTGGGGGTCGCCCAAGCGGGCCGGACCCAGACCCAG
Organism: Viscum album; assembly: GCA_963277665.1. NCBI lineage: Eukaryota > Viridiplantae > Streptophyta > Magnoliopsida > Santalales > Viscaceae > Viscum > Viscum album. The sequence continues at coordinate 598,348,346 of OY728147.1, read as the reverse complement.
GACGGGTCAACCCGGTTCGGGCCGACCATGGGGGTATCGGGACGGGTCGGACCGGGCCCGAGCCCCCTAATACCGAAAATTATTCGGTCTGTTGCCCATAACATGATCTACAGGCCTCCGATCAACACACCATTAGTTGCGATGAGATCCTTGGATCGAGACGTTTGTTTTAGTATATCTCACTCAAGGTTTCAGTGAACTTTGAGTTCGGCCGGGTTGGTTCGCACATGAAACCCACCGGGCCCTCGGAGTGGAAACACTCATATCTTGAGCTCCGAACATCCGATTGACGTGTCATCGATTTTGTTGGATTAATCTATGTGAGACGGATCTTTTGGCTTACTCCGCCAGAGGTTTGGATGTAGGTGGAGTAAGGTCGGGTTGGTTTTGACTTAAAAACCAACCTGGCCCCTAGGACAAAACATCCAATAACTCTTAGACCGGGCATCTGATTGATGCGCCGTCTGTGACGTTGAGTTCCTGTTGAAAAAACGAAACTTTTGGATACATCAACTCCGGACTATGTGTCAGTTGATGTATCAGCCCCTCGGCTCGTGGAGCGGACCCTCCCGAATGAGATTGCTGTGTGCGGGAACCCTAGAGCTGGCTGCGACTGCGATGACGATGATGACTTTGCAGAAATCCTCTGTGGATTTGACAGCGACGACTACATCAATCAGCGATCCTACATGGATCGGTGCTACCGATCCTGTGTGGGTCAGATCTTGTGTGGGTCAGCGCTCAGCGGTCCTGTGTGGGCCAGCGCCTACAGATCATGTCTGGGTCTGATCCTGTGTGGGTCATTGCGGGTGTTAGTTACCTATCGATCCTGTGTGGGTCAGAATCTTTGTGGGTCATTGCGTGGGTTAGTACCTATCGATACTTTGTGGGTTCGATGACGTGGATGAATCAGTGGATATATATGATCATCTCTATCATCTTACGAAGAAGTATACGTGTGTGAGCTGAATCTTGACATGATATCCAATGTGGATTACGTTATGATTTCCTCTATGGATTGGGTTGTGTTTTTCTATGTGGAATGGGTTACGTTTTCTTATGTGGACTAGTTTGTACTTGGGCTCGAAGTTGGAGCAATTGGAATTGATGACTTATGTATATGCATGGGCATATACCTAAGCAGTGTCGAATGTTACTTCGTTATTTTATCTTTCCTTTTTGGATTATGCTTTGTGGATTCTGGGAGACTTTCGGGGGTCTCGGGGTCCCTACTGAGTAGCTTATACTCACCCCTTCACGGGCTATGCCCACACTACATTGTGTTGGCTGCAGACGACAGGCATCGCTGATCATGGTTGAGGCTTGCGGAGGAGGTTGGTACACGGAGGTGGACCACTGGGTAGGATGTACTCGGAGTGGATGGCTGGACCCGAGGAGCTGTGGAGGCTCTATGTACTCACCCTTCAGGTGGGACTTCCAGTGGACGGCTCGACGCTGCGACTTTACTTTTCAGTTGATGTTCTCCCTTTCCAGTTATACTTTACTTTCAGTTTATGTTTGTACACTGGCCCACATACTTTTCTACACTTACTGTTGTACTCAGTTTTTACTTAGTGTTTACTTCTACTGCTTGCTTGCTCTGTGGTGTTTGTTACTTTACATAGCCAATTCCTTCCATTTTTACCGGGATTTACACCTTGGTGCTAGTCCCCAGCCCCTGGCCTATGGAAGGCGGGCTTCAGGTAGTCACGGTACGGGCCCCGAGGACGGGTCGTGACAAATTAATAATTGACCTAATTTTATTGGAAGAATTTATCCTGACCATTAGCAACCATGGATTGTTTTTAGGACCACTTGAATCCACTTGGATGACTTTAATGCATTTATAATATTATATTCAATGAATAGTCATTTGTATTATACTTTTGTTTTTAGAAAGTAATTTATTTTAATATGGAGTTATAAATGGGTTATCATCAACTATAAATAGTAATTCAAAATATAATAACAATACCAACGTAATGGTAATTTATTTATAATTTTTTGATATTATATAAATAAATTTAATTATGAAACAACGATGATGTCTTAATTTTGTAATTAATGTAAGAATCAAATAAATGATATTATAAATAGTAAAATAAATATTATATGACATGATTTATTCCATAAAATGATTTTACGAATAATGTTTGATATTTTTTGGGTGATTTAATGGAGTGTTTTTGATCTTCTATTCCTATTATAATATTTTATAAATTTCAACTAATGAATAGTGTCAAAATTGACACTATTGGTATTTTAAAACCTAAAATATTTTATTCAATGATATTAAATTCCTAAATTAAAATATTTGGAAAAATGATTGGAATAAGTACAATTATTTCAAAAATGGATCTTTTTTTGGGTATTTTAATAATTAAGGGTATTTAAATTAACCCAGAAAATGTAAATCACTTAATATCTTGGTAATATTAAAAAGTGTAAAATAAGGGTTAAACCAAAAATATAAGAAATAAAAAAATATTCAAAACATGTGAAATTTTAATTAGATGATTGGGATTCAACAAAAAATCATTTTATCTTCGAAATAAATTATTTTGGGACCACTTGGAATTTATATCGAACTTATATTAATTTAATATTTTAAGTGTTTCCAAGGGTGACCCTCTCATCTACTATAAAAGGGTACCCACAATTCTATAATAATAATAATACATATAAACCCATATTGGTCAAAAAATATCTACCCAAAAAATTACTATAATCCACCCCCATGTTCTTGAGGCCCTATATTAGGCACACCACCCTTCTTAGAGGTGTTAAGGTGTTCTTCAAAGATGATCAACCGAAGAAGAGGTATCATTTTTAAGTGTCTTTGTTTTGTTTCTTCTTCAACATCCTCTAAATATTATTAATATAAGTTGAAATAATAAATATAGTATCCTCGACATACTAAAATGTTATTATTGTAATATCATCACATAAATTCATCTCCAATTTCATCAAATGGGAAATGAACATTTCATTCTTGTGTATGGTGGACTTCCACATCACGAACCGATATAGTTCATTTTCTATTACTGACTGTTATGAGTTGTTATAATGGGGGAATTAATGTATATATATGATATTCATTACATATTTATCATTGTACATTAATAATATTTATATTATGTTATTACCTTTCATACACATAAAAATGACATCATCGTTTGTGTATATGTGTGAACTATAACCTCCACAAAGCGATGCACATGATTTTTATTCAACACATTACATATATGACATATATGTATGTATATTTAAATGATTTTTATGATTTAATAAATATAAATATAATTCTACAAATGTAAATTAATAATTACATTATTTCCATAATGAAGAAATAAAAATGTATATTTTATTAATGCGTACGTATGACTTAGAGTTTCCATGAATGTAACATTATTCTTTTTTCATATTAACATTAAATTAATGGATTAAAAAGTATAATTTACATATATAAACTATTATTATATCATGATTATTTCTCAGGAGATGATGGAATTATGAACAGTTGGACTATTGACATCAAGCCTAGTTCACTTTCAACTAAAGTACCGAATATCGAAAAAACATATGATATTAACATAAATATTTATTATCCATGAATATAATTATTGTACATGATGATTCAGGCCCAAAGTAAGATATTTCATCTCTATATCCTTTCATTGAGAAATTTCTTCGTAATATGCACTTTTATTCTTCTATAAGGAGTACAATTTTCCACTATGACATTTATTATCAATATGTTATCTATAATATTGTTATTTATTATTTTGTTAAATATATTAATCCAGGGAAAATAATATTTAAATGTTCAATCTTGTTTGGGAAGACTGGAATTTTTAAGGATTTAACTATGAAATATTTTCTTCGTGATATTAATTTACATGTTTATAGATATGAAAGGATTATATAGCACATTTTATGGGATTCATTTCAAACTCACGTCGAATTAATGAGTTTCTTATACTATTTTTTTTAATTTTTTTTCTATTATTCCTATTTCACATTTATTATATTCTTAATAGGATTATAATAGTTTTTACTTTTAGGCATACAATATCACATTCATTTGGAAAATTTATTTTCGAAAATGTTTTATGTAGGTGGGGTTAATAATATCTTTTACAGTCAGGAATATATAATTTTCTTCAATTATCATATTCTTTATGTTGTTATATGAAAATTAGAAAACATTTCATACAGTTATCTTGGCTTTATAATTAATTATTTAATAAAAATTAATTCATCAGATAAAATATAATATTTTGTTAGAAATATTCATGAAACTCATATAATTGATTTTTTATTTGGGCTTAAAAAAAGGAATAATGATATCTTATATAGAACCCATATTCATGTATAATTTAGGATTTTAATAGTTGGGACAGAATTTTTTGGCCCTATAATTCAAGGGTTTATGTTTTATATCTCATGAGATGATGTGTAATAAACTGCGGAGTAGAACTCATACACTATGTGCCATTTAAATCTATGTTTTTTTTCATTGTAGTTATACACTACTAAGGATTCTGAATTCATGATTCATGTTACTTCCACATTCTCATGATTCCATGATTATATGATATGGTTTTCATTATTCTTGAATCATAATGTTATGATTCATTACTTATGAACCACATATTTTGATTTTTGAATTCATTATATTTTCTTCATGTTACATTATTATGTTCTTAATCCCACATGTTTTTCATTATCTCAATTATGATTTTCTATTATTAACTCATATTATTTTAATTACTATAAATTTCAACTCACCATTCATATTATTCCATTTCACTTGTTATGAATAATGGTATTATTAAGAATATGTATATCTTCATGTAATTTCTAGATAATATTATGATGATTATTATGATTAATTTTCAAATAATGAATCCTATTTTTTGTTAAAAAATTTATATATGTTAAAGGTGAATTGTTTTATATTATTTTTTTTCTATAATTATCTTATAAATTTAAATTATATGCCGTGTGTTATCTTTCTGAATTTATATTTTTATTGATATTTTTAACATTGATTCTGATACCATAGTGTATTTATTTGGAATTATGACCAATATTTAGTGAAGAAGTTTTTATAAAAATTCCATAGAGTTATGCTATTGGGTATATTAGATACCTCTTATGTTAACCCATTTTTAGCATACGAGATTACTCATTTCTTATTTTCCACTCTATAGGTTATGAAAATTTGTGTTATGTATTATATTTCAAGAAGGATATCATGTTTGATGACTCTCTATAGGATATTATGTTGCATGTTATTTAAAATGAGATCGTTATACAGATAATATAAGAAGGAAAAAATGTTACAGTTTTTATGGAGTTATTTATGATGAGGTAATATTAATGTTAAACTAAAATTTTATAATATGTTTGCATGACATGGTACTATTCCATTAATTAGTATTAGTGTTGGGTTTAGTTAATTAATTAGATTAAATTTTGATGATAAATAATATAAAAGATAAAATAACAAATTATATAACAAATTTGATGTTCAATTAACGTAATTTCATAGTTTATGTTAATGAAGCAATCACATAAAATATATTATGATTTATTTCCCTTATCATATGATTTCTTACTCATATTACATGTAAATTTCTATTTCATTATCATATTTATTATATTAAATTGTATGAATGGGGGTAAACTGAGTTAATAATGACTTTGATTGATAATAAAACTATTTTCCTAGTGACAAAACAACTTTAATGGGTGAATATAAAAAATATCATGGATATGCTAATTAATGCATCTCTTGTAATGGTAAATTATATTACTCAGAGGAAACTTTCAAATGATTTAATGATTGAATAAGTATGCACTATGTTTCTTTTAAAAACACCTACACTCCTTTAGTAAGTCCTATAATCCACTTATTTATATGTAGTGATAGAGAAAACCAAGAAGAAAATTTTCATTCTCTAAATCATGAAGCCTAAAATGGGTTTATATCAATTTATCACATTGATATAAATTTTATCATATATATTAACTCATTATGAAATTACTTAAATATGTAAATTTTGACATCAAGGTATTATACTTTTTTATGAAGATATTTTTCATTTAATAAAATAATGAAAATATTTGCAAAAAGTATAATCAATAATTTATTTAGTTGCTTATAATATTTTCTCTAAATAGTATTTGATATATGGGACATTGATAATAATGAATAAAATTTTCATTAAGATCCAAAGGTAGAAATTGAAATTGTCATATCATATTTCTCTCATGACTATCAATATTGTTAAAAATTGATTATAATGAAATCTATAACGATAAACCATGTCTTGAAAATAAGATTCAACTCCATCAAAATTAATTTATGGGATAAATTATTTTCAATTTTATCAATTAAAAAAATAAATTAGTCATCGATATAAGATAAGGTTATTATGAATAAAAATTCTAATGAGATAAGAAGAAAAATATTAATGAAATTAATGGAAGGAAATATAAAAATTAGGCGTCACATGTACTTCATTTTTCAAATGGTATGGATTATAAGAATGTTTCTTACTAGTTTCCCAACCCATGGTTTATGTATGATAATCCATATTAGAAACCTCATCTTCAAGGTGAAAAATTAGAATCCTATGAAATCATTACTATAATTATAGGTATTGAAAATGATTAAATAAGATGTATACTAATATTCTAGTCTTGAACTGAAAATGCCTTATTTTACTCTGTTTCTATTAACACCATTATATTTTTTAAGGTAAAAATCACCCTCCAAAATATGAGACATTATAATATATATGAATACTCCCAAGTTTATGTCGATTCTATCCCATTTCGATAAATTATCTTAAACATAATTTTAGGGGAATGTTCTTCATAAAAATGAATCTTATGACCACTTTAAAAAAAATTTAGGGGATTCTAGAAATGAATATTCTATATATAATTTGATACCATATTAACCTCCCAGAAATGGAGGATACATTTCATATCCCATTTTAGAAAAATATTTTTTATCATTCAAAGCTAGATTATGAAATCAAAATGAAAATTATTTAAATTATATATAACATAATAACCAATGGTGAGTGGTATTTAACATAAATGGATTAAAATAAAGACTATATTAATGATAATATCTTTATGTGGGAATAAGTTGGTATATATTAAGATTAGATATATTAACTTAGACTAATTCATGTGGATGAGTTATATATTTAATTAATACATTCCACTCTACCTATATCAGAGAATAATTATATAATAATACCAATTGAAATGATATAATTGAATAAGAAACACTAAGAGATTATATATATGGTTCTTATATGCCCAATTATTTCACCATGTGGTTCCCATGTCCCAATTACTAAGATAATAATGGATAATTGTATCCAAATATAGACTATTGTAAACATAATAATATCATTACCCTGAACAAGAACCCTCTACCCCTAATTAAAATCGTTCTTGATAAACTATGATATTTTTTGTACATAAAATTTATTTTTCATCAATAAATAATTCATGTGAAAATGGTTTGATATACCCAAGACATATTTCCATATATTATATTGAAAATATTAATTAATTTTAATGTAATTTAAATTAATAAATTATAATGAAATCATCATGAATCGATGTAATTGATTATTTATATAATTCATTGATCGTTTTATAGTAGTCATTGTAGTTTATATTATTAAATATTATATTTGTATATATGTTCATGAAGATAAATTTGAAAAATTATTAAATACCATGATGAAAAAGATTATTTTTCCCAAATTTATAATGTATGAATAATGTTGAACAAATGAATCCTTGGATGGTCAAGTATTCACATGAAATGATATATCTATTTACTCATAAATGAAATAGGTGATTGAATAATCTAGGTAAAACCATTATTATAATTATTTATAGTTTTGTGGGATAGTTTATATGTTATTGATGATTTCAAATACATTTTTAATTAATGTAAAAACTACTAACAATTTTTAGTCATGAAGTGGTTACATTCAATTTGATTGATGATTTTGATTAAAATTTAAAAGAACTAAAGAGATAGTTACTCACATTCGGTATAATTATCAAAACATGTAGTTTTATAAATATTTATGACATATAATGATTATTAAATAAATGATTTATATTTTTCTCATAAATATGACATGGAAATTGGGTAGTTGTCATATTAATTAAAGATTCGTTATAAGTCACCCAATCAAGGAGATATAGTTTGGAAAATAATAATTTATTTGTTTTTATTGATCCATTTTATTTTTAGTAGAATTGGAGATAAATTTACAATATATAAGATAATAATTAATATAATTTTACTAATGGATCTAAACATTCCCTAAAGGAAATATTATAGTTGGTAGAGGACTATGATTTCTAAATATATTACTACCATGGGATTATAAAAAAAGAGAAATTTTATCTACAAATTATGTTTCATTATACCTTATCAATGAAGTGGATTGACCAAAATACAATACTAATTGATTTATTATGGATGGACAAGAAATAATTATTGATGGTGATAATTCAGATCATGCCAAAATTAATTCACAAAGATTAAATAATTTGAATATCCATGATTCAAAATCAAATGATTTTCACAAATAACATAAATTAATATTAAATAATATAAAAATGATATAAATGGAATTATTCGATTCATATGACGAATATGAGTTCCATTAATACCATAATTAAAAAATTAAATTCTATTTGATTCACATATCTCATCATTCAATATCCATTGTTGAAGTTTAAAGATGTTTAGAGATGTCAAGATTCATTTAACGTGGGAGAAAAAAAGTGTTTCATTATATAGTATATATACATATTCATTTTGTTTTTGAAATTATTTTCGTATTGAGTTATATTATTAAATTTTTGATAAAAATATGAAAACCCATATTTTATTACACATTATTCCTTGATTTATTACATAAAGAATCATTTAGTACAACCCGACATGTTTGTGTGGCCTAGTATTTTTTTGAAATTATGTACATATAACATTAACTTAGTAAATGGGTACATCAAAATAATTTAAAAATTGGTAATCATTCCATTATATAGCTTGGTACATATTAATCTACGTTGGATAACTGTGAGATATATATAATTAAGGGCAGATTTGTAAAGCCTAGTAAGTGAAAAAATATGTATCATAAATTAAATAAGTAGACCAGATCATATAAAAAGATGAAAATAATATAATCTATGTTTAATAATCATTAAAAAAGTGACATGATATAAAATGATAATATAAAGTCAGCATAGGAATATAGAAACAACAAAAAAGATAACATAATAAATATTTGTCAAGGATAACTTCCTAAAAAACATAATTTAGTGTACATAGTATAAATACATGTACTCCATACATGGGGTATCATGAGATAAAAACATTACTCAATACATTATAGGGATATATGATTCCAGGCCCAACCATCATGTTCATATCATATACATTCACCAGTGTTCCACATTGATCATACACAATAATGATGTATTTAATAAAACCTTACCCAACACTAATATATTTTGTATCAGATAAATTTAAATAATAAATAATTGATTTATAGGTTCAAATTGGTGAATTACCATCAATGGAAATTAATATGGGTATTCATGACATAATTGTTTTTTCATTGATAATTTCATGATAATTGATGCAGAATAACGGGTGTACATAGAGTTTTATAAAATAGGTGAATAATAATGAAAGGTGTATCTGATTATATGAGAATAATATTGGATGTAATTGGGATGTCTAAAAATATATCCCATCCTAAAATATTTATGTTCATAAGTCATTACAATATATGTGATTGAATAAAGAGGATAATGAGAGGATATCATCCCTTGAGATGGTTCTTCTTAATGATTTTGATAAGCTATCTAAGATCATGTTAGTACCATAGGAGGGATATATAGAGTGAAGAAATAGTAAATTCATGATCCATTATATATCATTTAACATGAATGGGGGTTGGGTGGGGTTATATTGAAATGATTTTATAAGTATTTATTAGTTTCCTAACATTAGATTGAGACTCTATATGATAAATAAAAAATAACAAAATCATTAAAATTGTTTCCCCGTGATTTATAACAAATTGGTGTGGTTTTAAATTATTTATATTTTAAATACAAAAAAACATAAATATAAATCCCTTTGTGTAGTGGAACTGAGTCATGTCTATAAACAATTCATTTTAAAACTATGAAATAAAATTATGGTTTTGGAGGATTCATGATTGGTTTAGAAAATTAATATAATTACAAAAATAAATTAGGGAAAACCATCTTTTGGACCTTTATATTATATATTGTATTTATTACATCAATTTTGGGATTATATGATGGCATGATTCATACGATAAAATAATTTCGTATTAGTTTTTATCAATATATTCATCTCTCTCAAGAAATAATTAAAAAATCACATTTGGATAATATTGATGTGATGATAAAAAAAAGAATATTTATTTATTCATTTATATATATGGGTATTTATACTTTTAAATAATAATCCCAATTTATTGAAAAATGCTAGTTTTTTAAACAATAAATGTTTTCTTACCCTAATAAAAATGTAATTCAACTTTATAAAATTATATTATCATTTATCTTTTGAAAATACTGTTTTATATTTTCTTATTAATTTATGTTTTAATTAAAAAAATAATTAATTCCTCAAAATGTGTGTATATTTTGTAACTTTACATATCCGAAAAAAGACATTTTGTGTTTCACCGTATCAAAATCCATTTTTTATCAATTTTTTTATTAAATTATTATATATTTCATAATAAAAATTTGGAATATTAATCATTTTTTAGAATGAAATATATAAATACACACTATTAAGTTATATACATTGTCCCCTATATTACCAAATTGAATTCAATTTGTGTATGTTGTGAGATAGAGATATTTTTACGGGGTGGTTTAGCGGACATGGATTCGGTCGTGATCTCAATGGATTTTATCTTCTCCTACCAAAAGTTGCATTAAGCTATTATTTTTTTAATATAATCATGGTTTTAGTCAAGGGTAAATACCAATGATACTATATCCCATAGAATAACTGATAAAAGGGACTCAAAGGGTACGATCATACTAGTAATCGTCATCACATCCATTATCTATGTCGAATAGAATTTATCATAACACATAATATAATAACCATAATAGTTTCTATAGAAAAACTATATTATCATTGGTTATTATAAATAAACATCCTTTAATTATGAAATATAATAAAATGGTTACAAAATAAAAACATTTGTTCATGAAATTTCTATGAATACATTTTCTAATAATGTATTTATTCATTAAAAGAGAGAATTAAAATCATAAAATTTCTGTTCATTATATTATTCCCATTTCATATATTATTCTATTTAACTTTTTTTGTACAACAAAATATGATATTTTTATTATGTTTCATCTCATATTCTATTTACCTTGTCTCTTCTTCAATATTTTACTTCCACCACAATACTACAATGAACTGGTTTATATTCTTTCACTAAACAATTTCACTTTGATAAATGATCATTACAAGTTTCACCTAGTATGAATGATCATTCCAGAATACTGAAACCTCTATATCTAGATTATTTGTGTGGCCCAATATTAAATTAAACAAGAGTTATATATGAAAAAAATGTTAAACTTGATATTGGTTTTTAAAATTTCCATCCAATAGGCCACCGCTGTGATGGGATTAACAATCAAAAAAGAATGTTGTATCTCAGATGATGATTTACCTTCTTCCAAATCACCACAAAAAAATTTCCATTATAATATATAAAAGAACACTTTATCATTGACCTTATACACTATACTTCATTGATGATTTCCTTCAATGATTTGATTTTGATTTCATAAGGATTTCATATGTCTCTAAATTTTTTTAACCATCTCTATATACCATAGAAAATATCAATTCCCAATAACTTCCATTTTCCAATATCATCATTGTATGATAGATTGTGATTACAATTCCTATAATGATCATTATAAGCACCAATTTGATTTATATGATGAAATATTATATTATTTGAGAACTGTACTAGTGGATGTTGATGATCTCAAAATATATTGATTTCCCTTCCATATTATCATAGCATATCATCTATAGTAAGAGTAGTTATTTCACACTAACCATACATATGAGTTTGTTAATAAATGATAAATATTATTTCTATATCCAAAATATGCTAGAGCCTTCTCTAAAATCATTTGGTAATCCATATATCCAGATCAGATAAAATAGAGAGCGACAGTCTAGGAAAATTCACAACAAACTTAGTGTATATCTTTGTGATGTATTCAAGATTGAAATCATCTTGGATATATATTAAATGATCAAACTTAATAAAGAGGTAAACTAATGCCTATATGGTGTTATTTCATTTTGGGATCATGGTGAGTCCTATAATGAAATCCATTATCATGTTTTTCCAATTTATATATTGGTATATGGAATGGTATGATCATATCATTATACTCATTTAAGTTCACCATGACATGTTGGTGTACTAATAAATGTGTTAAAATAATCACTATAATTTTATTGATGTTATCCCAACATCATTTTTTCTTTATACATCGATAAAACATACTAATTCATGTACTAATAGTGATGTATGATCTATGAACATTATATTAATGTTCCATCCTTAGTTCTTATTTTAATGGGACACATATTCGAGATCTAATCATTATAAATCCATCTTTATCAAATTTTTAGTCCTTTATTTTTTCTCTAAATATTTATAGAACCTAATTATCTTCTTGATACTCATTGATTATCTAATGAATTAAGGACGTGTATCCAATTTCAAAATCTAAGATGAACATCTACAAAATTATTCCCACTTATATAACATTCATGTCCAATAATATTTGATCCCATTCATTCCACATCACTGATAGAGTTATATAATCTTTTATACTTGGATAATCTACCACCAAATTTTCCTTCCCAATATGAAAATGGATTGAAAAATCACATTCCTTAATCTTCTCTAATAACCATCATTATCACAAATTAATCTCTTATTGTATAAATATATTTTTGGGGATTCTTGTTCAATATATATATATATAACTTATCCCTATAGTGATAAAGGCACCAAATCATCAATGTGATGATCACTCGAGTAAACTGTAAATCATGTGTTGGGTTGAAATATTCATGATTTTTTAATTTTACGGAGGCATTTGATATCACTTTTCTATTATTCATCAGTATAAAACCAAAATACATTTTAGAAACTTTGTTTTAGATATTTAATCCTTCCTCACCAGAGTTTATAGTGGGTACATGTTTTGTAATTAGAATCACCCTTTGCTCTTTAATTAAATCATTACATTCATATATCAATAAAAACATGACCTAATCATGAGTATGTTTGTCTAATTTTTTTACAACTATTAAATATTTTGAAAAAATCAATTATGGTGCATAGAAATTAGAGCAATCCATATATTTTTCCCATATATATTGTTCTGTAAATTCTATCAATTTCCCTCATTTTTTATGTATTCATATATGAGATTTTTTTTGTGATAATATTCCCCATTAATGTTAAATACTCTAACTAGAACACATAATTATTTTGTTATTCATATATATTTTCATTCCAAATTATTTTTATTATAGTATTTAAATTCACCTCATGATTCTCCTTTATTTTAATGTAGATAAGCATATAATTAATTAGAACTACAAAAATTTAGTCTTTTAATCTATAATTAATCTATTATTTATATAAATAATAATTTATATTTCATCACTGAGTCTAAATAAGGATACTATGAACTTTTCGTTGCAATAACTATAAAAAAATTAGTCATTCTCATTTCTTCCCTCATTATCATTACGTAATAAATTCCCAACGAAAGTACCACCATATAAGTTTACTAGGATCCATGTAGCTAATTGAACAATTCATCAATCTATGTCAGAAGATTCTTGTCTTTATTGTGATCTTGTTTATATGATAATAAATAATTTTGAGGCACAATGTATGATCTATCTTTATAAAGAGGTGGATGGATTCACCCAATAGTGATGAACTTGTGCATATAAACACTTTATATATATTCTATAGTAGTTATTTCTTCATCTCCTCATGTTCAAAAATTTCCATTTTATATGGAGTCTTGGATATTTGTATATAACTAGGTATTATAATTATTTATAACTCAACCACACGGTTTTGAGAAATACTAGTTAATTTCTTCATGAACCACGTAGAAAAATTTACATTCAATAGGAAGGTCCTTATGAATTGTATTTTCATTGCTCTTAATCATGTGTTTAATATATTCTTTCATAAAATGAAATATTATCCATGATTGAGATTTTGGAACCAAAGAATATTAATCCTTCTCCTCTCACAAGTATAGAATCAGAGAGTGACTTATGTTATGGATAATGATTCCCTTTACTGAAAATTTTATATTTAATCTATAAAAGGATATCAATTCTATTCCTAGAGCAATTTTTTTAACCTTTTTATTTACCTCATAAAACTCATATATCCTTATATAAAGAATGAATGGAATTTATTTACCAAAAAATAAGTTATTGATCTAATTTCAACCCATGGATTTAATGTCATTATACTATATAATATTTATTGTTACATCCATATATTAATTCTCATAACCATTCAAATGGTTGAAATCCAAAATGAAATTTTAATGTTCCAAACACCAGAGAGTATAAAAAATATTATTATTAGTTCTGATTCATTATTCATCATCAAGATTATTAGAAAACAAACAAAAAGAGGGTGGATTTTTCTTCATGAATTACTCTACAAAATATTATTATATCCTTTGTTCATTTAGATTTTTAACATTATCCATAGCTTGAGAAAATTTTCTGAGTATAGAAATGAAAATTTTCATTCTAGCACCCAATATTTTTGTATTCTCAAGAAGAAAATCATATCATTGTATATCAATCTCAACATTAACAAGATTTTATAAGAATTCATCCATTAACTGAAACCAAAAATCGTACTCTACAAATCAATAATCATGTAGTGGAATGACATAATCATAAACAATCATATATATTATTTCAAAATCATGACACCTTCAATAATTTATGAAATACAAGGATTACCATAGGTCCTTCATCGTCATATTTTCTTTAAATTTATCCTAATGATTCGCAAAGATCTTGTATGTTTTGAAATTGTACCCCTTTGGAGTGTCATACCAGGTGTGAAGTAATGCATCTGGTCATACACTAGGTGAGGACAAAGTCAATCTCAATACTCAAAATTTAGAGTTATTAACCCTAGAAACAACTATACCTATTCCACGTCATCTTCTTTTCATAAATAAGGATATAAGTTAATGGAAAGTACTAACTCCACCATTTACCAAAATTCTAGGACATTTTCTTGAACATTGCCTCATCCATAAAATTATCCTTAGACATTTGATTAGGGATATTACTATGGTTTTAACATCACATATTCCAAATGTTATCACAACAGATACTTTAATACAAAAAATTGATAACTAAGTTATCATATATTGATATCACATTATATCTAATGAATATATATTACATTAAACAAACACACTCCTATGAAACATTATTGTTTAATGTCTTTGTATACATGTAAGCATAGAAAAATGGTCCATATGAAAAAACATCATATCCCATTATGGTCATCATTTTTAACACCATTTTTAGACAAACTATTCCTAATTCATTTCATTATAACCTTAAGAATAAAAAATTAGAAATACAGTTGAACAATATAGATATACATGAATGAAATGAATTGTAATGGTAAGAGAACATGAACCAAATAACTGAAAACTATACCCTTCATATCAATTTTCATAATATTGATTCATGGAATAATGGTTGGATTTTCCCAAGATATGAAACATAAAATAATCAATGAACATTAGATATGAGATCATAATGATAACAGAAGTCATAGATATGAGGAGTACACATAATCATAGATAATTATTTTCATATTACTCGAGGATAATTTCAAGGATATCATAGTGTATTGGTTTCACTCCAAAAATTATAAAATTAGACAAGTTTCACTCCAAATACCATCATATAAAAAAAATGTCCTTACTGAATGTGGTTTACTCACGTTCCCATTCATGTAAACCTAATGAGATAAATAATAACACAATTTATTTGAGAGATATATTTTTCCCACCAATATGATATGGAAAACCATATTTATGTTTGATAGTAGAACATAGAGTATACATCAAATAATAACCCATGAAATTAAATGGATTTTATAAATATATCACCATATCCTAGAATCTATAAAATATAATGATTTTTTAATCATTGCATCATTTCATCGTAGTATAATTCATAGAAAAAGAAGAGGCCCTCATGAGAATTTTGTCATGTTATAACCCATGGAGGAGAAATATATGTTTCAAAAACATCGTACCATAATAAATATAACCCATTGAGATAAATAAAAATAATGGTATCGTTGAATCACAACCCATGTAAGAATTATGTAACATTATTAAATGTCATGTTAGATGGGAAATTCTATTGATCAATCAATAAAAACATGTGTCAAGGGAGGTATCCATTCATATAAAAAAATTATAAACACAAAAAAATTAAAAAGTATTTATCATTAAAATAAATGTTAAAACATATACAACAATCCTAATGTAAAATAATTTTCATTATTAAAGGTGTATTGTTTAATTTCTAATCAATAAATACAATAAGACCCTTAAAATTTTAGATAATATTTAAAAAATAAATTTTTTTAAAATGGGCTGGATAATATAATGTAATTTTTTTTGTAAAAATTCAATCATGGATAAATAATTATTTTAAAATTTATAGTATAATAATCAAAAAAATTAATTAATTATCATAAATTGTGGTTTCGAATGATAAAAAATTTTATTTAAGAGAGATGTAATATTGAATTCTCATAAAACAATATTATAAATTTTTTAATGAAAAATAATAAGAAAAATGGTATTACCATTTGAAAATATCAGGACTAACCATAGGTAAAGAAAATTCATGAGATTATATAGATTTTTATAATATTATTTTATCATTAGAATCATAATCATAAATAACTATTTTAAAAGATGAGACAATAATATAAAATAATTACAACATTGGTAACATTGAATAATAATCCCCATAATGTAAAAATGGAACTAAAAATATCTTGAGGATAAATAAATTGATGATATTATATTTAAATATTTATTTATATTCTCCTCATGAAAAAATATCAGATCATAACATAATGTAAGCCTACAAGATGCTAAATTAAGACTACGATTTTTTACTCCATTGGTATATTTTGAACCATAAATTAAAAAATGTGATATACTGAAATGGATTCGTAAATATAAATACATTTTAGTATAATTATCATAAAATAATTTAATTTAATGTACACACACCACAAAAAAATAAATAGGCTGTGAATATGGCATGCATCTCCCAAAAGAAAAAGTGTTACCGAAATCCCTTAACATAACTTGTAAATTCATTTTTATATATTGAAAACACATATATCATAAATATCAGTATATTATAAATATATTAAATAATAATATATATATATATATATATATATATGTATTTCATACCATATACAAATTTCTTATGACCATTTTTACATGTTTATTATCTATTTCTAGTTAAACATACATTTCATGTCATAACTGATTTGTTTCTTATATATAATTTGATTTTCTAGTATTGATCCCCATAAATTGATAATGATTTAGTAAAAAAATAATTATAATAATGATATAAATATCATATATATTCACTATATAAGTATATATGTTAACACATAAATTTTAGTGATAGAAAATAAAATATATTGTTCATGGAGACATTAGAACGCACATATACAAGAGTGATGTTTCCATTGTATTGTTGGATTCAAAGAAATAAATTTAAATTAATTTTTATTATAGAATAATATTTTTTTATCTCAAAGTTATCACATATTTATACCAAAACCATATATATTACCGACCAGGTAATGTTTGAATCAATCACCTCGCTTCACAATACAGTTGTTCACTCTTCGAATGAGTGATGTTATCATATTCTCAAAAAATTTAAAGAATGAATATATGTGTAATATAGTAAAATAAAAATTGCAATGAAATCAAAAATAATTTAAATTAATAATAAATAAATCATTATTTCCTTGATTGGTAGGTGGTAATTGGTAAACAAATGATATGGGATAGGGAGGCGGTAGTCCCCCTTAAACATGAATTTTGGTTTCATAAACCATATGATTGAGGTGGAGATAGATAATAGTTATAAAAATAAAATAAATATATATATTTTTATTGTAGATTATTTGGTTATTATATCATTATTTTATAAAAATAATTGAATTCGGATGAATAATAAGTAAAACAAAAATTAGTGATGATGATCATTACCACTACTTTGGGTATCCTCCATAATTTTGGAAAATATTTCCTCCTAAGATGACTTCATGTAAAATTATGTCTTCTAGTCTGAGAGTATGTATATAAATAAATTATTTTAAGAAGTTATTAGATGATAAAAATGGGTTCTATTGTGTGTATATGTGGGGTGATGGGGTAGCTTTTACTTCAAATATTTGGAAAAGGGACATATCAACCAACATTATTTCCATGAAAATTGTATACAATAATGGAACTTTATCTATATATTAAGAGAGAAAGGAAAAATATGGATATTTAATCATATTTCGAATAGTTTCTATGCAATTTTACCTCTTATCGTTTATGTATAACCCTCAATAATCACATTTGTTCCTTAATCGTGTAAAATAATTTTTACTGTTTTCACAACATATAATGATAGTATTTTAATTTTACTAGATTAGAATATATAAATTATTATAATTCTAAATCTGGAATCTATTTTTTGAAATTATTTTCATATAATTAGAAAATATTAATATAAAATTAAATAAAGAAACATGATAATAAAATAGTTGTATAAAGAGAAAATTTTCAAAAGTTTAAAGAGATGCTATATGAAAATTCAATATATAATTGATTCCAATTTCCATAATTTGATTATATGATTTTTAATTAAATTAATTTTATTATTAAAAAATAAAATAAAATATATATTTATATAAAAATTATGAAACAAATGTTGTTTTCAATTAATATTCATTATTTTCAATTTTCATCAAAAAATGAATATGTTCAGAAAATCTCCAAAAATTCTATATAATAAAATTTTAATATTATTAGTTAAAACATTATTCTTAAAAAATAATAATAATTCAACATTCTTCAATTATAAATTCCATTTCTGTTCACAATAAACAAATAAATATCATTTTTTGAGAAAACAATACATAGAAAAACTATATTTAGTTTAATGCAAATTGATTGGTTCTTTTATATATATTGAATATATATAATAATTTTAGACATAATATATAAAATTATATATTATTAATATATCACAATTTTCAATGGACATATTATAATATTAATATAAAAATAAGATCAGTAATAATATAGCATGGATTTGTTAAAACATAGTGTCATAGGTAATGAAAGATAACCCAATGTAGATGTACAGAATAAATAACATTTTGTTTCAGGATACATAGTTTATCAATGAAATATTATTTATTATAAAAAATATTATATAGAAACATGGTTTCTTATTGAATGAGTGAACACAATCCATGACATTTTAAAGATGTTGGGGGTAAACCTAATCAACCATGATAATATGTCTAAAATAGAATTATAATAATGGAATGTATCCTTAAAAATTAATAATTATCTAGTGATACATAATGGAAATATTTTTATTGACATTTTTGATGAGATGTATATTCCTATGTAATGTTTCATAAATTTTTTTAATTGATATATTTTTTCTGAATTTTAAAATATATATTTTTTTGCATATTTATTTTATATGTTATGTTTTCCAACCTAAAATATATTATTATTATAATAAGTTAATATTTTGATCATTTATGTGTTTCAATTGATTTCCCTTATATTCAACCATTATTGATCATATGAGGTTAACCATTTATATGTTTAAAATACCCTTCAAATGAATATTTGTAATATGTATGATATTTCTAGAAGGTTATAATTTGAAATGAATATTTTATTGTTATGTTTGAATATTTTTTTTCTAATATGATTTTATTTCACATATATTCTCCCTGGAAGATAACCTTATAGATTTGGGGTATGAATTATTGTAATATTTATTGAATATTATGGTATACTATTTTGTTTCAATTTTATATTATGGATGAATTGACATCATGACATCTCATATCTAGTTGAGTGGTTAATATGGATAAATTTATTTATTAGAATGTGATAAAATATTTTTTTTCTAAAAGTAAATTAATGAAATTTACTATCTATATTTTGTTTTTAGGAAATAGTTATTTCCATTGGGATTTGAGGAAAAGTGTTATTTACATTATATTTTTGGAAACCAATAAATAATAAAAATTAATATTTTCTATAGTGGAAAATAGGTTGTTACAATGTATTTCAAATTTGGTAATCTATAATATTATAAAATAGTATTTGATTTAGAAAATTTTTTATTGTTATTGATAACACATGCACAAATTTTATTATTTGGGACCATTACAAAACATAGTATCTTCAATTTAAAATCCTATTTAGCAACTTTAAAATTGATCATGTAGGAATTAAATATGACCATTATGATTATTATGTATTAAGGGTTTTGGTTAATTCTAATTGATAGTGAGAAAATATGGAATTACCTCTATATGTAAGAACATACCATATTAATCCCAATTATCATATCATCAGATGGAGTTTTCATTACATGTATTTTTCACTAAAAAATAACAAGACAAGATTCGGTATCTAAATTGTGTGGGAAACCATTTCCCAAATAAGTTCATGATTATCTTTATATCAACCCAAAATGTGTTCACTAATACACTTCTAGAAAGAACCACAATCACATACCATACCCATTGGGATTATGCTGGTGTAATAAGGGGTGGAATTCTATTTCATAGTAATATCAATGTTTTTAATTTTATTTCTATAAATAATTATTATATTTACCACATTAATTTTTACTTTATAGAAAATTATATTATACTTATGATAAAAAATATTTTTTTCTATGAATAAAAAAATTAGTTTTTGAAAATATATAATTTCAATAAAGCTACAATGTAACGCCCCGACCCTAGATACCCAGAGTCGGTGCATTATTATATAAAATTGGCATTATCACAATGGATCAAGTCTCGAAAGACTGATTAGTTTATTTGTCTTGGAAACACTAGATATATTCATAAGTATTACATTACATCATAAGGTAAAAAAACTAATACAACATCTTGTCTTCATATCCCCTCATACTATCCTTGCAGGTCATTAATAAATTACTTCTTCTCATCCTAGTAAAAATAAAACACTGAAAGAGGTGAGCTCAGATTCTTAGTAAGGATAAAAATATAACAGAAGCTTTCATAGATAAGAATAAACACTTAAAGCAATTTATAACTAAAACAAAAGCCTTTTAAACATGAACATCCGAATAAAATGGAAAATATAAAATGAAATAATTCCATTTTCTTATTCACATGGATATTCTACTAGTCGAACAATCACGTTCAATATCTATAACCACTTTCATAATGATGGAATGCATAATTCTAGACTATCATAACCACATAACCAAGGCCTCGTGCCAAGACTACAAATAAGATTTTGTCAAGGCCTTGTGCAAAGACACTATTTTGTCACATGAGACCTACCGATGCATTGAGGAGATATATCGGGCTCCACCCATCACTTATTAAGTCCAATGCATTCCTCATATGAACAGGTTTGAAACATTACATAAACATTCGTATTAAAACTAGCATACGAAATGTCAATACTTTATCCAAAATCCATGAATGGTATAAAAATAGCACATCCACAGTCAAAAATAACTCATTAGATACAATATGGAAGATTGTATTGTATCATATTAACCTCAATTGAGAATAATCAAGGATATTGACATAGATGAAAATAATCTTCAAAACTATTTGAGAGAAATATCCCCCTTTTTCTTGAAATCATTTAAAGTCACACTATTTGTCAAGAAGCTCTTTAAAAATAGATTTTTGAATCAAAGTGTCCTATAACACTTTGAAATTTTTAAATGGAGATTTATTTTTAAAACATTAATGTCTATAAAAATAAATCCTTTAAACCATTTTTTAAAACATGGACATTAATGAGCAAGATTTAGAAGAATAAGTCTTTAAAACATTTAAAAATGGTATTTTAGTAAGAGTTTCTAACCAAAAGAGAGACACTTGAATACAAATAATTGAGGTAATAAAAACATTGTAATATCATGAGAATAAAGTAATTCATGATATAATATGTCAAAGTACATTATATACACCACATAAAAGTGATTTGGTGTATAACAATAAAGAAGTCTCAATGAAATGTAAATTGAGATGAAATATCTCATAAAGGCCATATCCTTAGGTTAAGGAAAAATAAATGACATAATTATGTGTGAAAAATATATATACACTAAATATTATTGGATATTTAGTGTAAAACAACTACAGGACATTCACACATATTCTTGTAAAAACAAAACCAACGAATTAGATGTTTAACTCGACAAATTGAGAATGAGTTAAAATTAGTCTTATAAAATTCATATCAATGACTTGACAATTATAAATGGAGTGATTATGTGTATAAAAAGATTATCCACAGGAAGGGGAGTGGAAATTATGACATAATCAAATGAATAGTGATTCCACACATAATCTTGAGGTAATATAATCAATGAAATATTCGTAAAGCCAAATGAGTGGAAATTGAAATTTCAAATTCCCTTATCGATTTGGTAACTTAAGAAAAATACACCCATGAAAGAAGGATCTTACCATGATGATTTATATACCAATAAATTAATTTATATTACACAATTAATACAATCATGGGTCGTACACATACACCACATGCAATAATTAAGTGGTGAACAATGGAATTCTCACGAAATTAAGAGTGATTTAAGAAACCCCTTACCTTGTACTTTTCCTTGGTTGGGGGTAGGTTAACCTCCTGTATAATGTTTAAATAATTTTTATTAAATTATTCTTGAATCATATACATTAATATGATATCATATATGATCTTTTAACATTGCTTTGTTAATAATATCTTAGAATTATCGTCGTTTCGGGTATTAACTTACTCGTTTTCTTTTATATGTTTTGTTACGTAAGCCATGTCATGGATAGGTTGTATATTATTCATATACAGAATGATATTAAGTTCTTTAAAATTGTTTTTAAATCATCAAATGATAATTATACTTGAATGGGTATGATAGAGAATGAATCTCATCGCGTTCGTGGAGACGGTAGTCCGTACGTTCGCACGAGTGACAATATCATTCTTTTGATATTAAAATAATATATAATTGGATGTTATATCATATATACAGAATAATCATCATGTTATATTTATTATTTACATGAATTACACATCAATATTATACCCATCCAAATAATAATATATTGAATAACAATTACACCACGACGTGGAGACGGTAAGTCGTACGTACGCACGTATGTTGACATGTTATTCAAATGGTGGATAGAATAACGAATATGGTAGTACCATATTTATAATATAATCAAAGTATATATATGATACTGGAGTTATTATTTTATAATGGTAATAACAAAGAAAGAAGAAGTGGAAGAAGAACAGAACTTGAAAAGGGGTGGTGAAAACATTACCTCTTCTTCGGGTTATTCCTTTTGATTTGATCACAAGGGATCTTTAGGTTGGATTTATGATCAAAATAAGGCCTCTAGGTTGTAGTGAGGTATGTTTAGAGATTAATTGGGCAGGTTTTGGCCGATCCTAAAGGATTTGAAGGTGTGATGTAATGAGAAGGGGGAGTGCTCTTTTATAAGTGGGGCGAGGGGCACCTTTGGAAAAGCTAGAAATATTAATTTATAATAAATTTATATTCCGTTTCTAATGGCTAAAAAGTTTTTTAATTATAGTTTAATGTGGGTATAGGTCTAAATACACTCAACCAATATAATTGATATAGGTTTGGGTTATTATATTAACCATATCTTTAAGTATTAACTCTTAGTTAATTAGTTTCACTTTTACAACATCTCTTTGTATTTTTATATTATATAGTTAATAAACATATTATATACATCCAAGAGACCCCCAAGTGATCCGTTAAAGATACAACTATGATGATATATGTCTCTTGGCCGATCCTTAGATTTTTAGGAATTTAATATCAATTAATAATATAATATTCTTTTAAAAACTCTTTTATGTCAATTTTGACACTATTCAAAAGTTGATTTTTGTGAAACTCATAAAAGTATTATTACTTAGAAAAAATTAAATTAAATATATCCTAATATGTCATATTATCCTATAAAATTATTTTAATTCATTAAAAGTCTCAAATTATATTTATTTGGGTATTTATAATATCAATTAGTTTAATTTTTCAGTATTATGGTAATTACTGCATCATCATTGTGTCATAAATAAACTAAATTATATAATGTTTAAAAATTAAAAATAATATATAATTATGTAGAAAATATTTTTATCTTTCTAATGAATATTTATAGTCTAAAATTAAACATATATAACACTATGTAACAATTGTTTTTCTAATAGATATATGCGTGTGTCATTTTTGTATTCATTTTAACTTAATTAAAATAAAGTGTCATTATCACTTACAAGTGGATCAATGGGGTCCCAAAATCGACCCAAATATGCCCATGGTCGGACATGTATCAACCAATATGGTTATGGAACATTTTAGAGTAATTTAATATTATTATAATATTATTTATTAACCCTTATTTACCGGATTTACCCTTGAACCATGGTAAATAAAATATTTACCGATTTTTTTTTCAAAATGCCTAAAAATAAAAGTTATCTGTTTACACAATTTAGACATCCTGATTTGAAATATGGAATCAATTTTTCCAAATTCAATACAGAGAAGTGACAGAAATTAATTTAAAATTAATTCCCGTTGTTAAAACAAAAAGCGTTTTTTAAGAAATAATAACTATCAAAAGATTGGCACTTGTTTATGTCTGGTTTAAATGAGAAATTATGTTCAATGACCCACATTGTATTACATGATAAAAAATATATTTTAAATATAATTTAAAACCACTCAGATTCATAATTTATCACTATTAATAATTTCGATTAAAAAATTTGTTTTTAAATAAAATTTAGTAATTTTTACTATTCATCAAAATATAAAAGTTATCTAAAAAATACCAAAATTTCACCCTAAGATAATTTCGTTATTCTTAATCCAAAAATGAAGTCTATTTTACCAAATTCAAAAAATAAAAGTTGCATTTATTAATTTAAAATTGATTCCCGCTTTCGAAACCAAAAGGCGTATTTTTAAGAAATAATAACTATCAAAAGTTTGACATTTGTTTATGTCCAATTTCGAAATTAAATTACTTAAAATGACCATAATTAGATTAAATAGTAAAAATATAATCTATTTATACTTCCAAACCATTAAAATTTTTAATTTAACAATATAAATTATTTTGATTAAAAAATTTGTTTTCAGTTAAAATATAGTATTTTTCACTATTCACACAAATATGAAAGTTATCAGAAAGACACCAAAACATTATTGATAATAAATTATTATGTCCCTATTCTAAAGAAGAATATAATTTTTTCAAATTTAATATATAAAAGTTTCAAATATTGGTTTTAAAAAGGCTTCTCAATTAAAAGGTAGTAAAATTTCATTTTTTGAAAAATACTTCTTTTATCTGAAAAAAATGGATTTGTTCATAAATCATGTATTAGAAACTCATAATATGGATTAAAATTATAAGGATAATATAATATTTAAAATTCAGTTAATACTATTCATAACCACTTTTGAACGACTAGTTTGGTAAGTCGTGGTGTACTTGAACTCAGTGTTGTGTACAACACACGCTATTGTATTATTCAAAGAGAAGAGTACCATGGAAGATTGGGGTGTTACACTCACCCCTCCTTCAATAAACCGAGTCCTCGCAATTTTAAAAAATTGGGCCAGAGAATATAATGGAAAGCCCCACATTGGAAAAAGAGTCAATAAAACTATCACTTTAAAAGAAGGAAATAGAGGTATAAAGGTCAATAATGATAACCCATACTCAGATTCCATGTAGGAAAACATGGATGTGGATGATAAACTAAGTGTCATGTTGTGATGGAGAGGGATAGAAATCATGATCAGGAGAAAGTTAACAATAAGAAAACCACACACTTGTGTTGGGACAAAAGACCATTAGTCTCCTAGTAGGAAAGTAAATGGACAACATTTTTTTGTTTTAATTTACATTACATAAGGATGAGGAATTAATTTATGATATTGACTAAAAATATAAATATATATACTTACATATTAAGTACAGTTTCATTCTTTAATAAATTTCCACCACTAACTCATTTTTTTAAACGATGAGTATTCAACAAGACTTGGTCACACTAGAAGAGCTAGAATAAACTTCTATAGAATCACATGATACATGCATGATGAACTATATATTTACATTGTCTTTAGAGATTAATAAAAATAAAAATGGTTAGTACAAGATCTAATGATCCCCCAAAAGGATATTCCTTGTGAGAAATAAACACTAATCTTAATTTACAAAATTAAACCAACAATACCCCAAAGTTAAATAAATACCATTCAATAATCAATTGTCCTTAAAATCCTTCAATATAATCCAAACTAATATTGGAACTCAAAACCTATAAGAATGTAGTCTTCCACGTTAAATTGTATCTCCAAATGACATTAATTACTCTTAAAGTCACATACTTAAAAGTAATTAACCTAATCATTTCCATAAATAAACCAAATTTCTATAAATCCACAATAAAAACATAGATAAAAATCTACCATTACTCCACAAATTAAACCCAATAGTATTCTATTTTCCTTGGGCATATAGTGTTCCCAACAAAGAAAACATCGTCTAAAATAACATTTATCACTTAATCACCAAATCATTTTCCTATACCAAGGGTATTCATTTGATAAGACATTAGAACCAAAATCAACTTATTATTGATCAATAAAATCATTTAACTAAAAATTATTAGTCACACTATCCAGGGAATTCACATAGTCCAGTGGTAGGCGATAAATCCCAATCGCACATTGGTTGTGGGTTCGATTCCCACAGCTTTGTCCGACGCGACGGGTTGTCACGTGGTCTGCGTGTTGTCCTTTTAAAAAACTATGTTTTATAACATAACCAAAATGAGATAAATTCCTCAAAATAACCATATCATAATTTAACCCAAAATCTTATCTCATACCTTGTATTTTCATCCCAAATTTAAAATAATGTATAATTATCTCAAAACCATTGATCATATAAAACCAAATGGTTATTTATAGCTATATCCACAATAGAAGAGATAATTCTTCCTCAAATATAATTCTCATATGGCAACTACAGGGTTACAAATACAAGAGAAAGTTATTCCAAAGTAAACCCATCAACAAGGAGCACTAATAATTTTCAAACATTTCTCCAACCATTTATTTCCACATAGCTTCTTCTTTGACCAAGAAAATATCCTATAGAATAGGAAATTCACTCGGGTAATGGCCAGGTCCCCTACATTTACGGAAAATGACTGTAAATGGACTCTTGGGACCATTTTTATCTTCTTCCATATTACTCTTCATTTTTCTTCAGCAATTCATCACTTTATGTCCTTCCTTACCACATGTAAAGCATTTTTTGTCCCATTGAGACACTTTCCTGGGTGTCTCCTTCCACATTTCATGCATGATGGAAATTGAGGATTTTTTTCTCCATGGTCTCTACTACTGGAGCTCTTATCATTCATCACCTTTCTCTTCTTTTTTTGAGTCTGAGAATAGGTTAATATATATATTTTTGATCATATTTTTGGAAAGTTGATTTGGAATAAAGACAATATCTTTTACACCTATCTACGTTACAATTTGTTTCTCATTCCCACCATTGTTCCCACCTTGTACATCATTCTCACAGTCTGTATGACTTCCTTGGAATCCATCCATTGACTAAAACCAGAAAGCATTGTGTGAGTAACAGTAGTCATAAAATCATTTAGAGATTAACATGTCACCATATTCTCAATTTGAAACACATTAGGATTAACCAAGGTCATTTACTCTCATATTATATATTTAATACTACAAATAGGTTAGTAAAGAAAATGTAAATTATCCTAAGAATATCCCCTGGGAGTGTCGTAACCAAGAGTGCAGCATGTCTTGTTGTCGTGCACCAGTTCCCGTTCGAGTCTAGCTCAAAGCGGTGTTTTCGGGTTTTACCCCTAGGTACATCTGTGCCAGAGCTGCCTCTACCTGCTCGTATCCAGATAGGGATGTATTTCTCGGAAAACTCACAAAATCTTAACATTATCAAAATTCTAGGAAGTTATTCTATACTAATCCTCGAACATCATCTTAGTTCTACGTGATCTAATCAGAGTTTATCTAAATCTAGCTTCCAAGGTTTGTGCTAAACTTCCTATGAAACCAATCATAATGCCCCAACCCTAGATACCGAGAGTCTCTGCATTATTACATAACATTAGCATGATCACAAAGGATCAAGTCTCAAAAGACCAATTAGTTTAGTAGTCTTGGAAACACTAGATATATTCATATGTATTACATTACATCATAAGGTAAAAAAACTAAAACAACATCTTGTATTCATATCCCCTTATACTATCCTTGCAGGTCATTCATAAATTACTTCTTCTAATCCTAGGAAAAATAAAACACTGAAAGGGGTGAGCTCAGATGCTCAGTAAGAATAACAATATAGCAGAAGCTTTCATAGATAAGTATAAATACTTAAAGCAATTTATAACTAAAACAAAATCCTTTTAAACTTGAACTTCAGCATAAAATGGAAAAGATAAAATGAAATAATGTCATTTACTTATTCACATGGATATTCTACTAATCGAACAATCACATGCAATATCAATAACCACTTTCATAATGATGGAATGCATAATGCCATACTATCATAACAACATAGCCAAGGCCTCGTTCCAATACTACAAATAAGATTTTGTCAAGGCCTTGTGCCAAGAAACTATTTTGTCTCATGAGACCTACTGGATCTCTTGCACTATCCAATTGTAGAAATTCCCTGCAACATCATTGTAGATGGCCCATCATGTCGCAAGCTCGACACTAAATTGAGACCCTTGGGCAATGAGGTCTTTTGTGTCCAACCATTCTGTACTAGTATCAAGTCACCTTGCCACCAGAGGAGACGTTATGGTTTCTACTATCACCGCAATAGAACACCACAAGATTCTTCCTTTCTGGTTGAGACAGTACCAAAAACTGGTGTTGAACCTCCCTGGTTCACACCACTATCATCCCACTGATTGCACTCAGATATCAGCTCATGATTCCCAATAAAAGAGACAAAATACATCATGAATAAATTCATCTATGATTAGAAATCAAACATGATACCATCATCATACAATATAGCTTTTGATACGTCATCACCAATCAAAATTGGTGAAAAACATGGAATCTCTTTAAATCACATAGAATAGTCCATAACCGATAGTGTTCTGTGCTCTATGTTCAGGTACTCCCAAGCTCAGTTAGCCCTCAACGTCTCAAGAAAATAATAATCATATAAGGATGCGTGAAATTCTTTCCCTGTCATATACCCATGATGCCCTCCCTGAGTGATAACATCCCACCCTCTCTTGGAAGAATCACACTACATATATACCTTGATATTGACTAACTTCTCAAGAGGTGAATATAGATGTTCAAAAATAGTCATCATTAAATGCATCCATGATTTCCTCAACCTATGTTCTATCATTCCTAGAAAAACTAGGTGGATGCTGCTACTGGAATATACATGTTAGCTCTACCGTAAACGTGGCATCCTTCTTTGCTCCCCGAATGGTCTTTATGAACCTCAAAAGGACTTCATGAAACTATGCATCTGCACCTGCATCCAATATAATAGTTGGTTCCACATCTGAAAAAATTGGAGGATCCATTTGTATCCCTGGGCCTACCATTTCTGATGTATGATCATCGCCACTCTCATGGTGTACCACTTGTGTTAGTCATGGAAGCATGACTCTACAAGCTCAAGAAAAATTCCTAATTTTAATATCATTGTCAAGGGTTTTCATACATACCTGCCAAATCAAAATAGGAAATGACATTAAAAATTTTATCAAAGAGATATTACATGGAGTGCATTCACGATACATTTTGTGTACCATTTCGTTCTCACATGGTCGTGTTCTTCCCTCGGCCTGGGTGTGTTTTAACCCTAGCTACATGTAATGCCATTATAAAACACAGTGTGTGACATCAAAATTTCATATGGGCATGAAAATTTACATTTATGGTCATGTAATGGTCCTATGTACATAGCGGGTCTGGAATAAACATGATGTTCACTCAGATCCCCCCTCATGACCCTATACTATTACACGGGCAGGTCCACATGGGTTCTTCCTTGGTAGGACGCATGGCATATACCAAGAGTACACAAAATATTCTGATCAAAACACAATAGTCCTTGTTTTCTATCACATGGCTCATTACAAGATCAGATACTACATACTGTGTATGCAAGGTACATAGTGTGTTTATCATAAAATATGTAACTTCCTCCCCCTAAGACACTAAGAACACACGGTGTGTTAGGCTAAACTAACACCTTTTATACTAGGTTTTTTAGGGAAGAAACTCCATATTTCCCAAAAACCCCACATTCTTCAGAAAAAACAACAAGTGAGATACCAAATTCTGATCCATGTGGGACCATACTCCATTAAAATCAATGTTTTGAACTCAAGTATAGATAATCATATCACAATTATATATAAATTGTTGAACCATGATCAACCATATTCTGATCCAAGATGGCCCATACACCTCTGAAACCTAATATTGGCATCCATTCAATCCAAACCATAGCACGTACCAATACACCAATCACAACAGTAGGTATATATATTGATGTACTATCACAAAAACATGCATAAGTAATGATATCTAAATGTCATGGAATATATGCATGTAATGTTATTCTTATCAAGATCCTATATGATTAATGAGATGGAACACCCTCATATCATCATGTTTCAACTAAAATAGATCCCAAAATCCTATCAAATGTAATAACAGATATCAATAGTGTCCCACAATAGTGAAATCAAATCAATTTTAATAGCTAAAAATCCAAAACCACACTTTAATTCAAGGTACTTTGGATTTTTTCCGGTACACGGGGTAACTAATCCCAGGAACAAATAATTACCAAAATCTGTATCCTTTATATTGTCTACAAATTGGAAACTATACAAGTTTACATTAATACCACTCTGTAATGTCTCAGATCTGGAAGCCAATAAAAGGGTCCCTGTACCCGGTAGGCCACATGGCCTCAAACACATATCCCCAAATGACGGAGGCTTCCGACTAGCATCAAGGGCCTAAGGTGTGATAGTGGGTAGACAATGCCTTTATTGGTAGAGTGTAACATAACAGAATAAATAATAACAAATATGAAAGCAGCATACATAACGCAAATAAAGTAATAATGGAAGACTAGAAGTTAATGATATCCAGAGGGCATATAATATCATAATGGTGTAACATGTCACATGATCTATGAAAGGATAGAAAAAAAGTATACACTAATATCAAGTATAACACAATACTAATGTTAAAAAAAGAAAAAAAATATCATCTGAAGCCTTTTATTGGTCCCACACTCTCCTCCTCCTAAGTACCAATCATGTACATGTATAAAGAGACATGCCCCTATCAACAACTGCAGAAATATAGTCTTTTTGGGCCCAAAACATGGCCAAAGATAGATGTGAGAAATAAATCTGAACAGGAAACCACCAAAGACCTATTCCAACTTATTAGTGATTATATGTATTAGTAGTGTATGATAATGAAAGCGTTAAAATGGGATGCACTCTAATGTAAATAATCTTACCAGTCATGTTCATTTTATAACATTCATGTTCATTAAGTAATTCACTTACCTCGAATCATAAGTTGTTAGGATACGACCATGGCCAGTCAATCCCCTTATCAAGAAATTATAGTAGATACCTCAGTAGGATATCTATTAAGTAAAAAAGACAATAGAATCCAATCTTGTTCTTTAGAATGGAAGACACATATTATGTCATTACAACAGTCAAACCACAGTTCAAAACCATTACCTTAGGTAGTCCACAGACATAACAAATCCTTCTCCATAAAAAATGGCCTACATGAATAAAAAAACGTAGCACATATGGCACACAAAACCTTTCCCACAACCTTGAAATTCTCATTCCATAGGCAGAATAAATCAACAGGGCCAACCCAAACATATATGTAGCTCAATATAAGGCAACACATGAAATATCTACACTATCACATGGTTGAAAAGGAAACAATTCCCATTGGTAAGAATTTAATTAACCAATTCATTTCAAAAAACCCAAAATAGTGAAAACTGAGGCATAACAATGGTTATCCAAATAAAAAAGTTCCAACAATAGGTATCTATGGAAAATCCCTATACGGGGTGGCCCTTAATAAAAACGAGAAGTCGCAACATGCATAAATTCCAATAATTAATAACTAAACATTTTTAGGAAATTATATGGGTCAATGTATCAAAAAAATGACACCCCAAACATGGTCATGTTTCCCAACATAACATATAAACAACAGGAAACTATGAAATAAGAATGAGACCACCAGCCTCGTTGTAGTATGTAAATCCTTGTCTAGCCTTAAATTCTAATTCATGCGAGAAATGTAATGATCTAAAAACAAGGATATCAATTCCATGTTAAATAAATTATTTTTGATCTATAATCCCCATGAATGGATCAATATTAATCAAGCACTCACCAGTTGTAATCAAACAAGACTGGTGATGATCGAAATAGAATTTAGATGCTCCACTGGGAACCAAATCCCCTTCTGGCGCTGCTGCCTCGCGAACCCGATGACTCCACTGTCAAAAAATGATGGAAAATGATGTTAATTCCTATTTTAAGTAAATAAAATAAATTAAATCATGTGTATTTCCATATACATGTAATGTATATTATTTTACTGTTCATTTAGGGGTTGACTTCTTCTGGATTACTTTATAGGAACTACCGACGTTACTACACGACATGTACCCGAAAGTACACGATGTGTAGTTGGTTTTTCCTATTTTCAATGCCAACATCCCCACAAACCATGTTTTTCCAATATACATGTAAATAATACACAATGTGTTCTTGATAATTCACTGAGTGTATCCCATGATTCAAGTACTTTCCCTAAATTTAAATTGTCTATTCGAAAAAAACTCAAAAAAAAAATAAAAGAAGAAACTATACCTCAAAATAAGAATTAGGTTCTTACATCCACTATAATGATTTTCTGATAGGTACAATATTTATTAAATCCATGATAATGATAAATATATTTTATTCTACTTTTATAATATTTAGTCATACGAAAAATTTTATGTTGAACTTTTCAAACATGACATCAATATATATAAGTTGAGTTACCAATGGGAATGGAAATGGTTAAATTTGTACATACTAATAATATAGCTCACATGTATCTATATAAGTAATGAATTTAAAAAAGTCATTTGAACCTCCCTTTAATGGAATTAGATGTTATTCTAGGTATGTATTGTATTTCCTTATATAGGGAAAAACATTTTGGGAAAAGAAAGCACCCTCTATATCACAAACTACACTAAAATTTTAAATAATAATTTATGGAGGAATATAAATCACTTTATTAGTCTTAAATTCATGCATGAATATTATTTCCTTAAAATAGTTTATATATATATAAAATTACTAATACAAATGAATTAATTATAATTAATGAAATTTCCATTTCTAGGAAATACGTTTATGTGTTTCCCAATCTATTTTCTTGTATTCATCCATCCTAAGAGGTTGATTTCTCAATTGATAATATACATTGGTCATGGAAAATATCAATGTCAAATAAATGAATGAATACCATTCAACATTACATGATTATGAAGAAAATACAATATAATTGAGATAAAGGGATTATCCACATTGGTAATTCATCATCGGGCCAAATGGATCTTTTAGAAATGAATAATGATCAGTTAATGTTCCAAATCAATGATTAATGTGAAAAAAACAACATCATGGTAATGGAAAATTATAATATTAAATATATTGATAAAGTGTTTGTTCTAGTATTTAGAGATTAATACATCTATAAGGTGGAATTTACTTTGGGACATTATCGTGTAATTGTTAATATGAATTATATACCCATGAATGATATTCATATATGGTCGGAGAACTATGAATTCATCATGATTCCATTTTTACTGACCCATTTTCCAACTAAAATCATGAAATTATGGAATATAATCATATGTATTAAATATAATGTTTATATATGAAATTATATATTATATCTTATTTAATCGAATATTAAGGAGGGATATGAAGGGAACATGGATATTCAATGAAGACCTTCAGTAAGAAAAATTAATATGTTATGATTAAAAAATCTATGTTTCTAATGGTATGAGTAACATTAATTTGGCCTATTATCTCCATCAATGTGATATAATTGTATCCCTGAAAAAATCAACAAAAGGATTACACATAAAATCATCTGTGACGCAATCCATTGTATCCAAAGATATCATACACACTCTAGTTGATTATTGTGACACAAATGATGATTATAAATCCTTCTAATAATTATTACCCGTAAGGGAATAAATATTTTTGGAATGGGGAATGAATGGATAACTTGAAAGAGTTACTAATATGGGAAATAACAACACAATTACTATCTATACCAACTAGTTTGGAATTTTCGGCGATCAACATTGATTATAATAAAAAGTTTCATGGTTAAAATCATCATAGTGATGAAAATTTTATTGAGAATGCCTCCAACTAATTAATTATGAAAAATTGAAACTACCAAAAACATTATATATAATTATATATACTCTTAATTTCATTAAATATTTTGGTACACTGTCTCTATGGTGTTATGTGTAATAAATATAAGTGAAATAAAACCATCAGTATGCATTCAAAAAAAAGGAACTCAATATCATCCAATGAATATTGATATATTTTATTAAAGATTAGGAATTTTTAATGAATTACTTTTCTAAAAAGGAGAACTATGTAGAAGATATTAAGAATGGAAATAAAAATGATGCACTATCAATGATGATGATTGAATGTGATCTAGTATTCATGGGTATTCATGTGATTGACATGTGATTACTAAAAGTATCCCCATCCTACCTTACAAAAATAAAATTTTAACCATCATTTTTTTAGATGATTAATTATTTTAAAAAATATGATGAGGATCTACCAAAAAATATAGGGAATATTTTGGAGTTAATAATTGAAAAATATAGAGATATAAGGTTTGTAACAATTTAATGTGTCCCATAAAAATAGTAATTGATGAAATAACTACTTGATTATATGTATAACTCATCATTAACTATACATCCATGTTTTACAAATACTAATAGCTACCGTAAGAAAACCCAATGGTGGGATAACTTGAATTAGGATATTTAGTGTTATTGTATTGATTTTTGGTATATGAGAATTTCAAATATGAATGACATATGTGTAAATTTCTGATGTAAACATTTCCTATAATAGACTTGAAATGCCAATATGTACCCATTATATTGTAATATGAATCCCTAGGACATCTAAAGGCAATTAATACAATCATTTGTTAGTCATTAACCTTAATAATTTATCACATTTCATTACTATGAAGGAAGGTATATCTCTCAACTGACCATTTATGATATTCTCAAGGAATGTGTCAAGACAGCATGGAGTTCCAATCACCATGGTATATGATTGAGATCTGTTAGTTACCGTGAGGTTCTAGAAAGGACATCATAATTTACTAGATACATAACTCATTTTTTAACTAAATAACACCCATAGACAAAAGGTTAGTCTAAGAGAACCATCCAAAATATAGAGGATATGTTTATATCTTGTTCAACGATATCCAATGTTATAGGGATCAACACAATCACCAAGTGGACTTAAAATTTAAATATGGTTTCCACTATATTAATCAAATAGAACCCTATGAGGTTATTTAGGATAATAAGTGGTATTCACTATATTGATGGGATAATTATGGAGTGTAGAGACTTATGGGATGAGATAATATTAATGAGATGATATAGAAGGGTCAAATATTCAATATGATATGAAATCCACACTATATTGATAAAAAATCTATGAATGTTATCATTAATGAGACTTGGAGTAATAGTTCATAGATATGATTACACTTTGATTAATGTTGTATAGTAAAAGATATGGAAGGAAATGAAATGGAATAATATTAATATATTCATTTCCCACTTTGATATCCTTGATAGAATTAGATCATTGGACTATCGACTAGATTACCAAGATAACTTATCCATTGTAAAAAAATGTTTTCCACATATCCCTATAATGGATTTCATTATTGGACCCCTAAAATGTAACAAATAGAAAGGTGGTACCATTGGATATTAATATTTTATATGAAAAGTATCAATTTAAGATCATAGATCATTACAAAAATGTTCTAACATCATGAAAACTCACCTAGTAAATGTGTCTTGGAAGAACCGAAAATATGAGGAAGGAAGAATGGATCAAGAAGATGCCATGAAATATAAGTAACATCATCTATCCTACATTATAAAATTAAATTTTAATGGTTGACTATTATAATGAGTAATAATATGAAATCCTTACTATTATTTAATGAAATTCTCTTTTTACTATGTAAATTATTTATAGTGATAGAAAATACATGCACTAATTTAGTTATTTGAGACCATTATAAAATGTAACCTATAATAATTTAAATACAATTAAAAATATTTACTAATTAAAATACTTGCATTGTACATTGACCTTTATGATAAGTATATATTAAAGACTTTCATTATGTATAATTTACATAGTTGAAAGATTCGATGGAGATAGCCCATAAGATATCACCCTATATTGCCTCTTTAGCTAATCTTATGAGATAGATGGAATCCCTAAAACATTAATTCAGAAATATGAATACAATATTAAACAACTAATGATTTACCTAATCTAATACAGGTTGATGTTCAGAATTATTAAGATAATGACTGATACCATATTCTGTGAGCCATCCCTTGAGAAAGTCATTATCCTACACCATACCCTTAGGAAATATAGTTGGGTATTAAGTGGTTATATATCCTGATCATATGAATATGAATTTTTCATATTATTTTTAATAAAATAATTATTACATTTATACATAATTATAAATAATTATTAATTAATATATATTGATTTTGATAATGACTATGAATTTGATATAAATATATCAAAATTTCTTTTTTAAATTTTTTTTCAGTTAATAAAGTAACATGATAAATTCATGATTTTTTAAATAAAAGAAAATTTAATAAAAAATATTTATTACATATTATTTATTTAAATATAAAATATAATATAATTAAATGAATACAAATTTTATTTTTTATAAGGATCTAAAGGGGGTTAATATCATTACAAAGAAAAATTTCCCCAAAATATATTTTATTATTTAAAAGATATAATTAATTTATATAGAAAAATAATTTTTTAAAATAAATATTTTTTTTTCAAATAATGCAATACAAAATAACTAATGGTATAACAATCACATTTTTATGAGAGTGTCAATTTTTTAGTAATAGTTATATATGGTATAAATATATGGTCTGCATTATGACATCATAATATCACAAATTATTTTAAGTAATTGTTATAATTTGTTTCAATAACTAAATATATAGTTTCATTTTTAAATAATTGGTTTTTAATTTTATTTTATTAAATTTTTTACCG
Source organism: Viscum album (assembly GCA_963277665.1). Taxonomy (NCBI): domain Eukaryota; kingdom Viridiplantae; phylum Streptophyta; class Magnoliopsida; order Santalales; family Viscaceae; genus Viscum; species Viscum album. The sequence goes on along the minus strand of OY728147.1, from coordinate 598,310,198 downwards.
TAATTGATTCCTCTAAACCTATATTATATTTTAATTTTTTAAATTTATTTATTTATGAACATGACTCAGTTATACATCACCAACAGTATTATTTTGATATATTATTTTATGGGCCTTATTATATAATTAAAACAACACAAATTTGGTAGAATACATGGGAACAAAAATTGTATGTTATATTTTTTGGATTATCTTGTTATATAGTGTCCAAAATATTTGATTATAAATTAATAATTATTTCCCTCTAATTTTTAACCAATACCCACCCATCCACCTCCTAATCATTGATAAAAACTCTATTAGATTGAATATCCTCTTCTTATCCATCTATATGGTGATTCCAGGGTGTTTCCATGATATTAAAAATCCGCACCCATGTATTTAGAAGAACCATCTAATTTAAATGTGATTCAATCATTTTAATTTTTATGGAAGAACATTATTTGATTTATAAATTTTTATTTACAATTGTTCACATTGGATTTTTTTACACATAAAATTACTATCTTTTTAATTATCATGTTATATAAACAACATATCTCTCTCTCTAAACACTTCTACAAACGATTATATATAATTGTTATGTTGTTGACATTATCCAATTCATTTCATTTTTTATACACATCACCATTTCAAGTCATTGTTCACCTTGATATATATATATATATATATATATATCTTTATTTTATAATTGGAATTGTTTTCTAGGTCCCATAGTCCATAATCATGGGATTGATTTTTTTAAAAGGTTTTTTATGTTTTCTTATATATGTTGTACATAAATTCATGTAAATGATATGAACATGATTATTTTTACTATAATTATATATGAAACCAACAAATTATGTAATTTTTTACCTCCTAATATTTCCTACATAGTTCACAAGATAGTATCATAAGATCACATTGTTATGATTCTTTAGTGGATAACATTAACTTATACTTATGGTTTTTTAATGATTCATCAATAATATTTTCACTAAATATTTTATCATTGTATCATGAATTAATGATCATTTTTATGATTCTAACGCCAATTATGTCACCATTATATTCTTCTAAATTTATATTTGAATATTTATTCCAGTTATGATTTTATTATTCCCTTATGAGGCATTATAGTTAACCACTTTCTTTTATATGTCCCCATGTTATAAATTGTATCTTTAGAAGATTGATTGAATTTTAAGTGTTAATTAAAAAGTTTTAAATAATGATTTTTCCTATATGTTACATATTAGAATGTTATGTATATACTTATCCAAATACATTATAATTTATATTTTTTGGATTGAATTATATGTTAATTTGGGTAATAAATCATTAATTAATATTAACTGATGATAAAAATTTTTCAATAATACTTTTTAATTGAGTAAATATATATTTCAATTAGGTGTTTTGGAAATAAAATTCTATTTTTAATGAAATCATGGTTTTCAAAATAATCACCTTAATTAATTTTTTAATGAAAATTATCTTTTATTTTACATTTTTAAATTGAATATATTTTTTTGAATAAATTGATATTTAATGGAGTGATTGGGTAAATTATTTTTATTTTCACCACACCAACTATATTTCATATCCACGGGTAGTTTAACACAAATAATCAAGAATCAATATATTAGATGTTTTCATATCTCATTATCATAGTACATTGATTTAGATTGGTCACAAATCATGTTGTGCTAATTTTTTGTTCTTTAGATAATCTTATTTATTATTTCCAAAAATATATATTTTTTCATCAATTGATGATTTAATCAAATATTAAATAATTAATTATAAATAAAATAGTTTTGAATAAATGTTATATACATACATTTGATTAATATATTATTATAGTTTTACCTATATTAGGAATATTTTTTTAATAATAAATAATTTAAAATTGATTATTATTTCTATTCCCCATTATCTATATGATTATGGTCATATGGTACTTGGAATATGGTCTCAAGTTACTAGGTAATATTTATGGTATTGAGTGATTATATACATTTTATATTTTAAATTGGTAAATAGTATTAAATACATTGTTGTGATCATAGAGGAATATGAATCTAATATAAGTTGAGTTTAATAATTATTAAAAATGATACATGATATAAAATGATAATATAAAGTCAGAATATGAATGTAGAAACAAAAAAATAGATAAAATAATAAATATAGGTCAAGGATAACTTTCTAAAAAAATTAACACAGTGTACATAGTTTAACAACATGTACATCATATGTGGAGCCTCAGGAGACAAAAACATTACTCACTACATTAGAGGGATATATAATTCCAGGACCAAACATTACTTACTACATTCAAGATTATAAGATGAATGTCAATTTTTAGCTAATATCACTTTTTCATAATATTTTTTTTGATTATCAAAATGAAAAAGAAAATTATCTTTTTGATATTTTTTTTGTTGGAGATCACTATTTTTATCCTTGAATATGGATTTAGATAAATAGGTCATTATTAAATTAAAATAAAAAAATTAATAGTAAATAAAAAAATAGAATTAATTTGAGTGTTTTAGTAAATGAAAATACTAATATTTTATTATTTTAATATCAATATTAATGTGATTCTGAATTTTTAATTTCTAATCCTTTGATTAATTTTCATAATACATTTCATTTTGAAATTAAATCGAAATCATTTTTTGGATATCACCGATTTCTCAGAGATAACATATTATAAATAATAAATTATTGTTATCAAATGAATTATACATCAATAATTTTGCTATTTATATTAAATTGATGGATTGATAGAGATACTAACATTTCAAGATGATTTTTTTGTTTACACAAGAACCAATACAATTTAAAAATATAAAAAGTGTTCGGATACAACTCAACATTTTTGGGTAACAAAACAAAATAATTAAAGTCAATATAATTTTTTTTACTTTGGTGAAAAAATATAAGTTATTTTAAACTACTAATTTCATTAATATATGATTAGACATTCAAAACAAAAAAAAATTATATAGTGTAATTTTAAGGAAATTAGAGAAAACTAATTTTTTCTTACTTCTTCATTGATGAAATTTAAATATAATCCAACATAATAATATTCCTCCGAAATTGTAAATATTCATATAACGTTTGGATTTTTTATTTTTATTGACGCCATTTAATTAAAATTAATGTTTTATTTATTGTTCTTCACATATTAAAAATGCTATGATATTTTTTTATCTGTTTCCCAATTCTTTTAAATTGAAATAACATTGAAATGTATTTACTTATTATAATTGATAAAGTAATTCAATATCATTAATAAGAATGATAGTATAGACTATATTATATCATTTTATATTATGTAGAGATCTATAAATTCTAAAAAACCATGGGAGGATGGAGTAATCTTATGGGATCTGAAAATGGATTCCGGATTCGAGAATAATATATAGTTTGGGATTCTCTAATAGGTAAAATTATATAAATTGGATGGCAATTAAGGTGGGTGAATCTAAATATAGGGGTTGATCCAATTAAAATGGATATAAAAAGATTCAGGTAGAAGGATACTTCATTGAGGCTTCTCTGAAAAATTATTGAGAAGGTATCCCATTCATGATTGTGAAACAACAGAGGATGGTTAATATTCCTTATGAACTCATGTCATTTTCTATGAGGTATATGGTGTGGTAGAAACCATTATATTTTACCCACTATTCACAGGAAGTTCACACCAAAAATTTACACTTTGTGGTGCCTCAACATGATCTTATGGACTGGATATGGGTGTGAGAACCTAATGGAAATGAAACATGTCCTAAACATGTCACAATAACATTTTTTCAATCATTTTAATTATGTGAAACCATGTCCATATCATGAGAACTAGGGTGTTATAAAATCAATATGGGAATAGCCCATGTGGTGGATTACCTAACTGACTAGAAAACAAATGAGAGTTGATTTCTATTTGAAAATACATAGTGGTTATGTATCACTACCTAAAATATTTACACATGAGGTCCTAACACTATGTATGAGGTATCATGTATTTTATTTGGTTTCATTCGTTAAAACCCAAAATAGAATATGAAAAAAACAGGAGAACCTGGGACCCAACTATTCTAGTACGTTTCATTATTTACAGTACATCGACGAGTAGAGTGTTCAATGAATCAAATAACATATCCTGATTATTTCTCCATTTATATAATATATGAGTTGTTATTTTAATCAGTAGATGATTTTATGATGGACATATTAATAAATTTTATATGTTTCTCTACTGATCTAATGTTTGGTTTTTAGTTTGATGAGATTACATTATATATTAGGTATATAATATACTTGCATCATAATAGCTATATTACAAGGCCCATCCTATAATTTTTAGAGTATATAAATACCCCACTTCCTTGTGGAGTAGGTCCAATATGCATTGGTTATATATTTGGCACATCCTTATACCTAACAATCCTTGATTCCTCTAGAGAGATTATAGAATTTTGTACTCCCTAGATCATAAATTAGTGATTCATCTGGGAATGACTCAAATATTTATGGATTCATGTACTTAGCCACTACACTAATATATATAAAGAGAATTTGTTCTACCATTCAAATTTTTAAATTTTCTCAAGTAATGATTAATTCAGTGAGGAAAAAGGTCCCCAATGTTATTTGTTAGATTTCATTGATATAAATTTAATTCATATTTACTATCATTGTTATACTTGTGGGAAATTATTTGTTTAAAGATTAATTTTATTATTAGTAATATTTAAGATGATATCTATAACATTAAATAATTTCATGGATTTTATCATCAAATTCCATTTTCACTAAAGGGGGCATATATTTTATTATATAGATTTAGTTGAATAAGAACCAAGTATTCCATTATCTATTTATTTAATTTATACAGGGTATGTACATACTCACCAGTAAAGTCTATTTCACAAAACCGATTCATGTTTTTAGAAAATAATTCAATGCATGTCAATGATTAGAGTAGGAATAGTTGTAGTAGATTAGGAGGTCATTGGAATGAAATAGAGATGGTTGGAGGCATGTTTAATATCAAAATACACTAGTTTCAAATATCTCATACCATATTCTCAGTAGGATGGATTCCCATTGATAATATTGACTACATATTGAATCCCCTTATCTTATGGTTATACACAAGAGACTCTATTATGGATCATAACATATCACGTAATTTTTTTATATTCCATCTGGTTATTAATCTTGTATTTATTTTCTCCAATCAATTTTGGATGTTTGTTGTAATATACATGTAAATTAGTTTAATACCACCCTTATTCTATGATATGGGTACTCGGCACTATTACTTACGATTTGGCCTTTTGAGTTTGTATTGGGAATGATCACATGGTATCTTGTAGGTCTATGTGGGGCCACACTGGGTCAGGCTATGTCATGGATGTATCATTGTGGACCAAATTTAATATTTATGATTACTGTTTTGTGGATGTGATATTTTAAGGATTTGATATAATTAATGTTACATGGTGTTTTTGGACAAAAATGTTTACCTGTAACCCTATGATGGCATGATGACTAAAAAATCAACTCAATAGAATTTTGAAAAACAATATATGAACTCAATAATAATTGAAACTAATTTCAAGGATCACTTAATTTATAGATGAATATTTTAAGGGGTGGAAATTAATATTGATATTTAGTATAAATCATCATTAAAAATATTAACTAAATATAATTTAATTAATTTTTAAATATTAGACTCTTTAGTGATGGTAGTAGACGCATATCATGAAGTCTATTTAGGGACAATCCATGAATAGGATCAACCCCATTAACGATGAAAAACTATGAAATAGTGATTTTATTAATATATTGGACATATAAAAGTATTAATATAGTGAGATTTAGAATTTACTACACTCATTGTATTGATGCAATACCTACATATATCTCATGGGGAAATACCTCTATCTATTTAGATACTAATTATTCATGCTTGACTGGGAGAGAATGTAGATATTATGATTATAAATAATGAAATTCATCCATATTGAACAATGTAAGTTTTCTTATATTTATGTAGTGAATAAAAAGAAATTATAAATGTTGTGATTCTAGTGATCCCACTTATTGGGACAACATATAGTGAGATGAAATTTCTATAATTTTTTCCTTTCACATAGTTCAATTAATCAACAGCGGACACTTATCATCCAAAAACAAAATAATTCATTTCTACTAAGGATAAATTATATCCCCCATTCACAAGTTGAAAGTCCCAAAAATGTGGTTACTATTGTAACAATAAGTGAAATATTAACTACCACATGGTATCATGTCAGTTTCATAAAATATATAGGTTTATTTTCCTCATTATACCATCCTTGAAAATAATTTATTATCAAATCCTTTTAATATGGATGATCGTGTAGATCCTTCTACAAGTGATTTGATCCATTGTTTTCCCTCACTGAATTCCCACAAATTATAGGGTATTATAGAATTAATCGTTATTTTAGAATAACATCACTATAGGTGAAAATTTTGTATAAATATTATTGAAATTATATTAAAGTGGATTAATTATCTAATGGAATTCATCTTTTGGAATTGTGAAGAAAAAACAAAAGAAATTAATCGGTGATATTCTATAAATAAGTAACAACCAATCAAGTGTACTATAGATCATATAGACCAACAATATATTGGAAATATGATGTTTCTTGGGGATAATTTCATATATTCATTTATTTTATTACTTAACATGTAATATGGATAGCTAGTTTTTTGAATTGAATTTTTTGTATTAGATTGATTCTTGTTCCGTAGCATCCATAAATAGGTTTTTTACATCCAATAAATAATTTTTGGTTTTCAGTGACCCACATTATTATTTTGATTTGGTTGTGTAAAATTTTGGGGATTATCCTGAGTAATTTTGAAAATGTAGGCGAGATCTTGGAATGTGCACAATTGGGGAACTATTTTTCTGAACTGTGTGCCCTGCTAGTGGAAACAATGAAATCCCATGTAGTAGGGGTTTTTACTATTGAAACATGTTTTGTAAAACAATACCTACACCAAAGAGAATCCTTGAAACCCCACCATTAGGGGTGAAATGATAGGGTTCCCATATTGACAAACTGTGGGTCCCTACCCATCATACCATGTGCACATGATTTTATTATTGTGAAAATTATATTAAAACATCTCAAACCCCTATTTGGACCACCAATCAACACTAAACCCCTATAAAATTTTCCTAGGATGGTATATATCCCATGAACCAATTTTGGATCTTCCTAAGCCTCTCTAAGGGGGATCAAATCTAGAATATCATCATTCAGTCCTTTTCCATTACGATTTCGCTCTATATCCCTTGTTTAAAAATCTCTCTCTCTCTCTCTCTCTCTTCCATATAGTTATTTATATCGATGGATTGATAAAGGATATAATATATGTTGTTTTATTTCTAGAATATAGGTTTGATTTTAATATCTCTATTGTCTCCCTTCTTCATCATTGAATCCTATTTCAGGCATTGTAAGTCATGATCTCCAAGTTTTGGTGGGTGGATTTGTTTAAGATTGACCAATTGATTTAAAAGAAAATTTCTTTATTTTGATTTCATTTCATTCAATTTAATTATGAAAAACCAAATTTTTGTGTATTGTTGTTGTGATTTTAATTATCATTAAAACTGTTGATAAATCACAATTCTATTGAATTTTTTTGTCATTGTGGAAATTTTATTGGATATTGTGAAAAATCAATTATGAAATTGAAATGTTGAATTAAATAGTTAAATTTACATTTGAAATTTATTTCAATTTTTTTTTAAAAAATGGCTCTAATTGTTTTGATAATAATCAATTTTATTTATCCAAGAAAAAACAATGAATTAATTTAAACATGTTTTTGTCTTTAAATGAAAAATGTATTATTGAAATGGAAAATGGGTTAACGGTGTCTTAAATATATTTGAGACAAATTGAACATTATTAATTTATGTTAGAAATTTATTTTTGGGAAAACACTCCATTTATGCTTTGTGACTCTAAAAAATATATATTAGTGGTGACATCATAAATGGGGTGATGATGAATCCTCTTTTAGTAGTCTCTAGAGGACGTTTTTACACATATTGTCACCATCACCATTCATGTGTGTGTCGATATCATAAACATAAAGTATCATACCACTTTTTATAAGTCCATGGTTTTTCTTATTAGTGTTTTTATATGTAAATAAGTTCTCTGTTATTTATAAATGATTCTTAAAATTCATTATAAATTTATATAAATAGTTTTATATAAACTTGATTATTATTAGTAAATTTTTTATGTATTTCCATTATTTGACAAATAAATCAATTTATTTCATAAAAATATCAATTAAATTACATGAATATTTATATATATTTTAATTAATTACTCAGTTAATTATATTTTATTTCATATTATGGTATCCTTGGATACATCCTACCAGAATTTTCGTTCACTCCCTTGATTTTCCATAGGATGTTTCTAGATTATCTTATTATAGTTTTGAGTGTGGTAAAAGCACCACATGGTGTTGGATCTAATTATTGATACATAGGACATATAGTTGTACTTCCTCTAGTTATTGGGTTTCATATATCGTTATAGTTGTGTTTCCTCTTGGAATTGGGTTTCTCAGAGTTCTCCCTTTGGAGTATTCATTTGAGCATGCTGATTTGAGGAGTTTCTTCCATTGTGTTTGTTGAAAAATCGTTCCTACATTCATATATTATGATTCAAGGACTTGTTGACCATCCATTTAGATTTCAGAATTCCCATCAGGCTAGGTTATGATCAGAATGGGTATCAGGGTAGCCGGGTGTCTGGGTCAGTTAATGAAAATGTAGTATCAAAGATGCAAGTTAATTGTATTTCCTTGATGTCAATATAAAAATTGGGATCTTTTCGAAACTTAAGAAGTTTTTATGATTGTGTGTTAACTTAGATATCACCAAAATTATCCTAAAGTCACCAGGGGTGGTATGGGATTTACATCTTGAGGATTAGTTCTTGTTTTTACCCTAATTTTTGTTTGTATATGCTGAAATGTAAATATTTTTTCTTTATAATGAGATTAATTTACCATGTTTCACTATTTGAGTGTTAATATGGTGTTTTCATTGTTTTATATTAATGCCATGTTTGATCATACCTCAATGAAGACATGAAATTCACTTATAGGAGGAAGCTCTAGTTGAACATCAGCAAATAAATTCTCCAATTGAAAAGTTTTCTTGAGGTTTTCATGTTTGTTCTCCAGAATTTGGGACAGACACCTACACATGTTCTCGTGCATGCTCCATCTATGAAACCCAATGGTGAGATTTCATGAATTGTGATTAGGATTCACTTCAGTAGAATCTATCGGTGTTTCAATTCTCTAATAATCCTCAACCAAATGAATAATAGTTGAGAGATATCAATATTCTCTCTGAGATCATGGAAATACCCATTGAGATCAAGGTGGAATGTTCTATCTTAAATATAGAGGGACCTATAATGTTGTTATGGGATAAGATGTAAATGAAATAGAATAACGAGAACCTATAATGGATGGAAGTTAAATTTATTTTTATATACAAGTTATATCCAGTTTCTATTTGGATGGCTATGTTTTTAGAGTTCTTCAAACTTGAGAAGTACAATAGAACCATGATTGAATATAAAAATCACTACACTAATCTTGTGCAGTTGGAACTATATTTATTATCATACTAGAGGTTGAATACTCAAATGTCAGATATTGGAATTTTTTTCTAATATTCATTCTCACATTTTCCTATTGAATCTATGCTCTTATGCTAATGTGTTGGATACAATATTTATGTTGGTGATGAACCAAGGAAGTAAGTCCTGGTATAAGAGATTTCTTTTTTCTCCCAATGTAAATTCGCTGATATTATATAGAGGGAAGAGTAACTATGATAATTCCCATTGTGTTTGTCTATATTAGTTTTCTTTTATGCCTCATACAATATCTAGAAGAGGGAAACTAATTTATTTTCTACGGTGGAATGTATGGGCATTAGAATTGGGTTTTTACTAATGAACACAATATATGTAGTTCTTATGGATACACATGTCAGTTCATGATGTCTTTATATATATATACCACTCTACATTGTTGAATGGGATCATCACCTCATAATGAAACTATGATTATATCATATTCTCCCTGAACAATGGTGTTTGAGTCACTGGTATCCAGAAAAGAGATTCGTAATGCAGTAGAAGAGTCTATTATGTATAGATATTGTGAGATGTACCATCACTATAGATTCATCATTAGTGACTACAGTATTTGATGTTGGTTCATCTTATTCATTTTATCAACTAGTATTGTGTACTTGATAATTCATAAAATATATATTTTATCTTATGTGATTGATATTATGGAACCCCTCATAATGAAAGGACAGTACGGTCTCCATAGTGTTTCTTGTGTATTCCCATAATGGTATGTTTATCTATAGTGTAATTTGCAATTTATCTACATTAATCTTCTTGATTTCATATTCAAGAGGGATTTCCTCAATACTAATAAAAAATATACTTTTTATTATCATTAATTGACCTCATTTACAAATATTAATGCTATATTTATCTATTGATTAATAAGCAGGAACTCAATCATTATCTATTCATTCATACCTCATGGAAACAATGGAAATCAAAGTGTTGATGACTTACTTGTATAATATTTTAGAGGAAGGATTTATATGTGTGATTGTATCGTATTGGGAGGATTCGGCCCTCTATTTTGATAATGTTTATGGGACACACATCCATTTTGTTGAATAAAAAAACCCAATAATTTTATGATAACGAAAATAAAAATGTTTCCCCATATCAATGATTTGATTGACCACTTGAATGGGGTGTGATGGTTCTCTAAAATTGATATTCTATCTGGATACCATAAATTAAGAATAAAAGAATATTACATTCATAAAACTGCCTTATGGATTAGGTATGTACAATATCTATACCTTCTCATGTTAGTTGGTGTTTAATTTTCTTACTAGTTTTATGGCTTTAATGAAAATAAATTTTCATTAGTTTTTCGGTAAAATTTTTGTTTTCTTTGTGGATAAAATTATCTTTTTATGTAAGCCCATGGAGGATCATAAAAGCCATCTGAGAGTAGTTTTCGATCATTCAAAAAAATTATGCCATGATTTTGAAATTTGATTTCTTGATTTTGGATGTTTTTTATTGGGATATATGGCGTCATAACATGGTATATCAGTTGATACTAGAAAGGGGAAATATATTTTGAAATTGGAAAAACCAATATTTTTTTTGATTCAAAGATTCATTGTTTTATATGGATTTTAATAGAGGGTTGCAATGGATAACTCAATGATGGAATCACTAATGAATCATCTAACATGTATGTGTTTAATTTTTCTTGGGATGAAAAAATTCCATATATCTTTTGTTGAGATTAAACATATTCTAACTATTGCGCTAGTATTGAGTCTTCAATAGGTATTTTAGGTCTATGTGGTATTTTTTGACACATCATGTTCCATTTTTGGCTCCGTTCATATGCTAGGTGATCATGTTGTTGTTTATGGATCTCCGCAACATAGGCCTCGTGAGAAGAATTCTATGGCCTATGATAATGAACTTGATGCTATCACTCTTGGTAAAAAGTGTTTGAAGCATTTCCTTTTCAGGTAATGTTTTACCATTTATTCAAACCACAATAACATGAGTTATATTATCCCTCAATAACATTTTAATCTCCACCAGTGGCATTGGTTGTATTACATGAAATATTTTGAAATTGACATCTCTTATACCCTGGGTAAATTAAATTTCATTAGAGATGCTTCGAGATGGATTCTTCTGGCCAAAGACATGAATGATTCATTAGAAGATTTGAACATGATGGATATTTTTTTACATTTTCATATAGTAGTATTGGAATTATGAGATATGGATTCATTGACCAGTCTTCAGTAGAAATTTACACTTCTCGAGATGATTTTTCTGTATAAACCACTTCATAATGAGTTCCATAGCATTTTATAATCACTCAATAGTGGTTGATACCATTCATGAGGGGTATTTGTCAATGGAAGGAATACTATGTTATCAAAAACATTTTTTGTATCGTTATTAATCATGAAAGAAATGATGGGTGACTACCAAAGACCGAAGTGGAATGTGCACCCATGAACGAAAAAGATGTTCTAAGACATGTGTCACATATTTTGGTTCCCGATCGTGATACGAGGGAATAATGATATTGTATCAAATTATTATATTTTCTAAAAGGCTATGGTCGAGTTCTAGAGGACTTCAGGTTTATATTAGAACATTTTATTTCCAACAATGATGTGGCATGAGATATCTATGATCATTGTGGTTTGGATTCCATGTAAATTATAGAAAAAGAATCTGATTTGGGTTTTGATTAATAGGTTAGCTTAATTAGATCAGATAATGCAAATTCATGATGAACCCAATGTTGTAGATGTGTAAAATATCACCATAAATGTGGTTATTCATTTTATTTGAATTTCTTCTACTATTTTCACTAAAACAATAACCTCATGTAACATACTACTTTTAGAGAAGCCTTCATGATGATCTCGGATCTCATGTTTGTTTGTGTAAGGAATTCCCTTGGTAGTCAGATGAAAAAATTAATTAAATATATAGATTCATGAGGATATGGGTTTCACTTGAATCCTTGAATTTTGTGGAGATATGGATGATCATCAGGGAATGATTTATTTTTCTTGTAATAGTAGTTACCAGTCTGTGATCTTAATTCATAATTTTGAGCCATTTTAATGTAGTCCTTCTAAATATCTTTTTTGTTGGTAAGATATTAGTGAAATTTCCTTGGTTGGAAAAAGAAAACGTCAATAAATGATTAAAAAGGTCTATTGGCTGCATCAATGAATTTTTATGGAACCGAACTAATATAAATCATATACTTATCATCATTATGGAGCATATGAATTTTAAGATGCTAAATATGTGTTCCTTAATGCTTCACCTTGATTTGGACATCGATAGCTTGGTAGGCAAGGGACAATTTTAAATCATTTTGTGGTACATTTTGAGGTTGTTGAACATGTGGGAAACATGGATCTGCAATTATCACCTCTAATAAAATTTACTATTGATAAATAATATGTTACATGTTTCTTAATTGTGAAGGTATCATTTTAATCCATCTCATGTTCGGATATAGAGTCATCTTGATGTCAAACCAAATTTATCTGTTACTAATAATATAGTAAGGATAGTTTAATCTGAGAACCTAATACTTTGTGGGGTGGGGGGAAGGTAACTTTACCTCATGTGATATGGTATCATGATTATGAAACTCATGAAACATGGGCGATAGATAAATTTCTGAGAGAATAGTGACCTCATCATTTTGTTTTAGAATGTTAATAATAGTATTTATATGGATATAAATTTCTATGGTGGGTAATTTGAAACTTTTTATTACTATTTTCTGGTATTCTTCAACCCCACATTTGATTATTCATTGGTTGAGACTTTTTTAGCAATGCTTTTTCTGAAATTTTTAAAACGTTGTAAATCCCTTTAACATTAAAAGGATGGAACATTGTTTCCCCCAAACATGCACCCTACTAGTGAAAATCGTGCATACATAGTCAGTGTGGTTATCTTCTATTAGGTAATGGTTTACTAAACTATAGACCCTATAAGGGTAAACCATGAACACACACCAGTAGAATCACATTGGAAGGGAACACCATTGGAAAAGTCATGCGGCCATTCCTGGATAACCATGCACGTGAGATAATATTATAATATAAATTATTTTAGATATTTTCCAAAACACAATATGGACCCTAGATCAAGGATAGATTACCTTATTACACATTACTAGGTTAAAATGGCTCTTACGATCAAAATTTCCCCCTCAATACCATCTCCTTGTTGGACTGAATGTAATAGATATTCATTTAGTCCATTCCCTATAAGACCCCACTTTTCATTTCATATATATTACACAATATAATTTAATCTCTATATTCAATAGAGTTTCATAGATCATCATGTTATTATAGAATGTAATCTATATTTTTATGATCTCGGTTTTTGGTTTGATTTTATGATCTCTACTGTCTACATTATTTGTTATTGAATGTCATTGTGGGCATTATGAGATATGGTTTCCTTGTTTTAGTTTTTCGATCTGTTTATAATTTTCAAATTGATTTAACCCTAAGTTGATTTATTTAGATTTAATTTCATTGAATTAATGTGTAAAAACCCAAATCTTTATGGAATGTTGTTTTGATTTTCCTTGGCATGCAATTTCGGGAAATCCCAAAAATCCATTAAATTGTGGTGTGATTGTGAAAATTGTGTATAATTTTTTGAAAAATAAAATATGAAATTAAATTGTGGAATATAGTTTTGAAATTGATTAAAAACATGTATTTTAAATGAATGGTTTAGTTTTTTATAATAACCAATTGTTTTTATTCTGAAGAAATGCATGAATTCATAAAAAAAAATTTGGTTTTTAAATGTAATTTGGAATATAGAAATGTAAAATAGGTTAATTGTATTTTAATAACTTTTTATATAAATTTACAATTATTGATTATTGTCAAAGAACATGAAATATTAGGTAGTTAGTGTGTTATTCTAGAGAATGACCTATTTTCAATGTAAAACTATAAGAATATCATTGTAGTGTGTAAAATATCTAATGGGATGGTGATGAGTCCTCTTTGAATAGTATATAAGGAATGTATGCCCACGTATTGCAGTGATCACAATTTGAGATTTTGTGGATCCCATAACTAGAGACTATTGTACTACTTCCTGTAAGTATACCATGATACTCATTGTTAATTTATTGATATATATATATATTACATTGTTTTTAATCCTTCTTTTCAAAATCCTATCGAATTTATATTACTTTTCATTATATAAAATGATTATTTAAACCATAATTTGAAATATATAATTTATTTGAAATGTAAATCATGATGTTTTTAATTGTTATTTTGAAATTCCAGCAATGTATACTTAATATTGAATTCGTTATTCAATTAATAAACTATGGAATATAATTGTGGAATCCTTGGTGACACCCTACTAGGATTTTATCTCAAATCCCACTTGTTCCTTTAGGTGTTTGTAGATTTTATTATTCTAGGATCGACCAAGGGAAAAGCAACACAATGATATTGTTCATGGAATTGATAATTTGGACACATAATCCTATGTCTGTTGGGACATGGATTATTTATCCTCTTTTTATTTTGAAATAACTTGGGTTATTTATAACTGCATTATTTCTATTATAGTTACCCCTCTAGATTTTTCCTTTGAGAAATCTGATTTATGTTATTTATCTTTATATTTTTGTGGCATATTTTTTCCCACAATCATACTCTCTAATTCCATGTGATAGTTTCCAACCAATGGTGGTCATGAATTCCCTTGGCCTATGTTATGATTTACCTGGGTATTAGGGTTTTGGTTTTTTGGGCCAGTTCATGACCTGAATAATTTTCCACAAGGAGGCAAATATGATAGGTAAGCTTCTACCATGTGTTGTTTTGATATTATTTGATCAATGTACAAGTATTGGAACAAAATAAAATTATATGACTAATGTTACATGTATATTGTAACTATGAACCCATAATCCTAAATAACTACATGATTCATTAAATTTTATTACAATCAATGATTTAGTGTTTTAGATCCCAGTGGAGTCACATGCTCGGTATATGATTCAAGACGATCCCATTGAAATAAATCACAATTTTCCCCAGAAAATTGTGATAATAAAAGTTAGTAATTATTTGATACAGTATTTCATATAATAATAATTTTTTTAAGAATAATTTCAACAAAAATTAGAAATAATAAGGGTTAGATCTCATATTTCTACTCCCTCTAATATGTTACCTTAAATAAGTGAATTATTTTGGGACAATATGGGGTATTTTACTTCATGGGAATTTTGGACATTATGATGAGATGCTAAATTTTTGTCCATCAGATGTTGTATCCAATCATACAACCATTGGTAAATTTGGATATGTATATTGTGGTTGAATTATATGTCTATCATTATTGTATTAAAGTATACCATTTCTGACATCCCTAACTGAGATATTATAATCGATGATTCAGCAAGATGAGTATTCATAAAATGGTTCTATCAATTCCTGTTTTCAAAAATAGTAATTATAAATATTTTCCCCTATGAAGGAGTATGTGATTCTATTATTAATATATCCAATATAAGTTGAATATTTTTATAGTAAATAAAAAATTCACATTGAAAAGGATATATTACTCATTCATCCATCTAAATAGTTTGATCTTGTTCACACTTGATGATGAGAGATATAGATATCACATGATTTCTATTCATGATGGCGATATCATGAGAGAATATGTTTGGTTTTAAAATGTAAATAATGAGTTTCTTGTGATTTCCATTACTTTGATGAATTTTATGGGTATGTTCATGGGTGATGAGAACATGATGTGGTGTCTTTAAATATACTACCATTGTTTATCAATGAAAAAAATATTTATTTATATATCATTATATAATTAGAATAGTGGGATTTTGATGATATTTATTGAAATTTAATGGGTGAAATAAAATATTGAAAATATTATTATATGTTAATTATAAATTTTAGAATTTTATATCATAGTGTAAGACATAATATAGGGTAAATAACAAATATAACCAACTACGGTTCATGAATTTCATTATTTTTAGAAACTCATTACTCTCTTTTTGGTCCAAAAAATGATTGGTTTGTCATATCTTATAGAAGTTTCATCGTAAAATTTTTCAAGAACAAGACTACCATGAATTTACTTTCCTCAGAATAATATGTTCTCATCTGATTATGTAGAACAAAAAATTAATTTATAGGGTTTCAATAGATATTTTATGAGTGATCCTATGCAAATTTACATATTTGATATTTTAATTTATGTGGTGTTTTGAAATTCATGATGAGTATGTACAACCATAATGCTGATATAGATGATAGAAATTATTTTTTATAAGTCTTTATATATGATACCTAATTTTTATAACTACATGGGTTGTGATTTATGTAATACAATATATTTTTCTATTTAAATTACATGATGGATTTAACATTTTTTTGGGTGGTTCATTGAATACTTTTTGTATTAGAACCCCATAAACATATTTTTAAAAATATATTTATATATTAGATAAAGGTTTTAATTAGTGTTCTATATTTAAAATACATTGAGATTTATTATAATTAGGTAACATAATAATATGGGTTTAGACACCTTATATGGAAACCAAGAATATTTCTGATGGATGATTCAAATTTATAGTAGTCATTTTTACATTGTTCCTTTATACATTGTGTGAGATACATCCAAATGTTCATTAATAGATATATCCCCTTTGTATCATACACATGTGCAGGAGACCCTATTTAGAGATATTTATTATGAGTAATTCATTGACTATATATCCTCATGTGATTGTCTAGATGGATATTTTGATGGTGAGGAAAATTTTGTCATATTATGAGGTTTGAATGAATTTTATTTACTTCTGGACGAGGAGGTGACAAGAGAGTTCAATAAAACAATTTAGTAGTAGAAGTAGATTATTTGAAGATGCATGGTGAGCTAAAGAATATTTTATAATGTCCATATATGAGTATAAGTGTTGAATATTCTAATATTTTCTTACCTAGTGTATAAAAAATTTAAATCGGTGCTCGTGGTCGATGAAGGTATTATCAAAATTGATGTGGATTAAGATTTTTTGTTGGTTGTTTGTTAAATAAAAATCATGCTAAGACATACATGTTAAAATATGGGCAACAATAATTCAGGAATATTCATTGAAAAACTAAACAGGATAACAATCTTCATGTTTACTTGGGATTAGTGTTTGGTGGATAACATGGTTTGTTTCTAAGTTGGTGATATCATATAGTAATATGGGGCAACTTCAACTAATGTTGTTTTCCTAAACTATTAACTATCATTATAACAATATTTGATATGGTTTGAAGAATTCATATTGTAATTGTGGTTGATCACATCATTTTACACTTTGAATTTAAGGATTATTAAGGGAACTATTCAAGCTCATATGGAAATGTTAAGGGACAATGTGTGTTTTTTTAATATGGTTACAAGATAATGTACCATAAATGGAATTGGTATTTGAAATAATCCACCACTTGACTAATGAAATGATACCTATCATGGTGTTGTAAACGTGACCATACATGTAAACTATATATAGGATATAGGTTGGAGACTTATAATTAAAGGGGTCATAGTTTGTATGGTTAAAAATGGTTAATGTAATGGAAATATAATAGTCAATTATAATGGATTTGTGAAATTGTAATGAAAATGTTGACTGATGATATAGAAAATTATATTTTAATATATGATTTCATATGTATCTGACGGTCTTACCATTATATGGTATGCATGTGTTTTAATAAATTATGAAATCATAGAAGATCGTTATATTATTAAATCATTCATATTGTAGGGGAGTTTGATTGAAACCTACAATTCTCTAAATTATATGATCTCATAAAAAAATATTCCAAGAGGAGTAGTGGATGGAGTATGTGTATGAAGAATCACATGTTATTTATTGGGGATAATTATTTTTGATGATGACATGAAAATTATATTGTACCCTTGCAAAATCAAACACTAATAGAAGAATAACATTAATGGTTGGTGGAAACTTTTATTGTTTGTGTTTTATAACAATAGAAATATTCTGAAGATACATGAGAGAAGAAAAGTTAAGTGAAATATCAGTTATTCACCTTTTCCATTATGTTATTATTTTTTGGGATGCACTATATAAATTTTAGAAGGAAAATGTAAGAAAATTAATTTTTCATTTTGACCTATTATATAATTTATAATAATACATTTTATTGTGTAATTTGAGTTTTTTTATGTTTTAACCATATCAAATGATCAAAAATAATATACTAATAATTTATTATCTATATGTTATATATATTTATATTTAATTATTTTTATATTTCATTTATATAGATTAATGTGTATGGATTTTGAAAACAATGTTGAGGGTTCAATTTTAGGAATACACTATATAAAATTTAATTTCAGTTTAGATATTTGATTTTCATAATATTCATCACTGGGTAGTAATTAAATTAACAAATGAAAATTATAATGAAGTAAAATTTATACATGGTTACCTAAATTCCAAATATTCATACTTATTAAATATGATAAATATTTTTTTTATCATAAAACCTTAGCGTTGATATGTTAATTTGGATAGAATTTTGGGAATGATGCAAGTAGACAAAACATTCATTGGAAATCAACAATATAATTTGTTGCGTCCATGTTATTAAAAAAATAATCATAAAGAATATTGGAATGTATTTTTTTATCAAACTACTTATTTTATAGTGAATTAGTTTTGTTTTATTCTTCATTTCAAAACAAAATCATCATTTTCACAAACTTGTGTTTACAAATAATCCAATTAGTGATTTTATTTATAATAACCACTTATTTATACTTATTAAATAGTTTAAATTAATGTATAAACCTAAATTATATATATTTTATTCATTGTATGAAAATATGGAATATTTTATAGCATAATGAGAGATAGTGGTGGCTTAGTGACACCAGCTAGGAAATCAGTTACGGTTAGTGGCAGAAGGCAGTAGTGGATCTTTGTTATTGTGGAATGTATCGAGGTGGGGTGTCCCCAACATACTAAAATAGTGTGAATGAAATGTTAACCACAACAATTATATGTTGTTGTACACCATAAAAGGACATGTTATTGAGACCTACACCTGCAACATGATATGTATGTTGGACCAGGGCCACAAAAATCCACATCATTCCTATAAGAAACAATCAATCTATGAGGCGCTAATAAACACACTTAATATTATTTTAAAAGTTGAGAGACCCTAGAAATTATTCCCATGATTAACTAGTATCATCCTATAGGGATTCCATACTATGATGGGATGATTGATCTATCTTTGGGAAATTAATAGTAAGGCATGACCTTTTATGTAAAACAATGTATGTGATAGATAGATTAGACTATGTTTAGTATTCTAGGTCTGTAATCTTTTATATAGGCCTATACAATGGAGACTCAATTAAAAAAATCATAGATGGTTCATCTTATTGGGGTTCTCAATACTACACCCAAGGTACTATAACCTGCTACACGTGCATGACTCAAATGGACACTTTTCACTACACATATGAAGTACATGTATGGACAATTTTAAGAAACCCTATCCCATAATAAAAAATGTGGTATTCCATGAAGGGACCATATATCGATAAAATCCACTTGGTTGGATGACTATTTATCATTTTAATTATTGTATGGTCCTTGGAAAATGTAATTGATTCTATTTTTCATTAATTAAATTTAAATACCAATATAATAGTGAATTTTGTGATTTGATATTCATTTCACAGAGGAAGACATAGATTTAGAATTTACCATCATTAGGATGATGTTATGCATTTTGTATAATTAGCATAAGATTCTCGAATGTTATATACTCTCATATAATTGAGATACATATTGGCTGTGATTCAATAGTAATGAATTTTCATATTGTAACTCTTAACATTCTGTAATTTTGATTCCCCATAGTTTGGGTGCGGAAGTGGAACTCTTGTTATCCATACAAGGTGGAAGTACTACATATTTGTAGGTTCTGGGCTTATTGGAAGCACAGTTGGGATGGAACCCAACATTGATTCTTACCCTAATAAATGATTATTCCATGATCAATATGACTATGAATAATAATATCCACTTAATAGAATCATACATTTAAATATAAAATGAAGAGGTCCAAAACCATTAGAGAGGATATTTCAAATCTTGTTTATAATTAATTTAAATAATTTCTTAATGAAAATTATACTCGGATCTTCGATATTTTCCTCATTGATGATGTTGATCAATATTAATGACCCTTATAGATTATCTTATTGTTCTTGGAATAATCCAAACCAGAATCCCCTAGTAGTGATACACATGTGCTCTAATGGCCTCCGATCGAAACCACTCGTTCTCCGGTGTTAGTTCAATACGACTTCTCATTTCCTTAAGATTTATTTTTGAAAATCACACACACCTTCTTCATAAATATATTTTCATTACTCTTCCATATACATCATTACACTTACATAAATTAATGTATAATCAAAATTTTCATAGACTTTTGAGTTAAATTATTTTTATTTTGAAATCTATTTTACCATATGAGAAAAGTTCATAAGGTTTCGAAATTTGTTTCATGGTTATACAATACCGGAATTCCTTAAGACACTATTTCCCATTCTCTGTTTTCATTTCGATACCGATATCAATCTTAAATGAAATCCACTGTCATATTTTTCTTATACTTATTTTTCCAGTATTTTGGTTTTCTAATGTTCATAAACTCCGACATCTGGGTTATCAGTACTGAAGTTCCTTAAGATAGATTTGTCATATCGATACAAGAAATTCCAATAAAAAAATCCTTATACAGCTTTTATTCTTTCATGCGTTAAATTATGATTCTGATATTGGAATTTGTAAAACTGAGTTCTCCATAAAAAACATTCTTATACTTTTCTCATACTGATTATCTAAAAATCCATTCTGAAATTTACAATTCTAGAATTTATTATTCAAAGGGTTATTTACATAGAATTATGAACATTGTTTTTTATATCATTTCAATTTTATCGAATTCCATGTTCCATACACTCAAGGTGTAAGATGTTTATATTCATGGATGGTTATATAAAATGATGTCATTGTTTTTGTAAAAAACTAACCATTTTATGATTGTCACATGTCCTGGTCCCTCTGAGATTTAATGAAATATGACTGTTGGAGTGGAACTGACTGGTAGATTTTTTATTTCTATAAATATGACCTAGATGATGAGATCGAAAGTTATACAAGGACAAAAAACAAGTTCACATGTTTGTGTTTTGGACTTCATCTCTTTAAAAGTGAATTGCTCTAGATTGAGTGGCTCTTATAAACTCTCAAGCTTAGTGCAGAATAATTGAACAGCTTGTTCAAACTTTGCTGCATGTAGAATTTCTTCCTACAGAGGTAAGATTTCCTTAAAATCAGAGGCTTCAGGTTGTGAAGTTTGAGGTGCCTATTTCTATACAAATCAAGGGGTTGTGGGGATAGCAAGACATATACCGATATTAAGATTGAGGGATTACCCAGGTTTGGGTAAGATAGAATTTCTTGTAAGTATAAAACAATTGACCTTTATCCACGGTTGTTGGATACCCTCCTCTTTTGGTTAAAAAATGATTGTAATTTTCCGCTGATTTTTAAAAGTTATAAAGGTTTATTTTTGTATAAGATTTCTAAAATTTATTTTTAATTGTATGAAAACAATACACCTTGTGGTAGAATTTTTTTGTAAGAAAATTTTCTTATTCTATAGAATTAGGAAATGTATATTTCTCTAACAAGGTAATTTCTTATTATAGGTTTTGTGAATTTTGTTTATACAAAAAAGTTTCCTGAAGGAATTTTTAATGTATACAATTCACCCCCCCTCTTGTAATTTGTGCATATTCAGTTCTATTGCAATCCTTATATTGGTATAGAGTAGAATAACATACATCATACCTTCCTAATAATTATTATCATAATGTTAGTTATATCTTAATTAATCTCATGATTAGATTCAGAAGAGAAATATTCTTCTTTACTATTTCATATTCAGAATTTCAGACTCAAAAAAGTTCGGATTGATATTTTTCTTAGATATACTCTAGATCTTTTTTATTGTTTAGGATATTTTCTTCTTGTTTACAAAATTTTATTACTTACATGTTTCTGGGGAATGATTTTCCTTAAGATGTCAGGTTTAAATGTTGGTTCCATCGACAATCTAAATCTTACCAGACCTCTTATTTTTTATGGAAATTATTATGAGTACTGGAGAGATAGGATGAAGACTTTAGATATTAACACTAGTTTTATTAACTACCTAATACTGACAAGAGACTATAAGATTCTTGATAAGGAATTGAGAACATTTACAATCAAGAGAAATCATAATATCAATCTAATTTCAGAGTAAAAAAAACATTGCTATGTTCCATGACTAGAAACATGAATAGTAAAATAACTTCATGTAAAGATGAAAATAGTATATGTAAGAAACTTGATGTTACACATTTTGGAACTTGTAAAGTTATAGTGACAATAAGACCTAGGTTGAGAGCTGAATACCATGGAATTATCTTTCCTTATGGAGAAACCATAAAAAAAAGTTCAGCAAAGGTTCATGATAATTGTAAATACCTTACATTATATTGTAGAAATGGTTTGTATGATGAGGCTATTATAGATAAGATAATAGATATAATGCCTAATGAGTGGGATTTCAAGAGGAAAAAAATTGATGAGAACAGAAAAGTCATCCATATTTCCTTAGATGAGTTGATTGGAACACTTCTTCAACAGAAGACAAGAATGAAGAGAGATGCTGATAATGATGAGAAAAAGAATGGGAATGGAGGAGTTTCTTTTATAAAAACTTCTAAATATATAAAATCCAAGACTCTATAATGAGTTACTAGATCAATGTTAATGAAAATTACTATTCATTCACCACCTAGTGATACAGAAAAAACTAATAATGAGTTTTTTAATATTTCTCAAAAATGAACAAGATAGTAGCTTATAAGAACTATCAAAATAAGTTCCAGAAGAGAGACTACAATTAATAGAAATATGGGGATGTTACTCGCTATGAATGCAGAAGAACATGTCATATCAGTCCTGATTTCCATCATTTAAAAAAGAATGATAAGAAGGAATGTAATTAAGAGAGAATCCAAAAGAAGTTCTACCATTCTAGGCACAAAAAATCCTTAAATCAGATGACACTTGGAGTTCTAGCTATGGAGACACTTCTAAAAGGGAATCTTTTGAATTTTAAACATCAGCACAGAACAAATATTGTATTCATTGATACTATTTCTTTTTTAAATAATTGTCTTATGGCTAAGGTACACCCAACTGAGGCCTTAAAAAATCTTTCTCTTAATAAGTGTTATTATCCTGAAGATATTACTTTTGATGAAGATACTTCATCTATATAAAATGAAGAAATACCTTCTTATGATGAAGTATCCAGATTTTCCATGTTTTTAGAATAAAAAAATTGTAAAATTTCTAAGAAACAAGACAAGGAAAATACTAGAAAATAAATAATTACAAATGAGATTTCAGACCTCACTAGAGATCCTGAATATATGTATGAGCTCTAATAAAAACATTCTAATGACCTTATGATAGTGAATTCTGAAAAGGAAAAACTATCTAAAGATTTTATGAATGATGTTGCAAAAATAAATGTTTTTGAGGAAAAATATAACTCTAATGAAATAATTCCTCAGGATAAGAATTTAGTTATAAGACTAAAATCTGAAATATTTTCTCTTAAGAAACATTTTTCCAATTTACTTTCGGTAAAGAAAATTTTGACAAGATGTATTCTCAAATCAGACATCAAGGAAATACTAATAGAGTAGGTTATACTCAAGGAAAACGTATTTTCAAAAACCACAATTTCATTCCATCCTGAGCCCATTTTGTAGTAAATGTCAAAGTGGGGGTCATTGGAAGGAAATTTGTTCATTAAATAATGTTCAATCTCTTCAGTTTCATAAATATTATTTCTCAAAACAAATGTGGGATTCAAAAATTTTATTGTCTAACCTCGGATCCAAAAAAGTTTGGATTTTGAAAATCTAATTTTTTTGCAGTCAAATAAAGAATATATCTCCAATAACTAGTATATGGATATCAGATGATCCCATCATATGACTAGTAAAAAAAGTTATTCCCATAGGATTTTCAAAAAAAAGGTGGAAAAGAAACCTTTTGGGATAATTCTCAAGGAGTGATTGTCGGTATAGGTAATACCATTCTTCTTGGAAAAGTTTTAATTTCAAATGTTTTATTTTTTATTGGTCTTAAGAACAAAATTATAATCATAAGTCAATTATGTGATGAAAGTTACATTGTTAATTTTAGGAATGATAAATTTGTAGTTTAGAATTCCACGGATGAATATATTTTTACTTCCCATAGGCATGAGAATGTCTACACATTGAACACAGATGACTTTAGAAGTCAATATCTTCCTTGCTTAAGTGAAATTAAATATCAATATTTGATTTGGCATAGAATGTTACGACACTACAACATTATGAACCTCATTAATATCTCAAAGAAAGGATTAGTTAAGGATCTACCGGTTCTAATTTTGATTCATCAAAATTTTGTGACCCTAGTCAATTTGGAAAGCAACACAAATCTATCATTAAATATATTAGTGAATTTTCAACATATAATGCCCTACAGTTAGTGCATATGGATCTATTTGGTCCTACAAAAACTGGAAATATTGGAGGGAAGTATTATGTATTTGTTCTCGTTGATGACTACACTAAATATACTTGGGTCTATTTTCTTACAAGAAAATCTGAAGCTTTTTTCTATTTTATAACTTTTCAAGATCAAGTAAAAAATGAGAAAAACCTACCATTGATAAATATTCATAGTGATCATGGTGGTGAGTTATTAAATTCGGATTTTAATGATTTTTGTAGTAAGAAACGTATTACTCACAATTTTTCAACTCCTAGAACTATTCAACAAAATAGTGTTATTGAAAGATGTAAAAAAATCATTAAAGAGATAATTAGAACCATGTTGAGTGAATATTATATACCAAAACACTTTTGGGATGAATTTGTAAGTACTGTCTCTTATAATATAAAAAGAGTTGTAATAATACCTTTTCTTAATAAAACTCTTTATGAGATATGGACTGGTCAAAAACCAAAAGTTTCTTACTTTAATCTTTTTGGTTGTAATGTTTTTATCCTTAATACTACAGATAACATACAAAAAGTTGCACCAAAATATGATCAAGTAATTTTCATAGGCTATTCTACTAACTCTAAGGCTTATAAGGTTTTTAATATAAACACTTTTATTGTGGAAGAAATAGTATATGATAAATTTGATGAAACTGATCATTTTGTTTTCAAAAAACCTGATTTAAATTCTCCTGACATATTATCTAAAAATAATCAACAACCTATAGTTTAAGATTCTCTTAAGGAAAATTTTCATGAAAATATTCTTGAAACATTTACCCCTAAATATTTTCTACCTTATGTTGATGATCATGTTTTACAAAACCCAGTTAGTTGTTACTTAGAAATCATCCTACAGATAATGTTATAAGAGATGTCAATAAACCTATAAGGACTATAAGTTCCTTATGAAATTAAATTGAACATGTTATTTTTCATTCCCAATTCAAGACAAAGACTCTTGAGGAAGCCTTAGGTGGTGTAGATTGGATAAAGTCCATGCAAGATGAACTCAATGAGTTTCTAAAGAATCATGTCTGGACCTTGGTTGAGAGACCTAAGGATACATCTATTATTTGTGTAAAATGTGTCTTCAGGAATAAATGGGATGAAAATGGGAGAATAGTTATAAATTAAGAAATATTCGTTGATAAAGGCAATAACCAACAAGAAGTACTAGATTATGAAGAAACCTATTCAATGGTAGCAAGACTCAAAGCTATTCGAATACTTCTAGCATTTGAAGACTTCCATAATGTTTAACATTTCCAAATGGATGTGAAGTGTGCTTTCCTAAATGGATATGTACAAGAAGAAGTCTATGTAGATCAACCTCCTAGTTTTGAAGATGTAAAACATCCTAATCATGTATATAAACATACAAACGCTTTATATGGCCTTAATAAGCCCCTCGAGCTTGGTATGATAGACTTATATGATTATTACTTCAAATAAACTATTCTATGGGAATCGTGGATCCAACACTTTTTATATACAAAGGTAAGAATGATATTTTAGTTTTAAAAATATATTTTGATGACATTGTATTTGAATCAACTCAACAATCATTAACAGATTCTTTTGTGGGCCTTATGAAGTCTGAGTTTGAAATGATTATAATGGGCGAGTTAACATTCATTCTTGGTTATGAAATTTTTCAAAAACTAGAAGGAACTTATTTATCTCAACATAGGCAAATCAATGATCTTTTTAAAAAGATTGGGTATGATAATACTAGGAGTATACGTACTACTATCATAACATCTAATACTCTTGATATTGATGAACCAGGGAAACCTGTAGAACAATCCCCTTATAGAGGAATGACAAGAAGTTTACATTACTTAACAGATAGTCAAACTGATTATTGTTTTTTGTTTTATTATATTCAATATATCATTAAAATCCTAAGGAATCCCATCTTAAATATGTGAATAGAATTTTCCAGTACATAAAAGGAACCTTGGATTTATGCCTTTTTTATTCTTCATGAAATTATTTTGAATTAAAAAGTTTTTCAGATGTTGATTATACTGGTTGTAAAATGTATATAAAAAGTATATCTAGAGCATTCCATTTCCTAAGAGATTACTTAGTTTCTTGGTCTTCTAGGAAACAACATTCTGTAGCACTTTCCACCGCTGAAGCAGAATAAGTAGTAGCTTGAAGTTTTTGTGCTCAAGTGCTGTGGATGCAACACAAACTCACAAATTATGTAATGAGATTTTCTAAAACTCAAATCCTATGTGATAACATCAGTTCCATTGCCCGAAGTAAAAACCCATCACATCAATCCCATGATAAGCACATGGATATTAGGCATAACTTTCTTAGGGATCACACAATTAAAGGAGATATAATTTTTCAGTACATCAGAACACAAGAACAATTAGCTAATATATTTACCAAACCATTACCATCTGATAGATTTGAATACATTAAATAAGAAGCTTGGAATGATATCTATATGATAATAATTCATATCTACTTCTTGTTTATCCATATCTTAACATTTAATTACTCCTAAATTTATGGGGAGTACATATTTTTGAAAATGATAAAAATTTTTGTTTTTTTTAAAAACAATTTCCCCCGGGTGTTTGTTATTAAAACATAAAAAAAACAAAATAAAATAATGGAATCTAAATTCTTGGAATTCATATTTCTGGAATTTAAATTCTCAGAGTCAAATTTCTTGAGTCTAGTTTTTAACCCCATGAAATTTTTCCTCGATACCGATAATAGATTCAGAGATTCTTAAAGGTACGTTTTCTTAGACTTAGTAATTTTTATATTACAATCCTATTTGTTGGTATTACTTTCTTTTAAGAAATTTTTCTCTAGACTCATATTTCCTTAGAATATGACTTTTAGTTTTATAAAACCTAAAAAATTATGGATTGGATATATTTTCTTTACAATCCTCAACTGTTAGATCCTTTCAGAAAAATCATATCCATTTGATTTCCTTATGGAAGATGAAAGGTCAGAGTTTGTCTATATAAGGCCTACCCCAATTTGAAAAGGACCCCATCGGTTCCTTAAGTCTTCAAGTCAAAGTGTTGCTTCTTCAGAGATTTTCATTCTGTATTTTTTCATAGATTTATTACATATCTGAATGTCAGGCAGTTCCCACCAGATGACAGTCAAGGAGAATAAAGACAAGATGATATTTCGGGAGAGACTTTTATGTTCGGACTTTTTTAATTTTTATGACTCCCTCAACTCTCGTATTATTAAATTTAATATTTGGGAGAGTATTTATATAGCAATGGACAAGATTCATGATCTTGTATATCACGAAGTAGTCATACAATTTTATGAATCTGTCAATTTTATTGAAAAGGACAATAAGGAATATTTTAGATTTAAGGCTTATGAAAAGTCTTACATTGTTCCATACCAAAAAGCGGTCAACTTCATGAAGATTACATATGAAGTAGAATACCCTATATGTTCCTAGAAATTTTGGGATAAGGAATGTTCTTTCAAGAAGAACTATGCTTTATAAGGTCTCAACATCAAGGGAGTTAAGACTCCGAAGCTTGGACATTTATCAGTAGATCATAGATTGGTATCTTTATGGATGAAAGGGTTATTTATCCCATGAAAAGGGGACAAAGATTCCATAAAGATGTGTGACCTTCTTTTATTAAACTTTCTCATCAACCTCAGGAAGGTTAATTTTGTAAAGTATATTTTATTTACGATTAATGATGTGAAATCCGGTATCATCAAATCTCAAATCCTCATGTATGAAAACACTATCTCAAGGATTGTTGTTATGGTTTTATCTGAAATGAAAATTTCATGAAATTATGATTTGAAATCCTGTAAGATTGTGTTTCTATGTGAAGATATGTTTAAGAGAATGAATCATTCTTATAATCCGGAGTCTAAGAAGGTTTAAGAAGTCATAACACCGGATGTTCAGAAGCCATTATTGAAAGAACCCATTCCGGAATCATCCAATGTAGCTCAGAAAAAGTCAGTAATTACATATTCAAAAGGTGTTCAATTAAAGAAAAAGTTGGATGAGGCCTATCATGCCAATCCTACATCAATAGATCCAGCTTTAACAACACCAATGATAAGAAAAATAATGGCTTAATCTGATGATATTTTTGGTGGGTGTATGAAATTAGCTAAATCTTGGAAGAAATGGGACCCAATCTTTGGGTTAAATCTTGCAGAGGCAAAGGCTTTAAGGATTCAAACCGCTGATGTATTACAGAAACAATCTAAGGAAAAGAAGCAGAAAAGGAAAATAACTGAGACAGAGATTATGCAATAACTGCTGAAAGAAGTATAAAAGTCCTATCAAAAGATACATGTACCGGATGTCACTCCAGAATCTAAGAAAGCTAATAATCTTGCAATGATACCAGAACCTCTTCTAGAACAACATGAAGAATCAAAAGAAGAGGATGGAATCATTCAAGAAGAAGATGATGTTATTAGAAAAGTTGATGACTATGTTGCAACACCATGAGTTTATAACGAGGAAGAAGAAGAATAAAAAGATGACATTGAATTCAAAAAAGTAGAAGTAGTGGAATAAGAGATTGATGTAACTGGAAATGAATATGAAATTGATGAATCTGAAAAAAGTGATACCAGATGTGAAGAAGAGAAAGAATAAAAATAATTTCAAGAAGAATCTAGAGATGATAAGACTATATAAAATGAAAAATTACCTCAGGGTTTCAAACCCTTTACGGTGCTGAAAATTGAAAAAGGGAAGGCCATTATGGTTTCCCCTTATGATGTTGACTCTCCTAAAAACCTTTAGAATCCAGAAACCTCGGCTCTAAAGGTCAATAAATAATACTCTGACTCTGATTCATCGTCATATATGGGTGATGACTTTGTAAAAAGTTCATTAATGAAATTAGTAAGTACTATTCTGGTACTCGCAAACATAGATTCTTGAATCCAAATGATGAAGGAAACATTAAATCAAAAGGAAAATTCTATATATGTGTTGATGGACATGGTGGTGAAAGATGAATCTGATCATAATAATCTTCTCATTGATTACAAATCTCAAAAAGTTTCATGTTAGAAAGTGATGAGCCGAACCTAAACCTTATCAGACAAAGTTGTACAATTCTCGAACTTCATGGAATCAATAAATGGAGTGCTCAATGATGTTGAAAATGATCTTTCAAAATTCCGGACTTCTCTCATAGAGAAATTCTCAAGTGAGTTATCTTGGAGGAAAAATGAAGGCAAAAATACTCTAGATCAAATGAATACCATAGCTGAAGTTGTTAATTACAATATAGTGATATTTTCTAGTCTTGAGAAGATATAGAATTTGCAAGAAGAAGTGAACAATTTTCATGAAGACAAAAATCAGTCTCAAGAATTCTAGATCCAGGCAGTAGAGAAGAAGGTAGCTGAGCAATATTCCTTGATAAATAATCTTCAAGAAGATCAGAAGGGGGTGAAAAAGATTAAGTCAATGTGGAAAAATATTCATTTAGAGAAGGAGTGTTTATACATTTTTCATGCCAAATTTTGGATTATTTTTTTCATGAGGAACTTAATGAAAAATTCCTTGAAAATCATTTAGATATTTCACTTCATATATATTTACTTCTAACCATACAGGTCCCATTCCATTTATTTTTGAAAATCACATAGGGGGATAATTTTATCAAAGGGGGAAGATAAAAGAAGAAAAATTTATAAAGGAACTTCTTTTGGGTAAAATAAAGGAAAAATAAATTTCTTAACATTCAACTATAAGGAAGATTTCTAAATCTAAGGGGGAGTCTCTCTAAATAAAAGAATATAAATTTGAGGGAGTGATTTCCGTACTCTACGAACTTCTACATAAGGGAAGAAAAATTTACCCAAAGTCATACTCTAAAGGGAGAGCTAAGTATTTCTAACTTTAAAAATTTATTTCATTCCTTTGTCAATTTTTTTAAGTTATTTGTGGTTTCCAAAAATGGTGAGATTTGTAGGTCTATAAGACTTCTAATTTACATAAGCTTTTGTTTTGAAAATCACAAACACGTTCTTCATAAATATATTTTCTTTACTCTTCCATATACTTCCTTACACTTACATAAAATTTTTTATAAAAAAAATTTCCTTATACAATTGAGTTAATTATATTTTATTATGAAATCTATTTTACCATAACAGAAATGTTCTTAAGTTTCCAAAATTTGTTTCATTGTTATACCATACCGGAATTCCTTAAGACACTATTTCCAGTACTCTGTTATCACTATGACACCGATTACAATTTTATATGAAATCCAGTATCATATTTTCCTTAAACATAGATTTCTAGTATTTAGGTTTTCTATAATACCTAAACTCCGACATCCAGGTTATCGGTACTGATTTTCCTTAAGACAGATTTGACATAATGATACTGGATATTCCAATACCGAAATCATTATACCACTTTTATTCTGTCATGTAGTAAATTATGATACCGGTACCGGAATTTGTAAAACCAAGTTCTTCATAAAAAAAATTCGTATACTTTTCACATACATTTTTAATAAAAATACATTTTAAAATTTACAATTCCAAAATTTATTATTCAATGCTTTATTTCCTTAGTATTCTGAACATTTTTTTTATATCCTTTCAATTTTATCGGATTCCATGTTCCTTACAATCAAGTTGTAAGAACGTTATATTCATGGTTGGTTATATAAAACGATGTCATTGTTTTGATTATAAACTAACAATTGTCTGATTTCTATGTGTCTAGGTCTCTCCAAGATTTAATGAAATATGTCTATTAGAGTGGAACCAACCGGTAGATTTTGGATGGCGATAAATAAGAACTCAGATGATGAGATCGAATTATATACAAGAACACACAACAAGTTAACATGTTTGAATTTTGGAGTTAATCTCTCTAAAAGTGAATTTCTCTAGAGTGAGCGGCTCTTATAAACTCTCAAGCTTAATACAAGATGTATGAACAGCTTGTTCAAACTTTTCTTCATGCAGAATTGCTTCACATAGAGGTGTTATTTCCTTTAAATTAGAGGCTTCGGGTTGTGAAGTCAGAGGTGCTGATTTCCTTACAAATCGAGGGCTTGCGGGGATATCAAGACAGATACTGATCATAGGATTGAGGGCTTACCTGGGGCTTGGAAAGACAAACTTTCATGTAAGTATATAACAAGGGACCTTTATACTAGGTTGATGGATACCCTCCTTTTTAAAATGGAATAAAATTGTAATTTTCCTCTACATTGTAAAAGTTAGAAAGATTTCTTTTTGAAGAATATTAATAATGTGTATTTATGATTGTAATAAATTCTATACACATTGTGGTATAATTTCATTATAGAATAGTTTCTTAAGCTTTAGACATAAGAACATTATATTTCTCTAAGAAGGAAATTTCTTATTAGAGGTGTTGTGAATATTATTAATATAAAAATTTTCCATTACAAATTTATAATGTATAAAATTCACCCCCCTCCCTCTTATATTTTCTGCATATTCAGTTCTATTGTGATCCTTATATTGGTATAGAGTACAATATCCTACTTCATACCTTCCTAACATCTGTGTTCTATCACAGAGAAGTGAGTGTTTTGTGTCGGTCTTTCTTCATCGCTTGTTCTTTGAACTTGAGGAAAGTCTCTCCTTCTTGATAGGGGAGGGAAGAGGATTCGAGAGAGAAATTTTATAACTCAAAAAGACTTAATTCACCAGGTGTGTGATTCTGTAAATGGCACAATAGACGTATGTTTCTATTTATTGACATGGGGCTTCAATGACAATATTTAAATTATTATCAACAATTAAATGCATTCATAACCTTACAAAAACCCTATTCTATTAATAATAATGTTGTGTCATTTTTTATGGTGTGCCTACTTGAACAAAGAAAAATTATAAATAAAATTCCGCATCACAAAATAATAGTAGTGTTAATTTAATTTATGCCAACTAGTTAATTAATTTTTTATCATTTTTTGAATATTTATATTACTAAGAGACTGACCATGGTCTTATAGAACTCCACTTCCATTTTCTGAACACCTAAATATATAATTTAATAATATAATCTATTAAATAAATATTTTATTTACTAATTTGTATATAAATATTTATTAAATGTTTAATAAAATAAATAAATATATTTTACCCACAATCTGGGAAATAAAAATTTATTTAATTAAAAAAATAATTTTATCCAGAATAAAATTATTCCTATCTATTGAGAATAATATTTGGTAACGTTAAATATTATTTAAAAAGACCACCATAAGAACTTAGTATGTGACCCTCTAGGATTCTTTCTCATTGGAATTAGGCCGGAAAGCCTGAAATCCAAGAGGACTGTCTAGTAATGGGTCAAGGAACCCAAGAGAATGAACATAATGTCGCAATAATGACATCAACATATGAATGCTCGCTGTGTAATATAACCCCTTTGTCACCGTATCTCTTCATGTAGGTTTCATGATAGTTTCATCAACATTTATGCTTGATTCTTCATTGTTTGACTGTAGGAAATAAACTCATCGTTACACCATCAACATGGAATTTCACATGGTGGTTCTATTTAAATCAATGGGCTAAGATATCAACTTCCAAAAATGGAAGGGATAAATAATTCATCAAAATATCCATAAATAACATGCCACCTGTGATGCACCCAACATACCCTACATTCCAACAACTATCAACTTGATGGTTTTCATTAGTAAATAAAAGTGCATGAGTCCTGAAACATATTAATAATAATGATAATGTATAAAGAAATTTACACGTGTTCGAAAAAAGAAATATATGATCACACCAAAACTTACAAAATTCATCCTGGTGGGTCTATTCTCATAATCTCATGTCTTGGAGATTACCAATTGCGAACTTCATGAGAGGAAGTATCATCTTCTTACAAGTTCTCACATCTAATGGTCTTCATTCTATGTGTCCCATCATAGTTTGTCATCCAATCGTAGAAATATATTTAAGAATATTTTTATAGCATTTTATGTTTTTCATCATAGCATGGAAATGTCGTGACCTTATCAGTACAACAAATACTAAAAGTCATTTTTACATCATAGTCATACAAAATAATGAACAATGGGTAATATGGTGTTTTATATATAAATACATTAAATATCCATGTAATAAACATACAAATAGTTGGTTATATGACACCAACTCTAATAAAATTCCACTTGGTCTGAGCTAACAGATTATAACTTTCAGTCTTTTAGACCTCACCTGATGATCATGTTTATTCTGAGTCAAGGCCTTAGTCACGGGGTCCTCCACATCATCTTCTATAGAAATACTACTAACTAAAACTTCACTTCTATGAGAAAAATCCCTCAAAAGGTGATACATATGAATTATGTTCTTCATCTGCTGATTGACCATGGACCTTTTGCGAGAGCCACCACTAAAGTATTATCAAAGTATAGTGTTTTGGGATCTTTATTGATAGGTATCACCTCTAGATCCTTGAAGAAGCTTTACATCAATACAACTTCTTTAGCTACATCAGAAACTCT
Organism: Viscum album; assembly: GCA_963277665.1. NCBI lineage: Eukaryota > Viridiplantae > Streptophyta > Magnoliopsida > Santalales > Viscaceae > Viscum > Viscum album. Next base: position 598,275,178 of record OY728147.1, on the reverse strand, counting down.
GATATACTCAGACAGTGCTGTAGAATCTGGGACCACACTCTTCTTTGAGCTCTTCCATCTCACTTAACCTCCATTAAATGTGATCATGTATCCCATTGGTAACATCAGGTCATATTGATCAGTCTAGAAACTATCATTTACATATCCTCTGATTACAAGTTCCTCATCTTCTCCAAAAACCCAGAACATATCCTTAGTATGCATAACATACTTTCGGATAGTATTGATGTAAATCCAATGGTGTTCGCTTGGTCAGCTAGATATATGCCTACCACACTCAATGCATAGGCAATATTAGGCCTTATACATAGCATGTCATACATGAATGACACAATTGTTGATGTATATGGTGTCCTTTCAATCCTTTTTCTTTTCTCATGTTTCTATGGACCCATATTTTTGGAATGATGAATTCCATGTGATGCTAGAAATAATCCCGTCTTGTATTATTCCATCCTAAATCTCATCATTATCTTATCCATGTTTGTACTTTGACATTGGCCTAGTAATATATTGGATCTATCACGATGGATCTTGACCCTAAGAATATATGCTGCCTCGCCCAAGTCCATCATAGAGAAGCATTGATTCAACCATTCCTTAACAGAGTGTAATATTGTTATCTATTTTATAATATGAAATATGTAATAAATATATACTATTAGGAAAACAACTGTAGTCCCAATAAATTGTGTGTAGACACAAGGCTTACATTTATTCTGGATAAAACCAAATTTCGTTATGGATTCATCAAAATCAATGTACCCTGACCTAGATGACTTCATTAATCAATAAATGGATTTCTACAAATTTATTACCCTATTGGCATCCTCTGGAGTAATAAACTCTTTAGGTTGAGTCATGTAGACATCTTCCTCAAGGTTCCCATTAAGGATGGTTGTTTTGAAATCCGTTTTCCAAATCTCAATGTAATGGTAAGTGGTTATGGCCAATATAATTCAAATGGATTTTTGAATTCAAACATTTGAAAAGGATTCATCATAGTAAATTACTTGAAATTATTTGATCCCTTTTGGAACCATTCATGCCTTATAGGTAAGACATGTCCTTCCATGTCCAGTTTCTTCTTGAATACCCATTTTCAACCAACATGCATTACATCAATTGGAGGATCTACAAAAATCCATACATGGTTTTCATCCATGGAATCCAGTTTAGAATTAATGGTTTATTGCCACTTGGTAACACCTGAGCCACTTACAACCTCCTTGTAGGTTATAAGATCATTATTATCACCTAATAATGAGTCATCATCCTTAGTAACTAGAAAATTGTACCATCACGGTTCACTAACCCCTTTTGTACTACTACCCAGTTCTTGTTACTCTGGAACAGTTTTTTCTTCAATGGGACTTTGTGGAATTTTCTCTTGTACCTACCCTTGTGTACCTTGAGCCTCAACATCATCGATTTCTATCACTCTCCCGCTATATATTTTGGAGATGTGCTCCCTCTCATGTAACATAGTGTGTCTTGCCATAATAACCATTTTTTGAGGGGTTTTATAAGTAATATTTTCTTAATTTTTAGGTTATCCTATAAACGTACACTTTGTGCCTCAGGGAGAAAGGTTGATACCTGAAGAGGCCATAAGAAATGCATCACTTCTATACACATGTAAATTCGATAACATGTCTTTTATTCCCCACCAAAAATCATATGGAATACCATTTATTGATTTATTTGGTACGTGTTTCAGTATGTGTGCCACTCTTTATAATTTATATCCCCAAAAGGACAATGAATGTCTCGCACGACTCATCATTAATCTCACCATTTCCAACAAGGTGTGATCCATTCGCTCACACCACTCCACTAAAGCGTGTAAGGCGGAGTGAGTTGGGATAGGATCCCAATATACCGTAAGTAATCACTTATGTATTGATTAAGACATAATCTATCTGGGTTTAAATAGAGTTTCTTAATCTTCATACCAAGATATTTCTCAACAACATTCGTTTATTCTTTGAAAAGAATCCGACTTATACCTCATTAAGTAGATATATCCATATCTAATAAAATCATTAGTAAATGTTTTGAAGTTTGAGTACCATCACCTTAATTCATTTAGAAATAGTCCACACACAATGCTATGAACCAATTAAAGAATCTATTTAACCATTTCAACTTTCTCACTAAATGGGGCTTTGGTAATTTTTCTTTATAATCATGTATGACATACGCCAATTGGTTTTAGTTCGAATGAATCTAAATGCCCATCTTGATGTAACATTGTCAAGCATTTCTCATTTACATGTCCCAACTAGTGATGCCAAAGATGGGTGTGGTATTATTCATGTAAAGTATATTTTTATCAATTTCCATTACTTGGTATGTGTAATCCAAAACCTGAAGACCATTGTATAATTTTTCCATACCCAAACGGATTTTATACATGAAAAATAAGCAACATTCATTTAATATAATAAATTCAAATCCATATGTATCAAATCTGGAAAATGAAATAAGTTTTTAGTAATAGATGAAACATAATAACAACCCTTTAACACCAAGATCATTATAGTTGGCTACGTGGGGTGGTAGTTCCTAATAGCTACAACTACAAGTATGGATCCATTGGATACTTGTAGATCAACTGACCCATGGTCAATATTTTGGAATCTAATTGGTTGATATATTTGGAAACATATATGATCACCAAAAGATGTATCTAACACCTAATATGTTGAAACAGATTGATTTTCTTCTATAGAAAACACACCTGATGGTTCCCCATGGTTCTTAGGATCGGGGGACGTTTTTCTTCCTTCGGCCCTTCTTGCCACATGAGAAACAAACAACCTCTTGTTCCCTTGCCTCCCCTTTGTTCGTCTTTTTCATGGAAGCGCATGAAGAAGCATTGGGATTAAAGCTCTATTCCTTTTATTTCTTCTTATTCACAATATGTACAGAAGGTTTGTCGGTCTTCTTACATTTTTTCACATGTATAATGGGGATTAAAAGATCAAAATGCGAATTTTCAATGTTATTTTAGTTAAAATTAACAACATAGCTTTAGAAGTTATGGGAGAGTGATGTGAGAATGAGATTAGTGCGCATTTCATCCGGGCGTTTAAACCCTAGAACCTCTAGGTGATCTATGTAGCCAATGAGCTTGAATAAAAACGACCTAGTAGGGGAACCTGCTATAAGCTTACTCGGAAATAGTGCCTTGGAGATATCAATCCTTTATTGTCTTTCTCTCTCCTGGTAAAGAACACAGAGGTACTGGAGCATGCAATAAGCATCCATGTTTTCATGAGACTTCATGAGCTCACTAGGCATTGATGATATCATCAATAATTGAACATTGACCATGTCATTCATATGTTTCTCATAGGCCATGAAATCCTTATCACTCACCTCTTTGGTAGGAGGATTAGGTAATGCTGACTCCAACACGTAAGACATCCGTTCATGGAGTAGGATAACCCGAAGTCGTCTAAACCATTCCTGGAAGTTAGTTTTGGTGAGGATGTTGTCTTTATCCAAAATAGTTTGGAGTGATATTGTGGTTGATGAGTTTTTCATTTTTGTTCTACAATTAAAATATAAGATCATTAGTACTTTCTTAATTACTTTTTATGATAAATTTTAAATTAATTTTTTATGTCTCCCAATATTTTATCAAGTCCTAATGGGCCTCACCGTTGAACTTAGAATGTCATGTTGTCCTGACATACTAGTGGAATGGATCCATATTCCCGTTCGCATTACCTCAATAAGGGTTGGTCCTATTATTTTTCGGTATTTACGTAAATAGGTCATTTCTAACTGCTTTTTTGTAGCTCCATGATTTATTGAGTGGACACCCCAATCCAGAAACCCTGATATTGGATTTCCTCAATTCCTTCATCCAATATTAAACCATGTCTAGCAAGGGCTACTCCACTTGTTGAAATATGGTTATTTCAACCAGAAACATGTCATATGGGATTCCTGCAAAAAAGTAAGTATCCCAACAAGGGTGTTTCCAAAAAATAGTTATATTGAGTATTTCCCTTAATCATTTAACTAAAGGCTTTGTATGAATTTGTATATTATTTGAGGGATTTTTATCTCTTATGTAGGAATTACTTATTATCCCTATCACATTCTTGTTAATATTATGTGGAACTTACTTTAGTGATTAATCATGTATTGAGAATATTGTCACATAAGCCTTGTTTATTATAGTCCCACCTTTCATGCTTATTTAATTCATTAATTATGTGGTCGTGATATTACAACCATAATGATAAACCATGCAACTGAGAGAAATAAAATAAAGTAAAGGGGATGATAAAAATCTATTCTAATGGTTAGTTTATCTAGTGGTTGATTATCTAACACTCACCTATGGGAGAAACACCTTAAACATTTTGGGTTTATTTTTACAACATTACACCATTCCACATCTGTATCTAGTAGTATTGGTTTTGTCTTGGCTCCATCTTGAACAACCTACACTAGCATGAGAGGTCCACCCATTACATATTCGTTTAAACTCACACATAGCTGACGGGTAAAAAAGAAGTGTTTTCAGAAAAGAAACATTGGAAACACAATCCCTACATGTTAATATGGAGAAGGACTGCTAGAGAAAAAAATTAATTTAAATAAAAAAATTAAATTAAACCATCCACATACAATAGTCCTGGTCTATCTCATTATCATCCATACATGAAGCAATATTAATGAATATATAAAACTAACATTAAATTCATTAATCATTCTTGTTTATAATAAATCACGCTCGAATAAATAAATTATTATCTTTTATTAATTAGTCCTTGAATCTTAAACCCATTTTCTGAATTTCAATGAGATTCTCATTAATAATTTTAAACAAATAAATTCATTTAAAATTATCCTTGTATGGAACATGTACCTTGGAGGAAACTTAGTGAATTCCAATTCATAACTAACCATTGAGTAGAAATTAACATTATACAAATTTTAAATTAAATACATATATAAAAAACCCCATTCATATGTCGTGCCTCAGATTTACACCTACACCATAGTACGTGTATGAAAGGTTTGTTTAATATAATAATAATTTATTATAAATTAGGGTAATTTGGATAGGGACATGGCCTATAGTTCCAAAAACAGGGTCTGTTCTGTTGTTCACTGTCCATCCAAAGTACATGCTTGGGGATATGACATGTGAGTGTACTTCAGAAATTATTGGAGTACACTACATTCTAGTGGGCCACACAATGTGTAGTATCAGCGTTACACAGTCTCCAGCTGGGCAAGCCATGTACGAGGTACATGGTCCAACCCTTACCCGAAGGGACTACACGATGTGTCTAATGGGCTACATTGAATGTAATCTGGAAGCAACATGACACCTATTACATGTCGACACATGGAGTTATTACGGATTAGACAGACTCCAATGAAACAGCTTGGCATAATGGACCAGACCTGGTGCATCGAACCTTTATTATACGGCTTGTACAATCAAATACACACTGTATATTCTGGTGTTGTACAGCCAGGAGTCATTGTCACCTCCTAATGAGATCCTATGTTTCATTTTAATCAATATTAAAAGAAAAGATCATTTAAGTATGGTGATGGAGAAACGAAAGAGGATGAACGGATCTCGAGATTCAGATGTGCAGAACAATTTACTGTATTTGAAACAACTAAATTATTAAATTAATCTATCATCAAGGAAATATTTAAATAATTATAAACATTGATTTAACCCCTCTTATAAAACATGTAGGTTCTGTGAGCAGTAGAAATGAATTCGGGATGTCACCCAACACTGATTTTTTCCAAGATCATTGATTTTTCTGGGATCAATACGACGTTGAACACTAGTCTCAACATAATTGAATGAAATATTTTATTAACTATTTTAGTGTCTTGAAACCGTTGGATATGATTTTTCAAATCATGTGATACACAATACAATACCCGTTAGGAATAATCATTGGAACCATGTCTAATGTTTGCCTGTTGAGCACCTGAATCGCGGAAAGAAAACATGTGAATGTGGTGTACGGATAGTGATTATGAGAAGGGGGAATAGTCAATGTATAACCCAAAGAGAACATGTCTCTAAAAACACTAGCCACAAGATGCCACAAAGGATGACGAGTTCATTGATATGTCAAGAATTAAGCAAGAACACAAAGGTTGAATGAAAATATCACCCTAATATCATTACCTTCATTCATAATGATTCAAGAGTACAAGGGGGTGGCCATTTATAGACAAAGATTTATACAAAATTCTGACACCATGTTTCCACAAGTCAAGAATCCTAAATGATTACTCTGAAAACATTGGCAATTGCCCATGAATTTAATAGACATGTAGCACACCCATTTGGAAATGTGAAGACATGTAGACCACTTCCTTTAGAAATTGATGATTCCATGTTGGGGTGGGATTGGAATTTATAGCACACCACATAATGGGGTTTTAATAGAATTTTGGGGACTTAATTAATGTAATTATAGGCATGGAAGATTCCCCCAATAAAGGGGATTGGGACTTCTCTTGGAATTCCATGATTAACCCATTTAAGGACTCCTTCAATCTCTTGGATCGCTCCCTTTTCATTGGCCCTCCAATTCCACACAATGGGTCTTGTCCACTTATGTGCATTATACCCTCCTTATCATGTCCACCTCCAACCCCAAGATTCCTATGTGTTCTATGATCATCGTCATCTCCTCCCTCTGTTAAAGGATTCATCCTCAAATATGAAAATTCATAGGAAAAAAGATATGCAACATTAAATGTGGAACACACATTCAAATACATATCAGGTAACTCAATCATGTAGGCATTATCATTGATCTTCACTAAGACATAGAAAGGACCATATCCTAATGTATCATGTTTTGATTTTCATTTCCATGGGAACCCCTCCTTCCTCAATTGTACCCACACCAAATCTCTAAGTTGAAACACCATTTTCCGCCGACTTTTTTTGGTGTGCTTCTCTACTTGTTCATTCTTCCTCTCAATGATGGACTTTAAATTTTCATGTAACTCCTACAAAAACATTCCTTTATTTTCACCATCAAGATTAACAAATTTTTTATAGGAAATGGTAAAATATCGAGTGGATTAAATGGGTTAAAACTATACAAAACTTCAAATGGTGAAGCATTAGTATTGGAGTGAACCACTAGATTATTAGAAAACTCTATGTGAGGTAGGAATCATTCCCAATGTTTCAGATTTTTTCTAAGAATGGAACATAACAATGTGGACAGTGTTCTATTAACCACCTCAGTTTGACCATCTGTTTGTGGTTATGCAGTGGTGGATAAAAACAATTTGTTCCAAGTTTGTTCTATAATGTCCTCTAGAAGTGGCTAAGGAATTGAACTTCCATATCACTCACAATGTTCTTGGGCTAACAATTTCCCTAAAGAAAAAATCAGTGATATGAGTTGCATAATTGGTTTTTGAACAAGCCATAAATTGACCCATCTTACTAAATCGGTCCACCACCACAAAGATTTTATCCTTACCTGATTGTGATCTTGGAAATACGGGCACAAAATCCATTGAAATGTCAACCCAAGGATGAGAAGAAACTGGAATAAGGTTTTATTAAACATGTGTAATCACTTTCAACATTGCATGTTTACAGACAATAAAATTTCAACAATCACTAACAACATACCTACTTATGTGAGGCCAAAAAAAATGATCACTCAATAAGGAAAAAGTTTTATCAACACCAAAATGCCTCATTAATCCACCCCATGTGTTTTTATAACAATCAATTCATGCATGCAATAATATAAAATAGATAATTTATTTTTCTTTAAAAGAAACCCATCATGTTTGAAAAATTCACTTTTCCCATTTTTTCACACAACGTTCTAAATTCTGAAAAATCCTTATCATTCTCATACATGCTTTTCAACATTTCTAAACCAAGTATTTTAGCATGAATATAAGTGATTAGAGAGTTTCTCTTAGACAAATAAACATAGACAAAATTTTCTATTCAATGTTTATGCATAATGATTTATTAAAATGATTTAATGAATTCATTCCATCTTACATGCCACCTATTCAACTTTCCTTGTGATTTAAGAAATTTTCAGCAGTCATGATCTGAATGAATCAAAAATTCTCATAGCCACATGTAATGATTCCAATTTTATAACATTATTTTAAGGGAATAAAATTCTTTGTCATAGGTAGATTAGTTCAATGCATCACCATTAATCTTATCACTAATATAGGTGATAGGCTTAAAGTATTTCATTAAAACAGCCCCAATTCCTATTCCAAAGGCATCACACTCAGCCTGAAAAACTATAGAAATGTTGGGTATAATTAATATAGGGGAATTGGTCAATAAACCATTGGGTGTGGAGCAGGAATATTTTTGTGATTTTCCCCACATTAAGCTCAGACTTATTTTACCAACTCATTCAATGGAGCCACAATGGTTGAAAAGTCCTTGATGAACAATTGGAAAAAAAAATATGAAGCCCATGGAAGCTCCTCACCCCTTTGACATTTTTAGGAGTTGGACAGTCCTGAAAGGGATTCAACTTCTCTTCCTCAACCCTCATTCCATCAGCTCCAATCACAAAACCAAGGAAAAAACCTGAATTTAAACATAATTGACACTTTTTAATAATTTCAAACAACCTATTTTTCCTATGTGTTTCAAAAACATGTTTTCAATGTTTATGATGTTCATTATGGATATTAGAATAAATGAGAATGTCACCAAAATACACATCCACAATTTTAAAATGAACTAATGGAAAAATGATCCATTATTTTCATGAATGTAATAGGGGAGTTAATTATCCCAAAAGGCATAACTATCCATTCATACAATCCAAACATAGTTTTAAATGTGGTTTTCAATTCATCTCCATCTTTCATTCTAATTTGATGGTATCCACTATGTAGTTCAATTTTAATAAACTAGCATGCGTTATAGAGTTCATCAAAAATATCATCCAAACAAGGTATGTGATAGAGATACTTTAGTGTTATTTTTTTATATCTAAAAAGTCAACACACATTCTCCACATCCCATATTTCTTGGGGATATGAATTACTGGTACCACATATTGACTCATGCTCTCTCAAATAAATCCCTTAGTAATTCATCCACTTTTTCATCGGATTTCTCGAGTCTCCTCCGAGTTAACCAGATAATCTGGTCGATTGGGAAGATTTTATCCGAGGAGGGAGTTGATATGGTGCTCGATAACCTGCAAGAGAGGTAAGTTGCTGGGAATATCCTCCTAAAAACATCACCATATTCTTGCGAAAGAGACATAACACTATAATATATTGTAGTGTTAGGAGATTTAGTGGTAAAAAATTATCACATGAATAGTAGCACGAGAGATTCCTCTCCCTCTAAAACAAACTCTATATCTCTTTTTTACTGAAATGAAGCTCACTTTTCACTTAGCACTCATGCTTCACTCTTATTTTCACACTTGTTTTCAACTCTTTTAATTCCCTCATTTTTTTTCTTTCACTCAGCCCCCTTTTTTCACAATTTATTTATTCACTCTTCCCATTCTCTCTATTTTTTCTCTATTTCCTTTTTAAATCTTCTCTCAATCTCTTTCAATCATCACATGGTCTCCATAATATGGAAATGGCCTCAATGGTGTAAGAATAATCATCCTCCCATTATACTCAAAAGAATATTGATTGGTGATCCATCATGTGTGACCCCCCTATCAAATTTTCATTGTCTTCCAAACAATATATGACTAGCATTATTTGGAAAAACATCACACATCACATTTTCTTCATACTTCCCATTAGAAAATGGACCTTGTTCTTTCTTACTCACATTGACATCCTTAGTATTAATTAACCATTGCAGTCTATTAGGCCTAGGATACTTAATCATAGATAATCCCAATTTATCAACCATCAAACCGCATGCTAGGTTTGTACAACTTCCCCCACTAATAATCATAATACATACCTTATCATTGACAAGGCATCTATTATGAAAGACGTGCTCCCTTTTCTCTTGATCATGTTCTCCTTCAGTATGATCACTCATGTCACTTCGTTCCACATGCATTTCTCCATGTACAGGGGTCTCTACTTCCACATTTGAATCATCCTCAAGGGTTGGAATTTCATCTTTACATGTGATAGCACTAAGAACATCTCCATCACATAAAATAATAGTTGTACTCTATTTTGAGAGTTGTGGGGAAATATTCCCAAATCCTTGACATTGGAAACATTTAATATCTCATGATTTGTAAAAAATCCTTTTACCCTCTATTGTACATTTCGATTCTGGAAATAATGGATTTGGTTTGGGAAACTCCATTGAATCAGTTTTGTGATCCCATACATGATCTTATGTTTTGGAATCCTTAAACATGAAAGAAGGTCTAGAATCCATACCATAAGATGAAGGGGACATCATTCATTCCTTTACTTTCCTCCCCATTTTGGTATCCATGTAAAGTATATTCTTTATTTCGAAGTAGTGGTGCATCTTCCCTATGTCCTGAATGTCATGGATGAGGCTATTCACAGACAATGAAAAAGGGACCTCTCGATCCCCATCAATATTTTCCTGAATAAGGTTGATCTTCATCTCTTCGTGATACTCCCCAAACTCATGGCTTGCTGTTTCATACCCTGCAACTGGAGAAACAAATAATGATAATAGTGTCTAGAAATGAAACTCTTATGAATTACCACTTTCATATCCTCTCATGTGTGGATTGTTCTTTCTCCAATTCATTTTCAACTCACTTGTAGTTGGTCTCATCAAATACAACCATAGTCAGTGAACTCCACGACTGCCAACTTCACAATGTTTTCCTCTAAATAGGTGTGACAACTAAAAACATTTTCAACATTTCTTTCCCTATTACAAGAATGTTTCAGTGTCATTCATACATTGGAATGAAGGGATTCTCAACATTACTCCTCCAAGATCATTGGCTTACGTTCATGGTGGTTGAATTCTCCAAATTAGTGACCTGTGAAAATCAGATAACTCCTCATCATCTTCCAAAACCTTCCTCCTTGGTGGTTCTCTAGAATTATAAGGGGATTTATGTTAATCCATCCCCGCATTCATCCTTTGGAATTATTCTTCTACAACCATCATGAATAACATAATGTACGATTTTTTGGTGTTACTCCCCTAATATATTTAAAAATCATATAAGAAAATTTAAAAAGGAAAATGGAACACACACATTTCATCATGTGTTTACACTCAATTGTGTGTTTTATAAAAATATAACACTCTTGCCTTTTACCACTCAACCTACTTCCTATTATGTTCTTACCCAATTTAAAAAAATTTAATGGATAATTGAAAAGTGAAAATACCAAACTAGAATTGAAAGTTAAAATTAAAAATGGATTCATGATGAATAAAATTTGGAAGGGGAAGAAGAAGGATTAAGAAGAATGAAAATGGGATGTATAATTCAAAATAATGAATTTTGTTTGAGACTTTAACAATTTTTTTTTTTATTAATTTTTTGGGATTTTTTTTAGTAAATTAATAAAAAATAAGTTGAATTTTTTCATATTTAAATGTAGGAGAATAAACAATCTATAACATCAAATGGAATCAATGTGATATTAGTCTGGTTTTAAAATTTCAAAATTTGTTGAAAAATTTAAACCAGCAGTATCTTGCACTATATTGCTTTGATTTTGATGATTATAAACAGAGAAGATATATGAGTTTCTCAACTATAAGAATTATATATTATACGTCCCAAAAGATGAAGAAATGATGTCCATTGGTGAATAAGAAAATAGACCATAATTTATGTCGGCCAGATTTGAAGAGAAATGAAAATGGAAGAAAGGATAAGAAAGAAGGAACTCAGTTTCTTGCAACATGGCTCTGATAACAAATGATACAAAATTAAATGCCCTCTAGAAAGTGTCCTAGGAACCATGTATAAGTTTCTCTCATTGATTACCCGAATCTCCACAAGAAAACAAGTGAATGTGGTTTGCATATTGTGATAATGAGATGGGGGAATGATAAAGGTTGAACCCAAAGAGAACAAGTCTCTATGATCTCTAGCCATAATACGCCACAAAGGATTGAAAATCCTTTGATAAATCATGAATTAATCATGAAAAAGAAGGTTTCAAGAAAAAATCACTATAATAACATTACCATCATTTATGATGTATCATGAGTACAACGGGGGAAATTTATAGCCAAAGGGTGATACAAAATTCTAACACCTAGTTTTCTCAAGTCAAAAAGCCTAAATGATTACTTTGACATCATTGGAACTTTCCCATGACGTTAGAAGACAAGTAGCACACACTTTTGGAAAATTAAAACATGTATGCCACCACCTTTTTCTTTTGATGACTCCATGGTGGGGTGGGATTGAAATTCTTAGTAGACAATGGATTGTGTTTGTAAATGAAAGTTTGATCATTTTTTAATGTAATTATAGGCCGGAATGCTTCCACCAAGAATGGGTGTTGGGCCTCCTCTTTGAATTAAATAATTAACACACTTATGGCCTCCTTCATTCTCTTGGTTTTCTCGCTTCTCAGTGGGCCTCTGATTCCAGACAATGGGTCTTGTCCATTTGTGTGCTTTTTGGCATCCTCATCAAGTCCACGTCCCACCCCGCAATGTCCATGGGTTCCATGAGCCTCATCCTAGTGTTTGTAATTAATTAAATTAATTTCATACAAAAATAATACCTGGATATTCTATATTTTCACTTTTGATGATGTTGATCGTCTGTAATTACCCTTCTAGATTATCATATTTCTGTTATAAGGATCTAATCAAGAATCCCTCTTGTGGTAATCCCTATGTGTTCTAATGGCCTCTGATTGACACCACTCTTTATTCTAGTGCTAGCATGGTTAAATGAGTTTCTTATGTTTTTTATTCTTGATCTCTTGTTCTTCAGCATTCATGAACAAATCTCATTCATGATAGGGGAGGGATGAATAATCGAGATAGAAAATTATTAGCTCAACAATTCACAATTAATAGGCTGTGCAGTTCGGTACATGGAACAATAAATATATGTGTCTATTTAATGACATGGGTCTTACATTACAATATATATTTGCGTAACAAGAATTAAATACATTCATATAATTAGAGAAAAATCAATCTATTAATTATAATATTGCGTTATTATTTATGGTGTGCCCGCATGTACAAAATAGAATAAAAAAAATCGTGTGACAAAATAAAAGCATCATATTTTAATTTTTTCAAACTAGTTAAACAATTATTTATCATCTTAAAAATAATTATTTTACTCCCATACTATCCTTGGTACAATCAAAATCCACTTCCATTTTTTGAACACATGAAAAACTAAATAAATAATTTATTCTCTTAAATATATATTTTATTTACAAACTAGTAAATAATTATTTATTAAATGTTCAAAAAAATAAATAAATATATTTTACCCACAATCTAAGGAATAAATATTTATTTTATTTATTCCATCATTTTATCTTGAATTAAATTATTCCACTCTCGTGAAAATAATATTTGTTAAATCAAAACATAATTTATCAAAGACTATCAGAAACAGATAGTGTGTGACCCTCTAGGATTTATTCTCATTGACATTAGGTGGTCTTGCCTAAAGTATACGAGTATTGTATATAAATGTGTCAAGGCACCCAAGATAAATAACATAAAATAAAAAGATTGATATCCGTATATGAACACTCACTGTTTAATATAATTACATTGTCACAATATCTCATCAAGCAGGTTTCCTGGTAGTACAATCAACTCTTATGATTGATATGTTGTTCTACGACTACTTGAAATAAACTCGTCGTTACACCATGGCCATAGAATTTTGTGTGACAGTTCTATTTCAATAATGTGTCCAAGATATGAACATTCATAAATGGAAGGGAAAAATTATTCCTTGACATGTCGATTAATAATAAGCCACTCGTGACACACCTTATGTACCATACATCCCGCCAACTTTCTACGTGATTGTTTTCGTCAATAAATAAATGTGCCCGAGTCGTGAAACTTATTAATGATAATAATATTGACTAAGGATCATTACACACACATGTTTATAAATATATCTAATTACACCAAAATATGTTGAATTCATATTGGCAGGTCTGTTCTCATAATCTCAGGTCTTGTAGATTACCAAGTATGAAATTCATGAGAGGAATTCTCATCTATTTATGAGAACTCAAACTAGATGGTGTGCATTCTATGTGTCCCATTATAGTATATCATCCAATTGTAAAACTATATCTAAGAATATTTTCATATCATTTCATGGTTCTCATCAAAGAACATAACTACCATGACCTTATCAATGCAAAAAATTCTCTAAGATATTATTACATCATAGTTATAAACAAAATTAACAATATGTTTTAATATGTTTAATATTTAAATATATTAACGACATGTGTAATTAAAGTAATAATAGTTGTTTTTAGGAAACCAAATCTGACAATATTATTTATAGATTATAGTGCATCAATAATAATTATATGGTGAATAATTATAGAATGATTCATGTATTTATGTACACTGGCACTATCAAATTATAATGAATATATGTTTCAGATTAGTTAATCTGGGAGGGTTTCTAATCACCCTTTATTATGACCACAATGCTCGTACATTATGATATTTCTATTATTTGTGATGTAATGAGTTTATAAAATCATTGTTTAAATATTTTAATATAAGTTTATAAGACATTATTTAATAGTGTCGTTATCTTTGAAAAAATATTAGGGGTTTTAAAACATTAATTAGAAAGTGGGATAATTTTTTAAGGTTCATTTTTTCCTCTATTTTTTTTCCAAATCTGTCCTATTTTTTGAGTTAACTAGGGTGATTATTTTTAAAATTATGGTTTTCATGAAATACAAAAGTGTTTGTATGTACTCAAACCTTTATTGGTATTTCATACACATGTGACCACTCTTATTAAGATGATAAATAATATGATGGTAAATAGGGAAGGAATGATTTTAGTGAATTAGGTGTTTAGATATACCATGGGCTAATGGTTTTGTAATACCATCATATCTTTTTCTAGTAGTTATTTTTATCCATTTTGATTTTGTTAATATTATTTTTCCTTAGTTATTGTTGAGACTTTTTTTGACTAATCATTTTAGGGTTATTCACATCATACTCTATTATGGATCAATTTATATGTAAAATCATTTCATCTTTTACATTTTTTTATATAATATTTAATTGATCTTATTCATTACATATATTGGGAGTTATGTACTAATACATCAGGATATTCTCTATTACTGGTAAATGTACCAATGAATATTAATTTTTTTTATGACAATCTCTATTATAAATTTCACTATGTGAAAAATGTTAATGGGTTGTTATTAAATAGTTTTAAAAATATTGATAGTTAAATACACAATGTAAAACCATTCATTTTGAGAAACATGAAATAATTCATAGTGAGGTTTCTATACATAATTTAAATGACTCCAGGTTTATGTTATGAGAAATATCTCAATTTTGATATTATGATTGATGATGGTATGACACATTAATTACATTTTTATCAATTCTTGGAGGAGGAGTTATGAAAGTAGATGTTTTATATAAATTTATCTAGTTAGTTAAATCATAATATTTATTTAATTATTGATATGTTTAAATTTATTTCAAGAAAATAATCTATTAGGATTATTATGAGGGTAAATTTAAAAAGAGTCATATAATAATAATAATAAGTTGTCAACTGATTAAGACTAATGAAATTTCGATGAATGATGTGGAATTTTTTCGTCACCATTAATCAAAATATTTTTTTTATAACAAGATATGTATTTATTGTGATGAGGATATTGAATAGCTCAAAAAATTATATGAACATGGAGGGGGTCACATTACCTAGATTAATAAAAAAATTAATGGGTCATCATTTTTTGTTATAATAATAAAGTTACCAAAGATTAAGAAATTAATATGAAATAAATTTTCATAATGTATAACATTGAATGAATATTCAAAATAAAATACCTTGAATAATAGGAGTGATTTAAGATTGGAAAAATGATATAAAAAATTAAACAATTTGTAATTATAATGAAATTTGATTCAAGAGATTGATTTCCATTCTCAAAATCTATTTTCAAATTAAAAAATTATAAAATATTACATAACATATACTGTTGTAAAGTGAAAAGTAGTGTTTCAATCCAATAAATAATTTTTAATGATGCAATAAAAATAATTAAGACTTTTATTTTTTATTGGGAAAAGTACATTTATGTAATTAAAATATCATATAAATCACCAGGGAGTAATCTATATTATTATAAGAAATGCGATGAAGAATATATAAATAATGATTGTTTTTAAAGGAATTTATTATTATTGATTAATTTACAGAAGTTATTAAAATATTGGGAATAAAATATTTTCTTGTTTTATAAATGATATTTCACACATTATTTCATCATTTAATATGTTCAAAATAATGAAAATCCATGTTATTGGATAATTAAGGTATATAAATATCATATTATTGGAAATGTATTTTGTAATTCCCTAGTTATAGAAGCCACCCAGGGGTGCCCCGTAACCGGTTGGTCACATGGCCTCAAGGGAATTTCCCCAAATTCCAAAGGTTACCGACTAGCAGCGAGGGCCTTGGATGTGATGATGGGGAAACTATGCCCTCATTGGTAGAGTACACAATGGAATTTACCAACACACAATAGTGTAAGCAGTAAATATCCAACAACAGTAGATAGTGGAAGTCTAATAGAGAAACAACTAGGGAAAAAATATATGTGAATGATGCATGATAAATATATGTTTAGGAAAGTAGCCAAACAAGTCAAAATTCTAAATACAGTATAAAACCAAATCAAAAAAGAATACGAGATGAGCAACTCATCAACATCACAAGCCTCAGCTTGGTCCCATGCTCTCCAGTTCCAAAGCAATCAAGTACCTGATGTCCAAGGGCGCTTTCCATTGTCTATACCTATAGCTATATAATCTTCTTGGGCCCAAAAGCATGTCCTAAATAGGGTTTGAGACTAAATCCCACTAGGCAACCAGCTAAAGATATTTGCCAAACGGTCAGTGAGTCTATGGCAGGAAAAAGTACAAAAATCAGTAAAAAAGGATGTAGTACGCAGTAAAAAATCCACAGATTAAGCAATCAAAACACCATATAGAATGTAACAACAAAACAGATAACACAACTGGTAACCCTCGGGAATGTTCCCAATGCATATCCCCTCTAGTTCTACCTATCATGAATAAGAAACCCTCTGGGAGGCACAAAAATTCTCACCCCTCTGGTTCAACTAATGTTTAGACTCTCTGGGGAAGCTCTCACCGTCAATTCCTCCTATAGTCCCATATCATAACAAATGCGCTCTGGGGAATCAATCAATGTCAATTCCCCTTGTGGACTGTGTCTAAGAACTACAAACACTCTGGGGAAGCACCCATGGTCAATTTTCCATGTGGTCTCACATTGTATAATTATAAAGACACTCTGGAGAAGTCCTCAATGTCAATTCTCCCTATGGTCAATACATTTGGTTCCCACAGCCCTGTGTAAGTCCAGAAATCATAGCATCACGTAACGACCATAGTAAAACTCAAGAACTACGTGGCTATTAGTCTACAGTATAACATCATGTCAGAAGAAATATCACTCCCACATACAATACTAGGCATGAAAAAAGTAAATAGTAGCCAAACAGGAAAACTAGACCCAATGTTCAAATACAGGAAAAACATGCATGGACAATACACCAAAAGCACAAAAAATCACCCTATTCTCAATCAATAACATCTACTCAGGCATACAAGCAATGCATGAAAATAGCATGGGAAAAATAGTAATCACGCAAAACCCCGATCAACGGTATTGGTTGAATTTAAACATAATACTCAAATATTTCCTATAGAAAGGCACAAACAACTTACCTAGGGGTTAAGAGATCAATATACTAGAACCTTGAAGCTTGACTCTCTTTATCAAGTTGTTGATCTATGAAAACACATAAATCGTTCAACCCAAGATAACATGTAAATGAGGAGGAATTGTAAAAAGATGCTCTAGAAGAAGAGAGAAATCCCCAATGTGATTCCAATGCAACCGACGAATTTCGATTTGAAGGAGGTGCAGAGGATCAAGGGCTCATCGAAGACTCAAAGATACTATGTGCTCTCGAAATAATGCAACCTAAAAGAAGTGGTATTTTTCTGTCAGACGTGAACCTGATGCATTTAATGAAAAAAATAAAGTACACGACATGTACTTTTGGAGTACATGGTATGTACTTTTGGAGCACAAAGCATGTAATCACCTTTTCCGTACTCCTCTTTAAGTGTCCTCTACATTTCCCACACGGCCGTGTGTGTGGCCATGACATGGCCAACACATGGTCTTTTGTGGCAACGAAGTACGAGGCGTGTACTACAAAAATTTCCAGAAATTCATCTTTCCTAAAATACTCTAGAAAAAGGAGAAACATACCTGAAAAATAGGTCCTGGTTCTTACAAACATCCCTGCTTAATGAAATTCATTCTCGAATTTCCCTAGTGTAGAATACAAGAAGAAACCTCAAACAACTCTAGCAACTACGATCGTACATTGGCCTCCCTCTCCCAAGTCTCATCTTGTACTCGCTCATGCTGCCATATCACCCATACCAGAGGAACAGACTGACCAAAGAGAACCTTCATACTGCGATCAACAATTCCGATAGGATTCTCCTTGAATGTTGCATCCACCTCTAACTTGACTTCCTCGTGTTGGAAATCATGAGAGTGGTTTGAAAAGTAACGTCACAGATGAGAAACGTGGAACACATAGTGTATAGCCTGATACCTCTGAGGTAACTAAAACCAATCTGCAACCGGCCCAACTCTCTCCAACACCTCAAAAGGCCCGACGTACCTCATTGAAAGCTTAATCTATCTCCAAATCCTCTTACGTCACAACCATGGTGTGACACGAAGAAAAACAAGATCCCCGACCATGAACTCCAGAGGTCGTCTCCGCTGATCAGCGTAAGACTTTTGTCGAGACTGTGTAGTAGCCATCATCTTCCGAATAAACTCTATCTACTATGAGATCTCCTAAACAAGATGAGGTCCCAATAATGCTGCCTTTCCTACCTCCATCCAACATATGGGTGATCAGAATGGCCTACCGTATTAAGCTTTATAACGTTCCATATGAATTGTTTCTTGAAGAATATTGTTGAAGGAAAACTCCACCAAAGGTATATGCTTATATCAAGAACCTTTAAAATCTAGAATGCATGCTCGGAGCATATCCTCATCCCCCTGAATCGTATGCTCGGACTGGCCATCTATATGGGGATGGAAAGCTGTAATCAAAATTACCTATCTGCCCAAAGCCTTCTGAAGTCCCTGCCAGACCTGAGAAGTAAAACATGCATCCATGTCCGAAACAATGGAGTGTGGAACTCAATGCAGACATTAAATCTCTCGGATGTAAAACCGCTCCAGCTCATCAACACTGAAGGTATACTTGATTAGATAGAAGTGAGAAACATTCGTGAGTTGGTCAATGACAACCCAAAATACATCATTCACTCGAGGAAACCTTGGAAACCTGGTCACGAAGTCTATCGAGACGTCATTCCACTTCCAATCAGGAATGGGTAACTGCTGCAAAAGCCCTGCTGGTCACTGATGCTCTCCACCTTCACCTGCTGACAAGTGGAACACCTCATGACAAAACCAGAAATGTCAATCTTCATACATGGCCACCAATACTGATGTTGTAGATCACGATACAACTTGGTGACACCAGGATGAACTACAAAAACTGAGGAATTAATGTCCTACATCATCTCATTGTGTATATCTACTAGCATCCATACCTGACCTTGTAAACGCAAGATCTCATCCCTGCCTATGGTCCATCACGGAAAAGGGTCCTCTCCTGACACATTTTCCCTTAATACTAGGACTTCAAAATCTGATAGCTACCTCATTCTTACCTAATCAGTAAGTTTATAGGTAATAGATACAGAGGAGAGAAAAGTCTTCCACTATCTATCATGCACCTCAAAATCATCTCAGAGAATAGATCCATAAGCATCCACTCACTACTGGCCTCCTGCACTACCTATATCTATGTCCTCCTGCTGAATGCATCAGTTACTATGTTGCCTTTCCCTAGCATATAGGCAAGCTCAATGTCAAAAGACTAAAGTTAATCTACCCACCTTCATTATCTCAAATTCAGATTACGCTAAGTGAAGATGTGCTTGAGACTCTTGTGGTCGGTGAAAACCACAAAATTCTCTCCCATAAGATAATGAATCCAGCATCGTAGGGAATAAACAAACCATGCCAACTCTTGATCGTGTGTTGAGTAATTCCTCTCATGTGGCCTCAACTACGAAAACCTGTATGCAACAATTCCATCTCCCTACATAAGTACACCTCCCATCCCAATACCTTATGCATCATAATAAACCATATAGCACATTCTCGGCTCTGGAAAGACTTGTATCGGTGCTGAAGTCAACCTCCCTTTCAATTCTTGAAAGGATGAATCACAAGAATCTGACCATAAGAACTCACACCTAATAGTTCATACCTATCAGCGGTTCTACTAAGCATGAAAAGTCTTGTATGAAACGTCTGTAGTATCGAGCCTGTTTTAGGAAACTCCGCACCTCAGAGACATTATTCGGCTGGTCCCATGAAACTACTGCTCTAACTTTCTCTCGGTCTACTAACACTCATGTCTCTAAGATAACATGACCTTATAAGTGAATCTGGTCCATCTAAAAGTGGCATTCTGAGATCATAGCATGTAAATGATGCTCACTCAGTATACTCAAAACGATATCAAGATGGGTAGTATGGTCATGTCGATTATGAGAGTACCCCAAGATATCATCCACGGAAACAACAACTATGGAATCAAAGTATGGATGGAACACTCAGTTCATCAGTGCCATAAAAACTACAGGCGTATTTGTGAGATAGAAAGGCATAACCATATACTCGTACTAACCATACCTGCTCCGGATGGTTGGGAGAGGTATATCAGATGGTCTAATGTTAAAATGATGATAACCAAAACCCAATTTAATCATCGAGAACACCCGAGCTCCTCAAACATGATCAAAGAGATCATCGTTCCCTTATAAGGGATATCGGTTCATGATCGACAAATGGTTAAACATCCGATAATCCACACACATCCTAATAGTTCCATCTTCCTTCTTTGAAAAAAGGACAGGCGTACCCCATAGAGAAGATCTGGGTCAGATAAATCCATTGGCCTGCAACTCTTCCAACTATTTCTTGAGATCATCCAACTCTGGGGTAGCAATCATATAAGTGGGAATGGACACTGGTTCCACCCCTAGAACAAACTAAATAAGAATGTCTACCTCACGCTTTGGAGGCAAACATGAAAATTCCTCTGGAAAGACATCTATGAAATGATCCACCACTGGAGGAAATTCTAACTGTGAAGTACCATGCTCATCTAGATAATGACTAGAAATATGGTCCATAACTGGTCCCAACCCATGATGCTCTAGACTCGCTATGCTCACCTAGAAATCCCACATTCCCTTATAAAGAAATGATCCACCCTTTGGTGATTTGAGACTCACCCTACGATGATTGAAATGGACGAATTCCAGGAAGGGAATTATCTAGTCCATTCCGAGAATGAAATGATAGCCTATCATCTCCAGAACATAAATATCCCAAAGAAAGTGACACCCCAACCTCAAGAGGTCACTCCTTGCACTGACGTACACTCGATGTTCTTGTCCCAAATGAAGTGTCTTGTGTCAAAACATCTGCAGATGAAATGATACAGATCTTAAGGCTCTCCACAACAGCGACATATATAAAGTTATGCGTAGCACCAGTATCAAAAAGAGGTGAAGATAAAACTGAGTAAACTAGGAACGTACCTCAACCTGTAGAGGGGCAGAGGTCCTGCTCCTAATGGTTCAGCTCCATTTCAAAAGTATGGCTAGCTCTGCAGCCCTATGACCCTTCCTGACTACTCTGAGCCAATCCAACCTGTTGTCGCTGGTGGCCTGGTGACTGACCACTGTGACCACGACCTCCACCTCAGCCTGAATGGCTAGAAGAACTCCAGTTCCCAGACTGGTGAGAAACTGGAGTAGCTACTCATGTACGTGGAGTAATAGATGAACCCATGTCTCCATCTTCTAGTGAAAATGATCTGACAGAAATGATGGAGGTTCCCCAACTTGCTGCAAGATCGGAACTCCACTGGGTCTCTCTGGCACTACGGCCTCATATGCCTATTTTTCCCGCACTAGTAGCCAACCACCTGGATACCATAAGATGCATCCCACCTACTCGGATCTCCCCGTGTATCCTCTCTGAAGCGCTTCAGGCAATCATCTGGTGGAGCACTAACATTGGAAGTCGATCTTTCCTGGTTCATAACTATGGATTCCCAAAGATTTCTCTCCGTGATCAGTGCATGATTGGCAATTAAAGCAATGGAATTGAACCTGAAGATATTCACCAGAGAGTGGATGTCTGTCTGAAGCCATCCTCGAACTTCCTTTCCCGGAATAACCCATCTCCTCCCATGAATGGTGCAAAATGATGATGCTCGGTGAAACAAGAGGAGTAATCCATAACCGATAGGTTACCCTTCTTAAAGATCATAAACTACCGGGCTATGTCGGACCTTAGGGTCTCCATATTGAACTATTCATTGATGATGCACTGGAACTCCTCCCAAGCCATAACCTAATGATGACCCGCTATGAGATCACATCCCACCATCCATTGGCAGAATCCCATAGCATATAGTTAGCAAGCTTAAATATTCACTATGGAGTCTTCTACAGATACTCAAAGATCTTTATCATGTCTTTGAGCCATTACTCTGTAACCTGAGGTCCTCCTTCCCCTGAGAAAGTGGGAGGATGATGTTACTGGAAGACCCACGTCAAATCATCCATCGAAGGGTCATGAGGTGGCGCTCTCTGAAAAGTCTACATCATCACCATGAAGCCTTCCCTAAACTATGAATCAGCACCGGTAATAGGTATAACTGCTGGTTCCAAGACTGGCACAACAGGAGGATCTGTAGGTGGACCCTGATCTGCCATGTCTGGTGTTAGATCACTACCTGGTATGTGGTGTACAACTGGAAGACATCTCAGTGGAATGACATTGAATGGTCAAGCGCACACATTATATCAGAATTATCAAGGGCTGAAAACAAGGAGTGTAAGAAGAGAACAAGAGGAAGAAAACATTTATGTTTTACAAAACATGACTACACGGTGTGTACAAAACCTACACGGCGTGTTCACTGAAGTCATTCACATGGGCGTGCACTTTTCCTAAATTGGTCATGTAACACCCCAACACACGACGTGTTCTCAAAACACACGACATGTTCTTTATTCCTCTTCTCGTGCCTGGGTCCTTCAACACGGTTAATCCAGACGATTCTCCTAAAATAAGACTACACTGCGTGATCAAGGTAGAAACGGCGTGTACATGACTATCTTCACCCGGCCCATGTTGTTAGGGTCACGGTCATACACATGGCTCAAACTACATGGTGTGTTCCAGACAGAAACAACATGTACATGAAATGATAACACCGACCTCTGTTGTTCGTGGCATGGCCATGTACCTAGGTCAGACTACACGTCGTATTCAAGGTGGACATGGCGCATTTCAACCAGACTATTCCCATCCTGTGTCTCTTCCCACATAGCCTATGACATGATCATAGACTACACGGACCGCGCATAAAGTACACAGTGTGTACTTATGAAAAACGGTTTCTTCACAAACAGAAGAACACATGGTGTGTAATTAATATTAAATGGTGTGTATTCTTGGTTTTTCCAGATAGGAAGCCTCAGAAACTACTCTGGAACCCAGAAACCCCTAAAACAAGCATTGAAAGTGACAAATTTTGATCCTTGAAGGCCCATACACCCTGCGAATCAATGTTTGACATCTTATACAAGATATAAACAAGAATAACAGTGCAATGATCCACCAAATTCTGGACCATGAGCGCCCATAACACCTCAAGAGCCAAAGTGTGTTGTTAATTCAACATAACCTTACAAAAAAATCCCTATCAAACAATAGGTATCTCTATTTAGGAATCTATCACAACATCATGCATATTTTATACAACATCTATCACAATAACAGAAAATTGCTAATGCATACTAGATAACATGGCATGAATGCATGACATGGGATTTCTAACAAGAGCCTACATGTTGTCTGAGATGGAATACCCTCACATAGTCAGGTTGCAACAGAAATAGTACCTCAATAACATCAACGATAACCACAGAAAACATGAGAATCACCCAACAATAAAATCAAAACTACCGTAAAATTGCAAACCAAAAAATTTGAAATAATGATGTAGATTGGCTTTTCCCTGTACACAGGTTAGCTACTCCTAGGCATAGCTTATACCCATATTCCGATTCCATCCAATCCCTAACTATAAGCTCCAAATAGTAAATCATGAGATAATAATACCCGATGATACCACATTGTAACACATTGGTTCCGGAAGCCACCTAGGTGTGCCCCGTACCCAGTTGGTCACAAGCCCTTAGGAACATTTCCCCAAATGCAAGAGGCTAAAGACTAGCAGTGGTGGCCTTGTATGTGATGGTGGGGAAACTATGCACTCATTATCAGAGTACACAGCGGAAGTAAACAACACATAATAGTGGAAGTAGTAAATATCCAATAACAGTTGACAGCGGAAGACTAATAGAGAAACAACTAGATGAAAAATATATGTAAATGATGCATGATGCATATATGTATATGAAAGCAGACAATATAGTCACAATGCTGAATACAGTACTAAACCAAAGTAGAAAAGAAAAACAGATGAGAAACTCCTCAGCATTGCAAGCCTCAGCTTGGTCACATGCTCTCAAGCTTCAAAGCAATCAAGTACCAGAATTCAAAGGGTGCTTTCCCTTGTTTATACCTGCAAAAATATAATCTGTTTAGGCCCAAAAGCATGGATCAAACAGGATGTGAGACTAAATTCTAGTAGGAAACTGTCCGAAGATATGTTTGTAATGGTCAGGGAGTATATGGCATGTAAAAGTACACAAAGCAGTAAACATGGAAACACTAAGTAGTAAAAAATCCACAGTTTAAGCATTCAAAACATGACACAGAATGCAACAGGAAAACAGATAAAAAAACTGGAAACCCTCTAGGATGTACCCACATCCTATACCCTTTGGTTATACTTATGAAGAACAAGAATCCCTATGGGCGGCACACACAATCTCACCCCTCTGGTTCAGCTAAAGTATAGACTCTCTAAGGAATCACTCACCGTCAATTGCCTCTATAGTCTAGTATCGTATTAAAGGTGCTCTAGGGAAGCACTCAATGTGAATTCCCACTATGGCCCAAGTTGAGGAACTACAAACACACTGGGGAAGCCCTCAATATAAATTTACATTGTGTTGTTGTATTGTATAATTATGAAGACACCCTGGAGAATCCCTCAACGTCAATTAACCCTATGGTCTATACACCGGGTTCTCACAGCCCTGTGTATGTCATGAAAGCATAGCATCACATAAAATCCAAAGTAAACTTCAAGAAATACGTGTCTAGAAGTCTACAACATAACAACATGTCAAAAAAAAGTCACTCCATCCTATAATATTATGCATAGAAAAAAGGAAACAACAGAGAAATAGGAAAACTAGACCCAAAGGTCAAATACAAGAAAAACATCCATGGTAAATATATTCAAAGAAAAAAAACCACCCTATTCACGATCAATAACCTCTACTCAGGCATACAACCAATTTAGAAATACTAAAGGGGAAAAATAGTAAACACGGAATACCCCGTTCAAGGGTATTGGTAAAATTTCCACATAATACTCAAATACTTCCTACAGAAAGACACAAAACAACCAACCTAGAGGTTAGGAGATCAATATACATGAACCTCGAAGATTTAATCTCTTTAGAACATCGTAGATCTATGCAGACACATTATATGTTTAAACCATGATAACAGTGAAAATATGAGGAATTGGGAAATGATTCTCTAAAAGATGATAGAACTCACTGATGTGATTCCAATGTAACCAACGAAGCTCGATTCAGATGACGGATGAAGGATCAGGGTCTCATCAATGATATGCAGATGATCGGTGCTTTCAGATTAATGAAACCTAAAAGAAGTGGTTTTTTTCTGTCAGACGTGACCCCAATGTGTTTAATGAAAAAAGTATATGTTGTGTACATTTGGAGTACATGGCGTGTACTCACATTTTACATATTCCGCTTTAAGTAGCCTCCACATTACCCCACATGACCATCTGTGTGGCCATGGAATGTCCAGCACATGGTCTTATATGGAAACTAAGTATAGGTCATGTACTCATAAAGTACATGACGTGTACTTCAAAAATTTCCAAAAACTCTTATTTTCTCAAAAACTCTAGAAAAATGAAAAACATACCTAAAAAGAAGTTATGGGTTATTACATAATTTGTAATGGAATTAGGAACTTTTAATGATAAATAAAATAATTTGATTAAATATTATACATTTAAATTTATTTTTTATTATATGTAAAATTTTATTCTTAATTTATTAAATTCACTATTAATTTACTATTAACTTGGAGAAATTTAATATTCTTTAATGTATTTCAAATATGGATGAATTAGGTCTAAAATATTGAAATCATATGATTATATTATTGGTCACAATGAGGAAATTACCTATGTTAAAAAATGATTCTATCGTGAAAATGAAATGGATAAAAATTTATAACCTTAAAGATAAGGGGTATTAAGTGTTTACAAGTTTTAATTTAGAGTATGTGGTCTATCTCAACATTATGTATTCCCATGTATAATTCTACTCAGTTTTAAACAACAATTTTTGAGAGTGACGACCCATTGTTGAAATGTTTTTTATAATTAATAGAATTACATCCATTTTAAATTTAAAAATGGGCTCTTCTAGGATCAGTTACCCTCACACAAAAACACCCATAAAATCAGTAAAACATTTTACCATCCCTATATCCAAATTTATATCCACTAAAAATAGGTTAATTGTTTCACCTAGATCAATCCAATAATTGATTACCCCTTTCATGAAAGAGATAATCCATGTAGTGAAGTAAAAATTTCTAACCACCCCTCCATCAATCCCATTTCATAATGTAAATATATTTTAAAAAAGTATTAATTATGCCATCATAAGTTAAAAAAATAACATAAAAAATATAATTTATTATTTTTATAATAACTATAAAGGTATTACCATCCATTATAATTTATATTAAGAAAAATAGATCTTTTATTTGTGCATTATGTTTAATGACACTCATGACACAATGTGTTTCATTTTCCATCAACATATTTCAAGGATATTAAAAATACTGATTTTTATATATTTTAATTATGATTATATCATGTTTTATATTCTAAACATATCGACAATATTATTAATTTTTCACACTATCTATAATAAGATATTATCGACCATCATAATGTGATGACAATGACTTTCATCGTTAAATGTTTTCCATTTTTTATTACTTCCATTCATGGATGTTTGTAAGAATGGTTTGAAAGGATTAATATAATTTTCATAAAATTATTAGTGTAATTATTCTATATATTGTATAACCTATAAAAAATAATTTTTTATAAATTAAACCATCTAAAAGTGCTCACAATGTGAAGTAAATTGTTTTTACATATTATGAAATGACATCATATAGGATGTCTTCATCTTATTATTCATTTTCATTATGATATAATGGTCTAATAAAAACAAAATATGATCATTATTATTCAGGTACAATTATATTACATATAATACACCAAATAATAATCCATTAATCATGGCATGTTTATGTTTTGTCAGTTTGACCACATTATTGATAATTGTAATAATTTTATATCTTGGACTACTATTGGGATTTTATTAATTCTCATATAATCTTTGAAAAAGTAAATAATGATTCATTTTTGTCCAATATTTATAACATAAGAATTTATCCAATTAATTAAGGAAAAACCCTTCATTTTCTATGAATCATTGAAACAAACCCATATCTGAACTCACCATTGTTGAACATAACGAAAAAAATTATTATAATGAATGTATAACATTGTAAAAAAGCTTAAAAAATTATTTTGATATCTTGAAATAATATAGTGATGACGATATTTTTGTGAAAATTAATTAATTTCACCTATATTACAATATAAGCTCCAAATGATCATGGTTACTCACACACAATATTGAAAATAGATAATAAACTAACATAAATGGATAAAATAACTACAAATAAAATTTATACATTGTTTTATATATGAAAAAGGTTTTGAAAAAGGTTATTATGATATTTATGATTGTTATACAAGATCATATATTGAATTATACTAATTATGGAAACAAAATATGTGTTTCCTTGTCACTTTTTCTAATCTACGGGACATGTATGATATTATTTTTTATATTTTAACTTTTATGATTCCTTTTAGACCAAAGTGATTTTATAAAATGATAATATAATCTATTTAGTGAGATTCTAATGCGCATTTTGTGATATTCATCTCATACCATTTTGATTATTTGATTACTGTTCCATAGTGTTTATTTGTCTCCAATATCTATTAAATGAATCATGTTTGATGTTGAAAACCTTATTTCATGATGTTCTACTCAATTCCATACTAATTTCATGTTGGGTAATTTTAAAAAAATTTATTTTATATATAGATATTATCAATTCAAATATATATATATTTATTCGATATGTTAATATGTATATCTTGAAATAACATCTCATAGTCATTAATTTGGAACATAAAAATATTCTATTATTGTCTCAGGTGTAAAAAACATACATGTTTTATAGTAATAATATATATTTATTTCATCCTTTAAATAAAATTTTAAATAAAATTGTTTTTAGTTTATAATCACTTATATATAAACACGTGTATTTTCAAATTTATGATTTGAATATATCATTCAGTTTTTTGACTCATAATTTAATATTTAGTTAACTATAATTTTTTCATAATTTTTTTCCAAAACATTTATTTCTAAAGTACAAAATATGGTATTTTATATGCAATCATTTTTATCCATACATTAGATATACATTTATTTTTTTTGAAAAAAATATATTAAAAAAATAAATATAATATTTGAAAATATTTTTTTTAATATTGATGAATCTTATGTCAATCATACAAAACTAATGTAATATATTTATTAAAATAATTTCATTTGGTCATTAAATTGAACTCAATATTATAATGGAAAAATTATGTTTTTATTTCATTTTAAAGACATATAAAATTTATTTTTCTTATTATAAAAGATCATATGTCCAAAAAAACAATAGTAATATCATCAAAAAGTGAAATATTAATCGTAAAATAAGAAATTTCTTTGAAAAAAATCATCTATTCAATGTGAAGGGAAAGAAAATATAATATCGATAACTCCATGAAATTTTTTTTAATGATATGATTTAAATATACAAAATAATCAACTTCAAATAATTAAATATGGTAAAATTTTATTTTCCCTATTACAATTAGTATTGAATGATAAAAAATGAGTTTCACGATGAGGTTCAATTAGTTTAAATGTGATTTAAAATTGTTATAATAGTTAAATTAATGTAGTAAACATGTCTGATTTACAAATTTGGATAGAGAATCAACCTTATTATCCCCCAGACAATTATTATCATTTTTATCATTTTCTCTTGAAATATAGAGGTCTAAAATTTAGAAAAATGATTCCATAGAAGAGATATCGGTTCATAAAATACAAAGTTGACACCACCCCCCATATATCCTCCAATTATAATGAATTGGATTTACCAATAATCAACCAAAATATCGTCTAAAAACCATCCCAATTACTTCTAATCATTAGTTCCATTAAAATACAATGCTTTTGAATCTTATGGTATTATCCTAGGGACAACATTTAAGGGAAATACAATACTCACTATGAAACATTTCTCTGTTATTTTCATCTTCTACATCACTCAATTTCCCTATATCTATTATGGTATTATAAATCCAATATTTTTTATCTTATTAAATATTATTATATTAATATAAAATTAATATTATTCATTTTTATAAAATCATTTATAAAAATGAAAATTTCTCTATGTATCTTATAATTATATTTCTTCTATGCATGACATGATTTTTAATGACCATCTATCATGGATGAATTTTAAAATGAATTTAGTATATAAAAATGATATTTTTAACACTATTAAAATTATATAATTCTAATATTTTTGATTGTATAAGTAATAAGAATTGTAAACAAATATAGTTACATTAACCATATTAAAAAGTCCTTTAATGAAACTCCTATTAATTTGGATTTTATTTTAACAATATTTAAAAATATATAAGTATTATCGAAATGATAATATAATAGAAATAATTAAATAAATATTTGGATATTTTTATTGTATTTTACTATAACATGGACCATGGTAATCAATATATTACTATTAGGTGGTAATTTACCAGAGAACCTAGGGTAATCAAGATAAATTAAAACTATTTTAGAAATAAATAACAAAATATAAATAGTGGATCATATAAAATTAGATATTGATGTATAATGATAATGTTAATATATTTTATTAAAAAGATTAATTATATAGAAAGTTATATTCATGTGATGTGCACTTTTAGACACACAGTAAGTTATCTTCTATACCACCTTCACAAACCATTTTACATAATTTTTTATTTTTCATACATTTAAATAGACTTATTCATATGGATTTATTTTATTTTTTATATATTTATAATAAGTATATTGCTAGTTAAATATCCATTTCATTTCAATGAATATTTATTTCTTTTTTTTGTTTAAATTTCAAATTAATTAATACAAAATATTTATGGTAACATTCCTATTTCTTATATCGTGTCAAGAACCACCCATAGGAAATATATTTAAAAAATGAATATATTTAAAACAATTATTTATTTATAAACTGATGGTTTTAATCCCATTTTGGAAAATATAATATTATTATCCATTTTTTAAAATATTATTACATAATTTAAAAATCATCCCCTATGTGGATCATTTCTATTCATAGTTCTCTTAAATAAATAAAAAAATCAAAATTAAAACCCCCATTATCAATTAATATAAAATAATTTTTCTTTTTAATGAAAAAAATTATTTAATTCATTATTATGTTGTTGAAAAAATTTACCCTTCAATTATTTTATAATGATGAAATATGATATCCACTTCGTTCAAATGGAATTGATCTTACCTATTATTTATTTGGGGTTTCTTTCCATCATGTGCAATAGAAAGGTATTATTTAATTTATGTAATGGGTTGGACTAAAATTAAATATTCATCTAATGAAGTGTGTCAAGAAATATGTATTATAATATTTATTATATGATAATATGGGGTGAATCCAATCGACCATGTGCCATTGTCCACTATGTTAATATGAATTGGGAGTTTACCTAACCAACCATCAAAATTTATCTACAATATGATTATAATTATTGGAATGAACCTGGAATTATGTTTCTGATGTAATCACATTTTTAAATTACATATATACCATGATTCAATGGGTTTATTATATCTTTTCTATATTATATATTCCCAGATTAAAATTATTCTCCTTATGTTATAAATTTAGGCATATTGATGCTCCTATTATACATTGTTTCCATTTTTATTACACAACATGGTTTCATGACTCAATGATTCCATATTATATTTCCCCAGGGTATCTATTTTATTTTTATATGGTCTAAAAGATTTAGGAAAACTATGATGTGTTTTAAATAAATATGATATTTATTAAAAAAAATTATGTTTGCAATCATCGAAAGAAAATATAAATCATGATAATTAAATTGTATTTATTTGATAGGTATGTAATGAATTATTAAATAACATGTATTTAAGGATCTTGTTTCAATAATATTCATCATATATTTCATTATATTTTAAGAATCTCTTTTGGAACAACCTCTCATAATATTATATTAAAAATTTCCATTAGTTTTTATGGAAATTGGTAAACGAAATTTCGTTCGTTGAGTTATGTAGATTATATTAAACATTAATGTTCAATTTTCCATATATTCAATTATAACATTTTACATTGGGTGTCACACATTTATATTTCAATACAAAAAGAGTTCTTATATAAATTCTCTATCTATGAGTGATTTTATTTTCTATAAAATTATCTTATGGTTTAAATAATTTACATTGTCTTAAGTGTTGATTTATATTAAATGGATCCTTCTTTCAACTCAATAGTTTCAATTAAATTTATTTAAAATATTTATTATTTTTAAATATAAATATTTTTCGATTAATGTGATATTCATACTTCCTTAACAATTTTATTGATAATAATTGTTATCCTCTTTTGATATTTCCTTCCATTTTCCTCATTATATCATGGGTGGTCATGTTTTGTTGAGTTATTGTAACACCTGATATTTTTATGAGTAATATTTTGTTTTTATATATCATCAAAGGAATCTTTCACTACATACTATCTTGGCTTACTTTACACGCAATCGCGACCTTCCTCGATAGCTTGCGTCGTACGCAATACCAAGTTTCACTAAACAACGATATGCTATTAAAATATTATTAAAACTAGCCGTTATGAATAGTAATAACCACTTTTTGAAACTTTATAAATTTTATTTTTCAAAATGGACATCATTTTTGGATTCGGAATACAGAAATTAGCCTAGGGTAAAATTTTGGTACTTTTCTGAAAACTTTAAATTTTTGATGAATAGTGAAACCACTAAGTGGTAGGTTAAAAACTGAATTTTGCATAAAACTTAATTTTACCGCTTCTGTGAATGGAATTTCGAAAATCCGACAGACACGGTTGATATCAGTAAGTAAAATGTGGTTCAATGAGATAAAAATAATTTTTTGGTGAATAGTAACTTTTTACTTTTTTTACCGCGGTTAATAGTAAATAGGGGTAAATATGATATTACTATTACCCTAACACATGTCCTAATTCTATTGGATATGTTTAATTCGACCAAAAAAACTTAGGAATAAAATATGACCATTTAGGCCCACTTGGGTTAGATGAGGACATTTATTATTAAATTATTTAAAGAAGGGTTAAAATAGTTAAAATCAAAGTTTAATATGTAAATCATTTTTAATATGGGGTTATAGATAAGATAAATTCGACTATAAATATTCATTAGAAATATAAAAATATTTCCTACATAATGGTATTTTATTTATAATTTTTAGACATTAAATAATTTAATTTATTTATGACACAATTATGATGCAGTAATTATCTTATTTATGAAATATTGACATAATTGATGTTATAAACACAAAAATAAATTTAATTTGAGACTTTTTATTAATTCCACTAATTTTCTAGGTTACTATGATATATTAGTGTTGATTTAATCAACTTGGTTCGAACATATGATTCTGTTATGACTTTCACAAAAATCATATATCAAATAGTGTCAAAATTGACACAAAATAGTTTTTAAATCAAATATTATATTATTAATTGTTATTTTATTACTAAAAATATAAGAATCGGCCAAATGACTTAGATAAGGATAAATATATTAATAATAAATAATTTGGGGTTCTTTTGGCATACTATAGTAAGTGTATCAACCATATAGTGAAAGAAAACAAAAAGACACGGTAAAAGTTAAATTATTTAACTTAGAGTTAAATCTATTTGATAAGGTTAAAATAATACCCTAAACTTGTCTAAATCATATTGGTTGATAGGATTTCGACCCATACCCACTTTAGCTTCGAAATAAGATCCTTTGGAACCATTATAAACCGATTTTGACTTTAATATAAAATAATATTTTGAGATATTCCTAAGGTGCCCCTCTCCTCCCTTATAAAAGGGCACCTCCTCCCCCTCCTCCTCACACCAATTTGAGCACTCAAGATCAGCCAAACCCTACCATTTTCTCCACTACACTTCCCTAGAATAATACTAGAGGTCCTGGTATTCTTCAAAGACCAATCTTAGTTCCCTAAGTGGGGGATTCAAGGAGGTGTTCCAAAGAAGAGGTAATATCCATTACCGATCTTTTCAATTTATTTCTTCTTCAACTTCTTTTTCTTTAGTTGTTTCATGATAAAGTAATAACATAAGTATTACTTAAATAATTATATGTTATTATAAATATGAGACAACCCAAATTCACCTTCTATCCATCCTACGGAAAAATGAAATCACCGCGCGTGTGTACGTACGGAATACCGTCTCCACGCCGTGGTGTAATCTATTTTCCACCATCACCTTAAAAGGATGGGTATAATGGTGTAATGAGTAACTATTTATGATTATTATAATGTAATATTGATACTGAAATAATATATATATACTCCAATACAATTCCACGATCATAGGAACGATATCATCACTCGTTCGTACGTACGGAATACCGTCTCCACGATGTGATGTGACTCGTTCTACATGATCATCATTACATGGTAATTATATAAATGAATTGAATGAATAAATATGATATATGTTACACTAATACCATTCTGGATACAAGGTATCTATAACCTTAAAAGAAGAATAAGAATTTATTCGGCAAAACACGCATAAGAACAAAAGGCAATAAAGACCCGAGTAACAAGTAACAATGAAATATTACTAACAAGAAGCTAAGAATATGACCATATATGATATCATATCAATATGTATGATTCTGGAATAAGTCAATAACATTATTTAAACCATTATACAGGATATTAGGACACGTACAAAGCAAATCAGACCTAAGGTAAGGGAAAATATCACAATCTCATTTTTATCCGAGATTGTTTTTACTTTGGCATTTACTGGGGTGTATTTTATCATCCACATCCATGTTCCATCAATATTTAATATTGTTTCCATCCACTTACAATATTTTAAATCCAATTTTACCCTTCAATGAGTTTTTATTATAGAATATGAAAGGAATCTTTTGTCGTTTTTCGTACGAGGTACTTTTTGACTTTTCCGACAAAAGTACGAAGAATGTTTTTTTAACTTATACGGCATGAGTGGATTTTTAAAACTTTATTTCCATGAATCTTCCTTTACAAGTTTTCAAGTTTATTTTTAATCAACTTATTTTAGTTTATAATTTTATGGCATGTTAAGAAAAGAAAAGTGTTTTTTTGAAGTAGAAAGGATATTTTCCTCAAGAATGGAGTTCAAATGTTTTATCAAAATTATTTTCCATCTAAGATAATATATGTTTCTTTTTTTATCCCTATTATTACATTTATTTGATTATGTTTTGAGGGAATTATTTTTATGAAGTCATTTACCTTATATGATTTGTTTTATGATGTCATGATGTTTCAAGAATCCCATTTTTGTTATATGTGTTATGCGATGATGTATGATTTATGATTACGTGGAACACATAAGAATGGATTCATTATAAGATGGGTGGGACCTATATCTCCCTCCAATGCATTGGGTAAAGATTTTATATCTCATGAGATAGACATGGCTGGAATGGTAGGTTATACCTGTTCAGTGAAACAGGACTGGAACGAGTGTGACTCGGTTCAGAAAGGGACTTTGTCCACTAAAATAGTCTTGGAAATGAGTCATGAATAAGAAGAAATGATTTTCCATGATTATGTGTGCATGCCACAAAGTTTCAAGTTTCATGTTATGATTATGGGGATCTCATTTTCACTTCTATGATTTATTCCATGTTAAGATATTATGATCTCTTTTATAGGTTATGATTTTCAAAAAGATATGGTATGATTTTTATTTCCATTATTTTCCCTTGCTGAGCATTTGAGCTCACCCTTTTATGTTTTCTTTTCCCCAGGTCAGGAAGATGGATATTAAGTAGAATATGCTAAAAAGGACCCTAGATATGATGAAATAAATGAGAGACACTGCAGAAGATTTATGAACCAGTTGTTTGTGTTTCCCAGTTTCTAAAGACACTATACCTATACGGTCCTTTGTGGTTTTGTCATATGTTGTAATAAGTGTGCTTCCATTTTGAAGTATTAACAATGTATGTAAGTATGGGTCGTTATAGTTATGTTTTAACCATAACCCAACATATGGTTATATTAATTTAATCTTTTTGTTGAGTGAATTTTGGGTTAATTTAATTGGTTTATGTGGTCATTTATATGATTGAATTGAAATATAATGTGGGACATATTATAATTCTGCAGTGTCAATGATGCAATAAAAAGTTGTTTTCATATGGAATAAATGTGTATTTTTAATCACTATTTTGGTGGTGTGACCAATATTACCATCCAATTAATTGGGAATAAAACTATATCTAATGTGATAATCATGATAAGTATAGTTATTATTGATCTAAAATATATAACTATTAGTGTTTCCAAGTCCACAATAGGAAACTAGTTGTGATGGAAGAACATTTATCTGACATAATTTGAGTTACCTAATCCACTATGGGTTACTGGTGGTCATTCATGATCGAAAATGATATGTTTTACGATTATTTTGGTTTAATACTCCTTTGATATGTGACTATTCAATACTCCATTGATAATAATTTATAGCTCATTTTTACTATTCTTGATGCTCTATTATATATATGATCATATAATATTACTTATTCTTTTATTCTTATAGTCGTTCAATATTTTATTATTTTATATTATTTCAATGTTAAAATTTTTAATTGATTATGTTTTATCATATTCTGTTCATCTCACCCAATGTACCAATTTTACTTATATATTTTATTCACTTACTAAGAGTTTAACCTCAACACTTCCTTATGATTCAATTTCACAGGGTATGACTTTTTTATCTAGGGTTATTTTTCAATGATGATCTATTATGATAAAATTATAAGTAGATGTTCATATTTTTCATAAATAATTTTCATCAAAATCTAGAACCTAATTAAATTAATCAACTCAATTCCCAAAATATAAATTTTTTTAATACTTTGATTATAGAACATTTATAGAGTAAATGTAATTTTTATCTTTGACTACAATTATTTTTATCAGAGGAATGGTTTAAAAATATTTTTAATATTCCTACATAAGTGGGTTCTAGGTTTATATGACCATAGAGAAACCCTATTTATATGAATAAGGACATTATAGAATGCTAAAATTTTGGTAAATATGATTTTTATTTTGTTCTACTACCTATTACATTTATATTTGTATAATAAAATTGCACATAAGATCTAGTTATGATGTACCATGTTGTAATAAGCTCTAAAATTCCAGATTGGGAATTAACCAAATTAACACATGATCCATTAGAAAGAGGGTTATTTACATTAATTATTGATAATATCAGTGGATATTATATTTATAATCATATTTCCTTTAAAACCAAATATGAAAGATTCATTTCTAGGTTATTTTTATTAAATTTATTATTTTTTTTGAGACTATCCAACAAATTGTTTAACCATGAATGATATTATTTGAACTAAAATAATTATAGAATAACATGATTGTGTGAAAGAGTAAGATATTTTATGGAATAATAACATTTAGTTTTATTTATTTTTAATTTTAATTAAATTTTAATTTTTTTCACCCATAATTTTTTTTAATTTTAGTAATGGATGATTCCTGAATTATCCATGTTAACAAATAATTCTAGAAGAAATATAGACATTATGACAACATGAATCATTATGGGTTATTATATATTGTTTGAAAAAATTTTAATATTCCAAACCTTCAATTAGAAATTTTTATTAAGAATTTGAAAACTATTGAGTATTCTAGAAGGATAATGATGAAAATGATGGACTCTTATGGATGATTATGTGATGAAGCTAATGAAGTAATAAATATGTAGCTTATTAAATGAAAAAATTTGACAAAAATCACCATTGTGAATGTCTCAATGGGAATATAGAATGATTAAATTGTTTAGGAATTTTCCTTTCAGAAACTTATTTCTATATTTAGATAATTTGGCGGGAGAGTATAGTAGAATGGTACAAAAGTCACTTCCAGTGATCCATCAACCCATTAATGATTCAAAGGATTGTATTTACTTAATTCCTCAAATATATTCCCTTCAATTAGGCTAATTAGGGTAATTATCCTCAATGACGTCCACACAGAGGGGAACTATTCTAATTATTATAGTTGATCATGAAATAAAAGTGTATAAGGTATACTCACCCTCTACTATGTAATTGGAGGAATTATAGTCTATTTAGTCCCACAAAAAATTCATTTCATAGGTTCTATGAATTTAAAATCACCACCAAAAAGTTTTAACCATTTATGAAGAAAACTGTTTCAATATGATAACCAATTTCATTGTGTATCAAATTTGTTTCAAGAAAAAATTATTATTGTCCCTTTAAATAAATTTAATCATATTTTGGAAATCTATTGGTTTTCTCCAACACAGGGAAAATTTATATTTAATAACAATATAATATATAATATTAACTTATTATAGACTGGTAATTAAAGGATGTCGATGAGAACTATTTGTAATAAATTATATACACTTGGATTAATATTTTAGGTAAAAACTAAATAAAAGGGTTGAAATTCTTCTATGATTACAATTTTTTTTCATATTTATATAGTTTATATCTGCTATAAATTATTCTCTAATTCATATTTATTTTTTTATTGCACAGAAAAAATTCTATTGGATTGTGATAATTAATATTTTTAGGATTCAATTTATTCATGGGAGAGAATGAAACGAAATATGGTTTTACTCTATATTCACAATAAATAAATAATATATTAAATTACATGATTGAAAAACTATACAAAACTAAAATCAATTGACATATTTGTAATATAAAAAATAAAAAATTGTATTATTGGTATATAATTTTTCAGAATAAAAAGGGGAAAATAGAATAATGGTATATATATTTAAATATATACAAAAAAATAATTCATTTTAAATATCACTCAATTAGGGGGTATAAAAAAATAGAAAACATGTTCATATTATGATGTTATCATTTTTTAGCATAATATATTCGTCATGAATAATATATTGACATTATATTAATAATTATTTAATTAGAAATGATGAGGAGATAAAATAGAAATTTATTTCTTTTTAAATTAGTATTTCAATATATTTTAAATATTTAAAATAAAAATTTATTTTTTTTCATGTTAATTATATATACAAAATTTATTTTTTAGATTTATCTTGGAATTATTATGTTAATATTTTTTTATTATTTTAGAGGTTTGATATTAGGTAAATTATAAAAATTAGTATTTTTTTCAAAGAACATGAATTTTATGAAATTATATGTATCTATGTAAGAATTAAAAATTAATTAGACATTATGTCAAGGAAAAATATTTATTTTATAATTTAATTTGAAATTCTAAATATGTTTATTTCTTTTAATAGACCAATATTTGATATTATCAAAGAGAAGTAATATTTGTTTCAAAAAATGATTCTATCTCATTTTTTATTTTTTATTTAATTTTTTTTATAAATTCTATACATTTATTCATTTTAAATCGATATAAAATAGTGAAATATTACTAAAATACAAGTAAAAAATTACATGTTTCCGTTAAGTCAAAATGGATACATTATCTTGGTAAAAAACTACATACCATCATAAATGCATAAATGTTAAAAATGAGAATCAAAAGGGGTTAAGCTCCTAACATGTTGAATAATTATGTTAAATTGAATGGTTTATGTGTGTATAAACCTTATATATCAATTATTATATTATTTATAAATTGTTTAGAAACATTCATTGAAGGTGACCTCATAATGTTGATATTCTTTATGTACTCACACAAAATGACATTACATTTCACTTATAAAAGGGGATCTCCACTCCATATATCCCATCAAAAAGATATCCCACAATATATTAGAATATCTTCCCAACCCTATCTTCCACATTCTTATACACCCTATAGAGGTTTTTTCTTATTAAAATACTATTACTCAATGTTTGAATCTCTATTTAAATTGTGAAAATCAACATAGTGAGTTTTTAACTTTTAACCACGCCTCACTCATTGCAATATCATTATATATACATATTATTATTAATAATATATTATTAAATATTTATATGGTAATGTATGTAATAATAGAAGACAAAAATTTTATTATAATGGTTGTTTAATTGTTAACCACCCTCTCACTCATTGCTAAAAATTGAAACCATTAATTGATCTTTGTGTGGAGTACATCCTCAAAAAAGATAAAAGTTTACACTAACATCACATCAATTATCGCATGGAATTAGTAATGTGTTGAATTAATATGTATTAAATTTAAAACATATTTTATTTTGTTAAATTATAAACCATTTTACTTTATTTTACTTTATTATGGGAAATATAATCATCACTAATTCATATGTGCGGACTATTGGCTCCATGGATAAGATATTTACATATTTCATTTCCTCCTTTATTGTATTGTTTTAATTATTTTCCAAGATGATAAATATAATTTTTTTCAGGTTATTTTTATATTTTAATGAAATTTTATTACCCAATAAACATATATTCAAATAAAATACATGGTTAATTCAATCACCAAAATGATCCTTATAATGGTAAAAAATAATTTCT
This sequence comes from Viscum album, assembly GCA_963277665.1. Taxonomy (NCBI): domain Eukaryota; kingdom Viridiplantae; phylum Streptophyta; class Magnoliopsida; order Santalales; family Viscaceae; genus Viscum; species Viscum album. Next base: position 598,234,467 of record OY728147.1, on the reverse strand, counting down.
TAATATAAAAAATAACATTTTATAGTCATAAAACTCTAATAAATATATATAATTATGATATAAAATAATAATTAAAAATAAATATCAAAATTATGGATCTAGTTTAATTATATTATCACATAGCCACCACATTATAATCCATTAGTTATTAAATATTCTTGTATAGTATTGGTTGACCGCCAACATAAATTGTAAAGTAAGTTAATATCATGGATGACTATAGAAATGTAATTTCTTGAAATATATGCTATAAATAATTAAATAACTAGTTTTCTAGTCCAATATTTCTAATATTAAAATAAAAAATTATTTAATATGACAATGTTCCTGCATATAGAAAAGTGAACACCTTCTCATAAACAAATTTATTATTAATGATTGATACTAATATTATAGTAAAATAGGATTATAAAAATATAAATAATTATAAAACATTAATCTAATTACCTAAAATGATATATGAAATATGGTATTTTGGATAAGAATTAAAAACGACATCATGATGTGGAATGTATTTCAAAATGACCATTATTACTCACACATTATATTTAAAACAAATATTTATAAAAATAATATTCATGAAGAGTGTAATAATAATTTATGTTTATAAGAGGTTATTTATATTATAATGGGTAAATAAATAGGTTAATATGATATTTATGTATCTTATGTAAGATATTAGAGTATATTCATCTAATAATAGAAACTATGAAAAGGTCCCTATTTACAATATTCATCTCCTTGAAAATGGTTTAATATAGTGAACAATAATTTAATTTCTGTTGTTTATTAACTTCCCAATTGATTTCAAAATTTAAAATATAATTTTTTAATGTGATTTTAATTTATATTGCATGATATACCTGTCAATATCTATTGATTCATTTGTTACGAATCACCCAAGGGTTAGTATTATCTATTTTTAATTTCTGAATTCATCTTTGATGTTGCACAATAGTTTCTTTTATATGCTGTATTAACTATTCTATTAAATTAATGTGATATAATCAGCTTAAAATTAATGATATATTATAAATTTTTTCTAAAAAATCATGCTCATATTCTGGAATCATATATTTCTGAATATAAAATTGATATCAGTAACTCAAATAACCATTTTCTAGGTATGGAGTTTAATAATAAATTTTAACATCAATATTCCCAATATTCAATGATATCCTTTTAAATTTTTTAACTTTTTTATTATTATTGAAATTTTTTCGTAATTAAAATCCTCTTTTATGAATGATTTTACTTCCATTCAAATTATAATATGTTTTCAAAAATTTCTATCATTTTAAGTGTTGATTCCTATTAAAATTTCTCCCCCATTCATATATTTAAGAAAACATTTCTATCAATTCATAAAATAACTAAACATTATATTACCACATATTGTGAAAAATATTGTTTCCCTCTTTTATGATTAGGATTGTATTTGACTCATTATCTTAGAAGGGTTATATATTCCTTGATGTTATGTTATATAAATAATCATATAAATTATTTTTAACTCATATTTTTGGTAATTTAAATTTATATAAATTGATATGGTTTATATGTTTAATAACCTAACAGATATTGAAATATATTGTGAAACCAAATCCTAATGATAACTTTTACTAATGTGATGATAATATGTTTTCTGGTGGAATATATCTATGTGGATAAAATTTATTTTATGATTTTTCACTATATAGACATCTATTGAGTTGGATAAAGCAATTTATCTCATGTAATTACGATGAAACAAGTAGTGATCATTAATATAGAATGGGAATATGAATGTGATTTATTATATGTGATGGGAAAGAGGTTGTGATGTCGTATCATCAATATGAAACCAGTTGTCATTATTGAACCAATTTTTGAAATATGTGGTGATTCCTGATCTATAGTATTGGGTTTCTATCCTTCTGATTGTGCCACAAAAATTTGATATATGATTGTGCTATGCTATATAGATTAGTATTTAATCCATGTGTTCTCCTAATCTTATTCCATTCTATATGTTATATAAGAATGGATTACATGAACTTCTGTAAAACCATATTTTCTATTTAAATATTCAATTTTTATTTAAATAGATATATCCCAGTAGCTCATTTTTTCATGTTCATTTTTTCTCACCTTATGTGATATGTTCGGATGATTTTTTTACTAACGTGTGGGTTGAGTTGAAGCCTTACGTATGTTTCTATTTCTAATTTAATAGGGATGATATTAGCATGAGTGGTTTCTAGTATATGAACTAATAAGATAAAATTATTGGGAAGTGTCAAAAAATTAAAAAATAAAATTATAGCTACTATATTAAAAAATTAATCCTTTTATTATAAAGAGTTATTTTTTATATAATGTTATATATTAATTATCAAAATGATTTATAAAAATGGAACATTTAGATTCAGTTTTATTATAGGGAAATTTATGACTTATTTATATTGATTTAGATGTTTATAAAAACAATTTATAGATTATTTGAAAAGGAAATTGTTTTTTATTTTGAAATAATTGGTTGTGGATTATTATTTATATATCATTGGGGGTATAAAATCGAACACAGAAATGAAATTTTTTTTCTTTAGGATGGAATATTTGAATAATGTTTATTCATATGAAATAAATTATTGTACGATATAATATAGTGGATGATTTAACATTTCAATAACTCCTAAAACCAAAATTAATCTTAATAAAATTATAAAATAAAAATAATTAAAATTTTTTACAATTAAGAAATAGTATTACTTATTAATGAATAATTCATTATAGGTTTTAAAAATATTTTATTTCTTCATTAATTAGTAATTGCGTACATTAAACGTTTTTATGTTATTAATTTAATTAATTAAATATATCAATCATTTTTATATAAGGATGAAGTATAAAAAACATATGGTATATATTTAAAAATAATTTCTCATTTATTCGGAATGATTTTATCCTTTTTATGGGTTGTTTTTAAAAAATTAAATAACCTAATTTTAATATGTAGAATCCAAGTTTTTTGTAGATTTTTTCATTATAATAATATAAAAAATTGAAATATATAGATTAAATAATAATATATAATGCATAATATTCAAATTTTATCATAAATGTTTATTCTCTATTTGATTTTGAGTGAACACATTATTAACTCTTATCATATATTATTTGTTATATTACAGAAAACTTATTTTTATATGTATTTCAACATAATAATTTAATTATTTTAAATTATAATATATATAATTTAGTTTTTAATTTAGTTTTTACTATATATTTCAAAAATTACCTTGTAAACATGTATACATATATATTTTTTTATGATACACAATTCTAAGAATCATTTTAGAAGGTCAAAATAATTATTTTTTAATTTTTAATAAAGAAAAATACTACTATATATTAAATATAAAACATTCATAGATATTTTTAGAATTTAAAAGGATACTTATTATCTAAAATAATTACTTCTTTTTTGAATGGTCATGTTATAATAAATTATTTGATAGAAAATATTAGTGAAACATTTATCCATTCATTTTTAAATTCATTTTTGAATTTCACGTCTTATTTATATTATTTTACTTTCTATTTAACATGTCATTCATGTCATAGAAGTTTATAAGATACCATAACATGTATGTTTTTTAAAATATTTCTTATTTTATTTCTCTTTTTTCATTTAATCATTATACAATATTTTATTATATAGAGTTTGATTATTAATGAAAAATAAATTATTATATCGATGTAATAAAATTTTTATACATATTATATTTTAAATTATATTAATTATTTTACATTATAAATCAATTTTGATTACATATATTCATAGATTGATAATTTAAACTTTTAAAAACACTGAAATAGTATTCTTCCTCTTTTTTGAAATTTCATTCTCCAAACCTCAAATAAACTCCAAATTTGATTATATATAATGAAATATTTCACAACTCCCTTTGGTTTCCATATTACCTTTTCAGAATATTGATTTTTAAAAGAACATTAAGATACTGGCTTTTCATATATCATTGTATTTTTTCGATAGGTTCCATGATTTTAAATAGTAATACATTTAAAGAGATATTATGTTTTCTGTATAAAACCTCAGGATATAGTACATGTGTTGGGTATGGTATGTACATCCATATTAGGATCATATAGATCGTAGTGTATAATTTTGAAAGGGTTATCTTTTAAGAATTTTGATTACTAATCATTAAATAATGACCCAGAATATAGAAGGTTATGGTGTACCAAGAATATTTTACTGACTTATTCTCATTCCTCATAACACCCTTCTGTGGAAATGATCAATGAAATTTGCAACGTCGCTGAACTGGGTGCCACAATGTTGGTTCCCCGAGTGGGGTAATCACATGAACTCAAGTGCATCTTCCCGTATGCTAGGGGTTGTCAACTAGTATTGAGGGTCCAATAGGTCACGTCAGGAGGCTATTCCCTCTTTAGAAAAGTATTTTGTAAGAGAACAAAATATAAATATTGATAAAAAAACTGAAAAAACCAATAAAATGAATATTCAAACAACTCCCAAATTTTGTACAAACCACATACAATAGTGAATATGTCATTTCAAGCTATAATGGCATGTGAAAAAACCCAAAATAAATTAAAACAACAAAATTTGCAAAAAGGTACTAACCCCATGTTTGGAACCTCATCCATGCATGATCTATTTCTAACTCAACTCCCTAACATAGGACCCTTTAACTTGTCCAGAACTGCAAGCATTAAATTTTCTTGGGTTCCCAACTATGACCTGAGTAGGGTATAAGTGAAACTCATTAGGCCACCACCAATGGTGTCTAAAAACATCCAGACCTACAGTTAGTTCATTCAAGAAAAATAAATAAAAAAAATTAATAAAAATTTGGAAGCAACATGTTAACAGTCATTACTTAGCAATACTATCCAAGGTGTAAATTTATTATGTGTCTTTCATTATTGGTTCATCATAAATCTCCCAAGGTTCATGTAATTCATCATTTTCTTAATTTAATAACTATTTACATAACTCAGTAGTGATAAAATATAAAAAACACAATATCATCACCTAGAAGACACATTTTGTGTGGAATGAAACCATTACGAAAATAGAGCATTGTCCCATCCCTAACTCATGAATTGTGGGTAGAGTTAGAGCATCAGTCTAGCTCAACCCGTGGGAGGATCATTAGTCCTTTATTCCACACATCAACTTGTGTGCTCATTCTTCTACATCCATTCACCACACACAAACCATATAACAACCAAACATAACCAATACATATAATAATTATAATTTGTAACAATAAACATGGTACATCATATTGTGTCGTAACCCATTAAAACAATTTTCATTTACAACACTTACCCATATTTTCCAATTACCATTCTCAAGACTATCTTAATAAGTATATTCTTGAATTCCCGTATACCAACCAATTACACATATTCATAAACCTAGAACCCAACCCATAATTTACCAATAGCTTATTTGGACTTTCATTAATAATATCACATTATCAACAAGGGCACTAAATGATCACACATCAACCTAGAACATACGTATATAATTTTACTTTTATAAAGTATCGGTGCACCACATGGGTGGCCCTACAAAGTTTAAGTCATCATCAATGTGTTCCAATGGGACCTTTAGTGTTTTAGTTCATCATTTTGACATTCATTATACCAAATCTCATCCAATGATCAAGAACACAAGAAAGAGTAACCAAGAAATAAAACCAGGCATGGAAACATCTCAAACAAAACTATAGGATATAATCTATACAACCTACCTGGAAACCACTAATGAATGCCCCCTCAATCAAATCCTTAGATGTCGATTTAGACAACTCATGAGAATCAACCTTGATCCCTCCAAGAAATGTGTGGTTTAGAGATTTGGAAAGATATAGAAGAAAGATGCAAACCCTAATTGAGATGTGGAAGCAAGGAGGATATTAGACATACCCAGATTTTCGATTCATAATGAATGACACTCCAAAAGTGTTAGAGATAAGGTAGAATCGCACTTGGATGCTCCTGGGAGATCACACCCATCACTAGTGTTTAAAGGGGGGTGAATTGTGGAAATTCTGGGTCAGGATAAAAATATCATAATGGGATTTTTGTAAATTCATCAACTTTATTTGGCTATATTGTTTACCTGCACAATCTTCTAAACCATACCCGAATCGTGCATGATGAAAATTCCAAAAATCAAACCTTAATATGTCTTCCAATTAATTTTGCACAGTTAGCTTAATCATATGGTAACCATTTTCATGCCTCTATCTAAGGTTTCATGTTTAATTGGGATGCTCCACAAGATTTTCAGAAACCATACACAAACCATAAAATATGACTAGAAATTCCTTTTTCCACTGGTTACATGTCTCATACCCTTAGAACACCCCCGAACCTTCTAAGATACTTTGAAAAACACTTATTTATCTAATATAAATGACTTAAACTGAATCATAATAAAAAATACCTAATGAATAATCTCGGATCCTACAAAATAAATAAACCCAAATCATAATTTCTAGGTCATAAAAATTATTCCTTGCATAAATGAAAAACAATTATTATTAATATTAAATGTGTTGTTTTGTATCTTAGATATTCACTACCATATCTTCAACAAGTTCATGTACAAAAAATTTAGTTTTCACAAAACCATTTTTAAACAATTATAGTATGAGAAAAATAAGTAGAATATTTGAATATCATCTTCAATTATATATTTAGGCCAAAAATATTATTTCTACGGAGATTATGTTTTGGAATATATGAATAACATCCTCTATTTAACCCTTAAAATTGAGAACATGTCATTTTCCTAAATGTTTACATTATTTTATTTTTATGGACCATCTATCATAGAATGATATTGTTTACATATAATAAACTCAATATTGAATGTGATAAGTGTTCTCTTCAGAACATTAATGCAAGTCCCTGATAAAAAAATTGATAGTGTCGTTATGAATCCCCACAAATTCACTAAAATATGTAGGAATATAAACTATTAAAATATTAAATAATGTGATTTCAAGGATTTGACATGATATTGAATGAAATTATTTGGAATAACAAAATATAATGTTTGAAATTATTATTTTAGATGTATTATAATGACCAATAAAAATTTACATTATGATGGATTCTATTTTTAATGATCTGACATGCATGAAATGCCCAGGTTCCCCAATCCAAGCTTCCATATGACCACAAGTGCGCATCCCAGTATTTAAACGACATTGAATAGAATAGAGGGTATAATATCTGTCATGTGAATACAATACCCTGAATTTTTTCTTTATTAGAGTAATACACCAGCGAAACTAACAAATTAATATTAAACATAATAAAAAATAACCAGAATAATGTTGTATCACAATATAATCTAGAATATAAATACACATTTTAGATTTAATTGAAGGTATTCAATGCTATAGAATGTTCCATGTATCAAAATTAAAACACAAAAGTAATGATACTAATTACTCCCAAGACGGTCTCAAACCATGTCGGGTTCTCTCCTTCATGGTCTACCCCCAATCTTCTCTCTATCATAGTGACTTTGACATTATTTTAAACATATATCATATAATCTCTTCAAGTACTGTTTAGGCATCACGATGTAGTGTTTGATTACAAATGAGTATGACACCAACAACAACATCTAAAATAAATCTATCCAATAATAATCCATGTTGTTGTATGAAGAATAAAATCCATGTATTGAAGTAAATTGTTTCCATTTGTTCAATTATCCTTTATATAACTTCATAAAACACTGGGATCCTATGGACACCAATATCTCAATAATTACATCATAAATTTCATGAATCTGAACTATTTCAACGGTATATCATAATCGGAAATCAATTGTTCAATTTTATTCTGAAAATTCTTATTTGATAAAATTCATAAAATATGTAAATCAATTAAGCATGAGGCTTGTGCAGATATGGGTCTATCCAATTTTTTAGAATGTTAGTAATAGTAAACGATGAACATAATCTTTTTAAGTAAATTTAATAAACTCACAACCTTTTCCTTGTCCCATCTCCTCTAGTTTCATATTCTCACGGAAATCTAATAAAATCTCCCATAGTCATCTACCATGAAAAACTCGAAGGGCTCACAGGGTCTCTTTTAAATCCATATATATGTTATCAAAATATTCAACCCCAAACCAGCTCCATGATATCTCATGGCCTCTTGAAAATCCAAAAAAGAATATCGCATTGTCTTCTACCCTGAATTCTCGCCAATATATTATAAATCTTAATGGATTCTCTCGTGTTCTTCCTTAGTTAATACCAAACTCATACCCGTGTCAACCCATGTGTTAATCTATAATAATAGAATAATATCCATGTGATGCACAGCCAATAATAATTTCAAAAATAATTCCATTAATAAATTTTCAATTAATAAATCATACCCTTTTCCTATAAATAATTGAAATATTAATTAATCACATAAAAATCATAAATTATTTTAAAAAATAATTTATCACCAAATTTCGTTAACTAACCCAATAGTTAATCATTCACATATATTTCCTTTAATTATTTCATCATCTAATTAATCATATCTATATACTAGTAAATTCATCAATTATATATTCACTTGAATAAAATTATTGAATTTGATAAATAATTAACCACATTAGTTCCATTATTCAATTCAGCAATAAACTAAGAACATAAATAACTTCAATTAAAATAAAAACGAATGAAAAAAATGAAATAATCATGTTAATTTAACATTTAACTAATCATATTAATGTAACTAATAATTCAACAATTAGTTTATCACCTAATCACCGTCATTAATTCCCCAGTTTATGAAGTATCATAATCTAATTAATTAAATTTTAGTTAATTAATCAATATCCACTAATATAAATCCCATAATTCATTATTTTCATCCCCAAAATCAATATATCATAATTAATTCTTCAATTAATTATCTCAAATTATAAATTTCAATATATCATAATTAATTTAATAAAAAATTATCTAAAATCCATAATCTCAAAATATCCTCATTATTTGAACACTTAATCATCTAATCTCGTTAATTAAATATCCCAACAAATAATTATTAATTAATACACCAATTAAGTAATCCAATTCATTCAATTGTACCTTCAGGAAAATCGTAATAACTTAACTCACTAATTAATTAATCTAAATAATTTAATTTCTTTAACACATCAATACTCATTAATTAATTCATAAATTAATTATTCTAACTCATTAATTTTAATTAACAAAAAAATCCTGATTAATTAAATCACCAATTCATTAATGCATCCCAAAAATAATATTTTTTACATACATTAATTAATCCACCAATTAATTAATCCAAATAACCCCAATCAACTAATTCGAAAATTAACTAATCACTACAAGACCCTTCAGTTAATTGACCAATTAATTTTCCAAGTGAATTAAATTAATTAATTCCATAATTAAATAATCTAATTCAATCACTTCAATTTGTTAACCAATTAGTTGTTCACCTGAATTCCATTTATTAATTCCATGATTAATTAACCGCATTAAACTAATACAATTAATTTGGAAACTAATTGTGCACATCAATTTCCATTAATTTATTCCATATTTAGTTAATAAATTCAATAACTTCAATTAATTTCTGAATTAAGAATTCAAACTCAATCAAGTAAATATCAAAAACTAATTGATAAATTAATTTTTCCAACACAATCAGTTCAATATCCCAAATTAATTCTTTAGTTAATTATTCTGACTCAATCGCATTATTAATTTAATAATTATTTTTTCACATAAATTTCCTTAAGTAATTCCCCATGTATAAATAATAAAACCATTAATTAATTTACAATTAATTAATTAGTATCATAAAACTCATCATATTATAATTTATTAGACAAATAGTTATCTGATTTATCAAACCTAGTTACCTAAAAACCAGTTATCAATTAAATATAAAAAAACTACAATCCCAATATTCACAATTTGAAAATTTCCATCAATTAATTAATTCATCATATTAATTTATTCGATCATGAAATATTTTTTTAAATATATAATAGCAATTCTTCAATTACATACAAATAATTGAAATTAAGACATTAGGATTTTAATTATATACCAATTACCGCAATTCATTGAAGAGTGATCTCTTAATGGAAACCCCCAATTTGACGTAAATTAATCAATAATATGATGAATACAACAATCTAAATTCAAACCCCGTATCAACAGTTAAATCGAACAACAATACATAAATCTATATCACAATCCCACAAGCCTATATCTTGTTTCATGAAATCCATATTTTCATCCAAAAAAATATAGGATAACTACCGACTAATGTTATGGGAGAAGAATGGATGTGAAATGGGAAATAAATCGGGAGGAATCCACAAACTCGAAGAGATGATTATTTGGGAACCAGGCTTCGAATTTCCATGAGTGGAGGTCAGGAGCCTTATGAAATCCGTTGAATACCTCTAAAAATGAGAGAATTTGATTTTGATTGATCTTGAGTAAATTTTATGTTAATATATGTGTTTTAAGATATGTTTATTATAAAATATTAATCATTCATTTTTTTCATGCACAGTTAGATGGGGAAAGTCAAACGGTTAGTACTAACATTGCTCTATAACATTACAAAATTGCAAACATTCAGGGCACAATTAATTTAACCATGTAAAAACCACACAAGATTGATGCACACATTTTTTACCCATGTGAAAATCATGTAACCCCTTTCACACATTATTTAACAATGGGAAATCCATGTTCAAACCCTCAAAAGCCTTTACTCTTTCCAAAATTCTCCAATTTTCACCCAAAAACACCGAAATTAATACTCAAACAAGTTGTACTGAATAAAAAGAAAATTAATATCTCTAAATAATCTATGAAAATATATAGATACTATTTGGATCGTAAAATCTATACACTATATAGTAGCTCCTCATCAAATTTTGCTCCCAATCATATTTACGATTTTCAGTCAAAAAAGGTTAGGACACTATTCCACCTTATCTTCATCGATCTACAATGTTTCATCAAGAAACCATCTTATAATTTATAATACCTAAACAATTATCTCAGTATAACCCCAAAATATCTTTTCACTATGATCGAACACTGTAATCCTTTATGGAATCATCGATCATAATATCAACAACATCAACAGACCTTACTTGTTTTAAAATTCAACATTTTCACTCATAATTACAATAAAAACCCACTTGAAAGGTATGTGAATCCACAAAATTAATCTCTCACATGGATTTTATTTGTATATTATAAATATACAACATAAAAATAACTCATTTTTATTATAATTTCACCACCTCTGATCCAATTTATTTCTCCATGCACATTATACTGACATATCAATCCCAACATTTGGAGTGTCGCTAACCCTACTTGTGAGGTAACTCAACCACCATGGTAGTCATCAACCGTTATTCCTCCCTAATAACCTCATATATGATGTTTCGATGCCTTACTTTCCACCATCCATCTCCACATATACATCTTCATAAGAACATCCTCTAAGGGTCCCCATATCCAACCAAAATATATTTATTTAGCTATGTGTAAATATAGTGACTTCTCAATGTACTTGGTATGATGTCAAGGTAAGGTAAATGATCATCACTAATTAAATGTCTTCTAAGATTTTAATGGTTAACCCCACCTTACTTCATGTTTGATTAATTTTTATTCCCACTATGGACACAAATTAACTTATTGAATGTCTCAATCTTCTCTTCTAGCCAACATCTCACCACATCGATAAAAAATCAAATGGTCCATCACAAAACCAAATAATGATTTTTTTGTAATAGGGAATTCCCACTACCCAACCCACCCACATTAAGGATAAAATTATAAAAAGAAATGTATTATGATCTCAAAACCTTAACACAATAAACGAGATGGATTTACACAATACAATAACACATATTTCACCCTTTTCCCACCACACAGTCAACATCAATGCATTATTTCTTCCCCATAACCATAATACAAATATAACCTTGTTAAAAATGGTATACTCATTATCACTACTAATTTATCTCATTATAAAACCATTTATTCTCATCTTATTTAATTTTATTTTGTTATTCTCAATTAAATAGTAGGAACCATTTTCAATTCAAATTCACGTGTAATGAAAAACAATTCATGTTCAACATCTTACCCAAAACACATTATCCGTGATGCCTAAAATGATGCATGTCACAATAATTTTTGAGTGACTAGAATGATTCATGCTTACTTAACTCTTTTTCCATTCTGTTTAATGATTCAGTACTGAAAAAACATCAACATCAAAAATCACATCACATAAAATATATGTCACACAAGGTGAAATAATATTCAATAATAACACTAAATATGAATAGCAATTATCCCACCCTTGGAACGTGGGAAATATTCAATACATGGGTAATCTAATCCTATGAATGAGCACAAATTTATGTCCTACCTCGTATTAGTCCCATTTATACCATATCCAAATAAAAAGAAATAATTAAAAGAAATAAAGTGGGTGTTCATACCACTTTATAACGTCCTAACCTGGGTGCCAAGCCCTTGTGCTTTGAACCCAAAAACCACATGCCCTCATTTGTGCCTACCCATATACTAGAGTCTACCAAAAAGTAGAAATGGTCTAATATTAGTCATGGGGAGAATATACCCTACTTTTTTCTTTATCAGTGTAATAATCTAGTGAAAATAATAAAGAAAAATTATAAATAATATAACATAACCAAAATATTTTTGTATCACAAGATGTCCAAGACTAGAAATAAAATATGAAAACTGAATAGAAAATATTCCATGATAAAGTAATTTCAATGTTTAAAATAGAAAAATCAAAAGTAAATATATTGAAAATTCCCACATAGGTCCCGAACCCAATCTAGTTTACTCATTTATCTTCTATCCCCAATCAGATATCTAGAATAATTCTTTTTCACCTAATATGTCTTTAAATCATGAAATCTCTTGAGTTATCAGTCAAGTATCCCAAGTAGTGTATGAATAAAAATTATTAGACCACCACCAATGAGTTCTAAAAAATCCAATAAATAATAGTGTATGTAGTTTTATAAAGAATAAAATTCATATAATGAAGAAAAAAATTTACATTTATTAAATTATTTGTTACATAACTGCATAAACCCATAGGTTCCCATGGATACCCATATCATAATACATCCTTCGACTATAGTTGGAATCATTATTATCCCAAAGGTAAATCATAATCTAAAATACACTATTACCATTCCTAAAAAAATTCATATATAATAAAATTCATACAAATTGTAATTCAATCTCCCATGAGTAATGTGAACATATGGTTATAACATATAGAATCTGAAGTGATTATGACTAAAATAATCCTAAATCAATTCAATAAAAATGGAAAAAAATTCTGTTTTTTCTCTAGCCCAAATCAATGAGATCTCATGGTTTCTTGGAAATCCATATAGAAGCTCCCACAGTCTTCTGCCTCGATCCAACTCCACGAGCTCTCACGGCCTTTTGGAAATCCAAATAGAATCTCTCACGATCTTTTACACTAAACCACTTCAGGATATCTCATGGTCTCTCAGAAATCCAATCATAAAATATCATTGTCTTGTTCCAGGCAGGATCTCACAGCCTATAAAATATCATAATAGGTGTTTTCATGGTCTTCCTCAATTAATCTCTCACTCACACCGTAGTTAACATATGTTTTAATCTATGACAATAGAATTAAAACCATGTAACATATAAAAAATAGTATTTTTAACAAAAATTCAATTAATTAATTCATTAATTAATTAATTAATCATGTCCATTTCAATGAATAATTACAATGATTAATTAATCATATCCATTTCATTACTTAATTCAATGATTAATTAATCACCCAAATACCATTAATTATTCCAATGATTAATTAATCATATTAATTTCCTTAATTTATTTCAATAATCAATTAATCATAATTATCCATTAATTAATGAAAAAATTAACTAAAAATACCAATAACTTTAATTAATTTGAAAATTAATTATTCACATCAATTCCTCTATTAAATTTAAAAGCTAAAAAATAACATAAATGTCATTATTAATTCTATATTTATTTTATCACATAAATCCTATTAATTAAATCTCCAATTAATCAAGTACGTTTATCACTTTTATTATCTCATCAATTAATTAATCAATATCCACAACTAAATGTACAATAATTAATTCAAAAATAAATTATCTCATTCATAATCTCAATATATCATAATTAATTCCAAAATAATTTATCACAAATTATCTATATCTGTATTTCATAATTAATTAAAAAATTATTTATCTAAAATCATAAATCTCAATATCTCATAATTAATGAATGATTTAATTACCCAATCCTATCAATTAAATATCCCAAAAATAAATATAATATAATTCACTAATTGTGTAATCCAATTAATTCAATTACACAATCACAATAATCCTCATTAGTTAACTCACTAATTAAATAATATAACTCATTAAATATCATTATCTCAAAAATCCTGATTAATTAATTGACAAGTAAATTAATCTAAGTAATTAAAATGAAATAACCCAAAAATCCTCATAGATTAATTTAGTAATTAATTCATCCAACTCAAAAATCCTAACAATTATTTCATTAATTAATAAATAGTTTATAATAAAAATAATTTATATTAATGAATATCAAAAATAATTAATTCCATTAAATCTATTAAATTAAAACACCAATTAATTTTTTCACTTCAATTTCATTAATTAATTACATAATTAAATAATCTAACATGATCCCTTAAATTTTTCAATGATTAACTGTTCACATATATTCGATTAATTAATTTCATAATTAATTAATCACATTGAACTCTGTCAATTAATTCAATATTTAATTTTACACATCAATGTCTATTAATTAATTCCAAAACTATTTAATCACATTTAATATCTCCAATTAATTACATAAATAATTGTTCTATAAAAATAAACTCAATATCCCCAATTAATTTATCAATTAGTTGTTCAAGCCTAATCAATTCAATAACCCAATTTCTTTCTCTCTTAATAGATTCAACTCAATCCCATTTATTATTTAACAATTATATTATCACATTTATATTCTTAATTATTATACCAATTAATTAACACACCAAAACCCATTAATTAATCTTCCAAATAATTAATCAGTCTCCATAAACTCAATATCCTATATTTAGTTCAACAAGTAATTATCTACTTTAATTAAATATATTCCCTCACAATAAAATAAATATTTAATTATTTAAAATATATAATGCCAATATCCGCAATTTTAACATTTTCCTCAATTAATTAATTCACCATATTAATTAATTTGATCAAAAACACAATTTCTAAAAAAATAATTTAAATTATACAATTAACAAAATATAATTATATTTATTACCATGGAATTTTATTTATAGATAACTTACCTCAATTTTTTTAGGAGTGATATACTAATAGTAAAACCAAATTCGAAGTGGATCAATCAAGAATAGAGACTAGATCCAAATCCTAAATTCACATTCATACAAAATAGGATGTCTTAAAACCTGATCAAAATCAAAAAATCTATTATATAGATCCCAAAAATCTACATCTACATCCAGAAAAATAGAGCATAGTACCCACAAAAATAGTTCAAGTATAAGAGAAGTTAGATGGGAAATCAATTGGGAAGAAACAACAGACCCGAAGAGATGTAAATTTGTGAAATGAGATTTGAATCGATAAGAAAGAATTTCATAACCCTTATTAAAAACTCTTGGAGCGTCCAAAATTGAGATACATTGATTTGGTTTGATCTTGGTTAGAATTAGAATTAATCTAGGGTATTCTATAATTTCAAAAAATTCATAATAAAAATTTTAACGTGGATGGCTTGTGTGGCCAAGTCACGCGATTAGTAATAACCATTCACCATAATTGTGAAATGTTTCTAACATAGGCTTCACTCTTCTCTTAACCATGAACATATCAAGAGACTAGGCTACACACTTTTTTTATCCATGCACAAAGAATGAAAAAACAATGTTAAAATAATCAAACCCATTGAACACATTGTTTAACAATGTTCAAACCATGTTAAAACAATGTTCAAACCATGAAAATCCTCTACTCCTACCAAAATTATCAAACTCTAACCAAATCAAAAAAATTGAGACCCATACATGTTATACTCAATAAAAGGAAAAATAACACTTATAAATAAGCTAGCGGAAACTCTAAAAAAGGTTGGGATCTTACACTACATAAATATCATTATTGGTAATTGTTACATCATAAATTTTAACCAATCATACTATAAAATGAATTTTTATTTTATAAGGATAATTGATATATATATTTCAAAATATCTTTCAATAGGTTATCCCATAAAAAGTGATTCATGATAGATTTATATATTGATTTCCAACATTGGTGGGAAAAAATAAGGAGCTATGTTCAATAGAAAATAACATATTTTTTTAGGATTATATTGTACAAAAAACCATTTATTGAATAATATATCTCTATCTATTTGAAATATGATATAAATTATTTTCACATTATATATATATTAATTATTATTTTTTCCCACTCATCAGTAATTTCTGTAATTTTGTTAATCTCATATATAGTTGGTTGATAAATCATTTCTGTATGGTATGATATTTTTATTAACACCTGGATCTAATCTACTTCCACATAGAAAATAAAAAAAAATGAAATTCACATTAAGAATAATACTCCCTCTAATATAAGTTAGAAAAAATTTCCAATGGACCGTTTTTATGTTTGGATACAATTCATTGATCAATTAATATATATGTTATTTATTTAACGATATATATTATTGTATGATAAAAAATATCAAACATTAATAGAAATTTTCCATATACTAATAGTCTTATGCGGACATTTTGTAGAGAAATGTTGGTATAAGTGTCCCATGTACCAATGAAATTTTTGATCAATTCTTATACCTATTTAATAGGAACAATGAAAAACTAGTTTTAGAAAATATTTTTTAGATGTCATTAAATTGTGAGTACATATTCCAATGGTTTTTGAAAACTATTAAATCAGATTTTTACCTCTAATTTTGGAGAACATTTCATATTTTATGAATTGATTCAAAATTTCATTTATAATTTATCATTAAATACTTCTAAAATAAATATATATATATATATATTATTTTAGAGCACTGATAAAATATATTATGTATATGTGTGTAGTTATGATATGAAAATCGACAGATTTATTTTAAATTAGATAAACATTGGGGTTTCTCAAACTATTAGTATATATATATTTTCTATATAAGGACTACACCAATGGTATGGGAATCATTTTTATACCACCTATAGAAACTATTTTCCAAAAACTTTAATTCAAGCTCAATCTAGATGTCATGAAATCTATATTCTCTTCAAAAAATTGATATATGATATTACAATGGCCTTTGATGCTATAATAACGGTTCCATATTGTTGTTTTATCATATTTTCCGAACTTTGAAAACATAACTCTATATTTTTGTATATATCAACTACAATAATATATTAAATGTGGTAGTATTAATGAAATACCATAATAGATCTCTGAAAAACATTAATCATGTGTGTACTATATAAAAGATGTCAAAAATGTAATGAGGATACATCAGATCTGTGGAAAAATAATCCAAATTCAAAACTACGTATAAAATCTCATATATAAAAATAATTGAAATCTCATTCATTGATAGATGAACCCATTCACCTACCTAGATCACAATCCCTAATGTCAGCACCATTTCCATGGATCATATGTAGTGTGTGAGTACAAAAATTTAATCTACAAACAATAGTTTACATCATGTATGAATTATTATAATGTTATTATAATTTTTAATTTTATAAATTATAAATATAAATAATAAATATTAGTAATAATAAATATTTCAATGTTAATGACACTATACATCCACCTCCTTTATAATTTTTCTTAATTGGCCAGTTTCTGGGAATCATTTATAAGATAACATAATAGATAACTTGGAATCTCATCCCCAGTAATAATTATCTAGAATATAATTATGTCATTGTTTAATTTCTATTAAAGGGAAACCACATACCAACAATATAACCTGTGTAGTGGTCATAACATCCAATAAAATCAAATTAATGAATTCATGGGAATCATTTCCAGGTTACATAGTCATAAAATGGGCAATAAAATTCTATATAAGTATATATAAGAATAATTATTGTCAACATATTATCATAATGAGATGTATTCTTTTCACCAGAAAAAATTCTAGTCATAATGGATGAAAAAATTCTATATACAAAGCCACATCACAATATAGGGGATCACATCCCACAAGAATAAATAATATATAATAATTGATCTGAATCATATGTTTTATAATTACATGAGGTGTTTTTTTCTAAATTTATTTGTAAAAATAAATATGGGGTCTTTATATGAATTTTCCATCAAGATTAATAATAAGTAAGAATTATATCTAAACTAACTAAGTATAAAATCATTATAAAAAAAATCCAAAATTATGGTTAGTTTTTCATATAACAAAAGAATCACAAATAATGTTATAATTTCAACCAAATACGGTGAATTTGGGGGAAATAACAAATTACCCATAAACCAATGGTAAATAAAATTGTAACATTATATATAATTTAACATCCAAGTATAAAAAACCAATAATGGTTTGAATATAAAATGGAATTATTAATATCATATATATCATTATCCTTAAACAGTTGACCAATATTTCAATAGATAACTGATTAATGACTAGTAATGTCAAAATAATATAAGTGGAGGGGATTATTATCCCCAATATTATATGACTATTCTATAGATATAGACAAACTTTAAACGATTAATGGGGTTTATGGGTCATGAAAACCATTATAAATAATACAGTCACCAAGTTGTGGGTGTTTAAAGAACCAATAAAAGTACATCATACCACAATATCACTTTTAGGCATTTCAATTCTTTGATTTAGACTATCATACATCGCAATATTTTTTGGTGATTCTTAAAAAAATTACATTTTTTGTATTGTGAATATTTGGAACATGGTTTGAATAAATTAATGGTTTTCATTGGTATTTATTGAATCTTGATATGGATTCTATGATGAGGGAGTTGAAATATTACATGGATAATCCTAACCATGTGGCCTTTTCAAAAAACCAAAAAAAAACATGATAGATCCATTTCAAATATTTGTCACATCAATAGTTTAATTGTGTGTACAAATTATGAGGCTCGACTAGTATCTTAGATAGGGTAATAAGGTAGGAACATGTTATTATATACCATGTGTCCAAAATGTGTGATGATAATTTATATATCCAAAAAAATTATAAAATGGAAAAAACCTCTCATAAACCCTAATATTTCACATATGTCATAGTATATTGGATATAGGGATTCGAATAAGATATTTTATAGGAATCAAGCCCACCAATGATTTATTCCAAGGAATAAATTAGTGTTTAATCTTGTAAATCAAAGATATGAACCCATTCTTTATGATTATTCCACAATTTAATAGCTATTTTCTCCTTATCTTGAAAGTAATCATTAGTATTTGGGGTTTCCACATGATATAATGTTCATATTTCAATCTAATAGGATTTTATTAGATATACCATAGGGATATGTAATATTTGTTGGATACATTTTTAATTTTATGAACTATTGAGGGTTATAGGGAATGTTTTATATTTTAACCAACATTTATCTATTATTTTTTGATTTTTATTTCCTGTTTTATCATTCTTTGTTTAGATTTACTTATTTATTCACTAAGACTATGATTTTTATCAAATTTTAGATCATGTGTGGTTTTGAAAAAAAATGCTTTTGAGGTAGTTTATTTCTTAAAAATAATTATTATAACATATATATGTCCCTATTTTTATTTTTATTATTCTGAATTATTTAATTGAATCGTTTATTATAATAAAAAATTATAAATTTTTTTCTATATTATTGGAAATTGAATTCAACCATTTTCAATGATAATATTTTTTTTCAATTCTCAATTGGTCTAACATCCCGGCACTAGTACAACACAATGATGCCATGAGCTGGTCTGCTATGTGACCTCAAGCACACAATCTCATTTTCTAGTGGACTCTGACTAATATCGAGCATCTAATATCTATAATGGTGAGACTATATCCCCTTTATTAGTGTAAATCACAATCATATATTAAATAATAAAAACAGAATACATAACCATGAAAAGAAGGATACCTACATCACATGATGGAAAAAAATGAAACTACAATATCAAAAACTAAATAGTAGATATGTTATGATATTGGAAATTACAAGTGTCAAAATGAAAACTCAATATGAAAGAACTGATAACCCCCACATGGGTCCCAAAATATGCTTCATTCCCTCATCCACACTACATCCCGAAAAATCCACCATACATAGGGACTTTTCCCTTATTCTTTCCTACAACCATGAAATCTATTCGGGTACCGATCCAAAATCCTTAATAGGGTGTGAGTAAAACTATGTATCCCCCGCCAACAAAATATAAATAAATCTTGAAAAAGTGCATCGAATTGTATTAAAAAAATGAACAATGCATATATAAGTTGTTATCACATTATCAACTACACATTATATAACAACATAAACCCAAAGGTTCACATGGATACCCATATCTCAATACCTTCTTTGGCCCATGCCCAAGTCTTAACAATACCCAATGGATATTATATCTTAAAATTCCATTGTTAGCAGTCTTTATTTAAAAAAATAATGACCATGTTATCAATAATCATTTATCAATTAAATTACAATGTTACAATTCTTTTATTCACAAATTAATTACCATGTTCCCATTCATCATTTCAAAATTAAATTACAATGTTACCTTTACATATTTCACAAATCAATTACCATGTTACCATTCATCATTTTTCTTTTGAATTAACTTGTTACCATTCATTAATTCACAAATTAATGACCATGTTACCATTGATAATTTTACAATTGAAATTTTCAGTTACCGTTACATTAAACAAAATCAATGTGCATGTTACCATTAATCATTTAACAATTGAATGACTGTGTTAACATAATTTAAATACATTATTAATTCAACAAATAATTATTCATATAATATTAATTACTAATTCAACAATTAGTTCATCACATAATATAGATCAATTAATTCCCTAATTAATTAATCTCATCAACCCCTTTAATTAATATACTAACTAGTTAATCCATTTCAAAAAAATCAACAACACATAAATATATCTACAATTAATTATCACAATAAAATATTCCAAAACTATCATAATTAATTCAATAATTTATTACCCAAAACACAATCTCATCATGTCATAATTAATTCCATAATCAATTATCTCGTTTCCAAAATCACAACGTTCTATAATTAATTCCACAATTAATCATCTCATTAAAAAACTCAATTTCAAAACATAAAATATAAATTAAATAGTTATATAAAATTATTTTCTATTAGTTCTTCCAGGATTGAATTTTAGACCCCCTATCTGATTTTTCTATCGAATGATCACCTCCCAAAAATCCCAAACATGTTCGTAATAACATCATAGAATTAGATCTGAATATTTATCTACGGATGAGTGCATATCTTTAATATCATCTTCAAATCACTAAGAATAGAGGGTAAAATTGCTTAGAGTCTCTCGAGAAGACTCTAGAATTGATATAAATAGAATATGGGTCTATCTAGGGAGTTTGTGGATTTAGAAGGGGGTTTGAGAAATTTTTTTATAAATTTTAGGGTTCTAAAATCTTGTATGCATTATTTGTATCATGGGGAGAACACTTTCCCATAAATGCGACCTCTAACCATGGTATCTTCTATGGGGTGCATGTTTCACCTTTAAGGGAACAAATTTTGAAAAACCATGTACCAGTCATTCAAAACGCCTCTTTCTTGGGTTGCATAATTTTTTGGACCATGGCACATGGTTTGTGAAAATAATGTGTCAACCGTCACCTACCATGTTTCTTCCATTATTCTTGAAATTTCACCCAAACACACCTTTTGTTAAAATTAAAATTTAAAGTACTCAAGACAAGGTAAAATCGCACCATTTTTCAATCCAAAGAAAAGTCTAAAAATGGTAAAAGATATATAATATCCCCAAATTATTAAAGTTCGTCCTTGAGATGTACTCTCACCCATCTCCTAGATTTTGAGTCAAAAAAATTTAGTCATTGAGCACATATACTCTCTTATACTTCGCATCCATCTTTTTCAGGCATTCATGTTTCCACAATACAAAAACTATCTGAATGGTCATTCCCCGAAACACATTGTCAATATAATCCAACACATGTATCACATTATCCTCAATGGGAGTGTCTATAAAAATCCCAAAATAATCCACATAAATCACAATAGAAGGGTTGGGGTGACACATACGAAGCTGTAAAGCATAGAAAAAATCTTGAATATCACTATATATCAATGTATGATCTATTCGTTATGCCACCAGTACAATTCTATCCACAAAAAAATATTGTACAACAATCCTATCTAGAAATATTCCATATCTTTGTATCAAGTAGTGACACATTCTAGGAGACACCACAAGGAGTAACCAGTCCCCCTCAACAAACAATAGGAGGTTTGGATATCTATATACATATGAAATATATCTACATTGAGATGTATCATTTCTCTTCCAAATATATTTTACCTACTCTGAGGTTTCATGAATAATACATTGTACTACCTTCTCAGACTCACCAACCTACATTCATCAAAAAGTTTATCTACATGGCCTACTATAAAGATCCTTATATGGTATCATGTGTATAGTTTCCAAATAAATATTATTATAGGTGAACTTCTCTTGTTATATGTGCTTCTCCTAATACCCTTAAATTTTAATTACACTTTCACACATCATATTTAAAACTACCTGTATAGTACATTCTGACTACGTATGTTACTGTGGGTGGAAATTTGTACTCATCAAAACATTAATACCAAATTCCTTTTGTAAGCCATGAAAAAAGTGTGACGTATAACGTGAATCGTGGTATAAAATAATATTATTTGTAAACCCATGTAGACACTCTATATCCCTAACATAGAGTTCACAAAGATACACCACTTATAAAGTGTCCCATATATTTTAGAAATGCACTACCTTTATCATTATATCCACAATATCCTAAATAGGTTCATTCTTATGAAGCATCCTTTGGAGACAAACCACAAAATCTGTCATCATATCAACCAACTTCAATTTCATAATATGTAATTTTTGTATTAAACCACCAGTTCAAAAATGTTCAGCCATCAACTACTGATAGGTGTAGCAACATGTCATGAACCCTGCAACCACCTTTTTCATTACTGAGGAGAAAAAATTTCATCCTATGTCATTGTATTCTTATTTTCACACATACATATATATAAGAATTTCAGGAATGAATCTCAAACATCAAATCTATCTACATTCAATTATCCATTATAACAAAATATCTAACAAAGATTTCCTCATACTCATCTATAGTCCAATCAGATGGTGGATCCCCACCTTTAAGGATTTCCCTTGAGGTCAATCACTCTAGATTCACATATTTTCTATCCCTGATCAATAACAAAATTGTAGACTCTAGTAAAATTGATACTAGAGGAATCTTCTCCTGACTCTCTTGAACCAAAACATGCATCTCATCTAGTAAAGTCATTATTTTTCACTGAGCACGGGAATCTAGAATTTTATGTGTTAGTGTTTTCATCCTCAGATCATTATAAACACTATTAATGTTTATGATCATATATTCTAGCTCCAAATAAAATTATATCATATAATCAACCCACCTCCAGTATCATAGATTAAAACATCATTGAGAAAACATGTACCATTTGTTTTTATGTTATATATACCTATTAAAATTTTAACATAATAGATAATGCATCTAATACATTAAATAATAAACTACTTCAGCCAACTCTAGGTCATGTATAGGGTAGTTCTTTTCATGTGGACTCAAATTCAATGATTTGTAATCTATAACTCGATCTTCCTATATCAACAAAACTGTAATTCAAATCATAAAATCATTGAAAAACACCATGTACTCGATATTGGGATCTAGTAAAATCAGTATTAGCACTGATTTCAACCACTTATTCAACTCATAAATGGAATTTTCATGTGCTTCAGACTATTAGATATTTTTTCCTTTTATGTTCATGAGTTAATGATTCCACGGAAAAGGGTTAAATTCTGGAATTATCCTCTGACAATATCCATCAAACCGTAAAAATCTATGGATGTAAAAAATCTATAGTTTTGATCCTAGGAATCCAATTCCCAAATCCTCAATGCCCTAAAGAAAAACCTTCCTCTGAGATGGTTTGACCCATGTAGTGTACCCGATGAATCAAAAATCAACACATATATATCTTAGTGTATAGAGGAATCTCTCTTAGTAAACTAAAAATGATGTCATGGTGTTGAGAATGATTGGCACAGGTCTTTGAGTACACCAAAATGTCATGAAAAAACACAACAACAAACTGATCTAGGCATGGATGGATGATTCTGTTTATTAAGTGCATAAAATACATGTTAGGTATTATAAGCCAAATAGAATCAGGACAAAGTCATGTTAGTCATAACTTCTTCTAAAACCAGTACATGATATATTTGATGTCATAACTATCAACTAATGATACCTTGATCTCATGTATATCATTTAAAAGACACAAGATCCTCTAAGTTGGTCAAAAAATCATCGATATGCAGATGAGGATACCATTTTTTCATGGCAATATTATTTAAATTCTGTTAATTAACACATTAGTGTATAATCCATTGAGAAATCATGGAAAATAGAACATGTGAACCCCATGTCCAAAAATCTGATAGATAAATCCTTTATCCACTGAATTCTCCATTTGAGTATTGATCTCTTGAATCATTAGGGATTCATCTAATATGGGGGGATAGAAATAAGATAATCTACCTACACGAGCTAAATTGTAAACTATATGTATCACATAGGTGGAATCCCTGAGAAATAATCCAAAAATTCATCCAATAATCTTTCCATTATCGGTGTAAATACATCCTAAATTACACAACAATCATCCAACAATAGACTAACTAACTGGGTTTTGACCTCTCCCGTTTGTTTAGTAATTTACCAACTTTGCATGACAAGACATTCCATACTCCTCAATGAATATACATGCAATCCTTATCATAGGTAAATTTCACTACCCACTATTAAAAAATTAATTCGTGTGTGGTATGATACCTAACATTCAATAAACATAATTAGGTCGAATCTACACATGTAAAGAATATAGATATATAACATAAAATGATACTAACCAACCTGGAAAGAACACCCCATTCACATGTAAATGTCTCATTAATGTACTCATAAAGGGGTTTCTATCATAAAAACATGCTTATGAACTCCCACTCCAAGGTAAAACTAGTCATTTTTTTTACAAAAATAAGGTAATGAAAGGAACTACTGCCAAATAAAGAAATGTGTATCATAGAATCGGCATGAATAGAAAATCTCACTATCAATGGTCCAGCCTTGCTATCCAAAAGTGTAGGTTTAATGGTGTTCCACTATCATTCCCTTCTTCCCTAGGATGTATCCTAGGTCCTGTGTGCTACACCACTCTACAGATACTAGCAATCCTTCCCAAAATCCATATTTCCTCCACATATATTTCCATGACCAGTAGAACTCTAGTTTCTTGATCGATATTGTTTAGAAGTACAACTTCTAAAACCATGGTTATATGAAGCCCCTCCATCACTACTCGTCTATTGAGGTATCCTACATATATTTTATAGATTTCCAATCATGTCTTAGGATCGGCACTCAACTAGTGGTTGGGGAAATATTTACAAATGTTTTCCAACATAAAATGCTGGTGACAGACCACATGGGTATAGTTTATTATAACTAACCATCCACACGATACTCCTTTTTTATTACATTAGTTGATATTCTCATAGAAATACATTCTTCCTTCATATTTTCTATATCCAGATAATCCAACATCAACCACATGTTCTGCACCAGAAGGCTCCTTCGGGTTCTTCACAGTGAACTCATTAGATCCCTCTCTGGTAGGTGATATTCTAACTTTGCATGTCTCTCTGGTCTCTTTTTATTTCCACAATATGGTTTATTATATCATCATGGATTTCAAAAATCTGAACTTATTTTTTTGGATCATGAATCTATATTTATTTTTCCTTTGATTTCTTCTTTTTTAGCTTTAAAATCTGGTTATGGGTGTTGTTATACATGATTCAGTAATAATGGTTGGTGATTATTTTTTTTCAAACTAATTTCTAATTATATTGATTAGATTGATTCTAATTGATATATGAAAAAACCAATTTGATGAAAATGTAATTGAAATTGTTAGGGAATATATTTTTTAAAAAATTACCCAATCCTAATGGAATTTGAATTTGGGGGGTAATTTGAAATTGATGTACTTTTTTAAAATTGATATGTGAAATTATTTTAAAAAACATTTCCTCAATTTGTTTATTAAAAAACTATGATTTGTTTTGAATATAAAATGAATGAAATGATAAAAACCATAGATGTTGTTTTTAGAAAGAAATTTCTATATTATAACTGAAACTGGGGAGGTGATATTTTGAACTTATTTGAAATTATTTTCCCATTAATGATTTACTTATTAAGACCATAAAATCATTGTTAGTTAATAAAATTATTGGGATAATCACATAAGGAAAATAATGTCATAATAATTAATTATCGATGAAATGTAAAGAGAAAAATTTAGTTTGATCATATTCTTGATGAAATATTGTTTAATCCTATTTATCTTGATCATAAGGGAAGTCTGTACACTAATTCGATGATCACTGATTTGAGTGTGTAAGGATAAAATAAATTTAAACTATTTATCATTGGGTTGATGACTATGTTTTTTATTTTGATTGCATTTATATATATTCCATTTATTATGAAATAAAATTACTCAAGAATACTGATTTATATAAACTATTTTATATATAATTATTACTTAATAAATTGTTTGAAATATTTTCCATCATTTAAAATTAAAAACATTTTTTCCATTAAAAATTAAATTTCACTACAATTCCCAGTATGATTAAAAGTGATTGATTAATTTGATATATTTTTATGACTTCATATTATTTAACACATGGTGATACCAAAGTTGGATTTTATCTCACACACTAACATTACCTTTGGGAATTTTTAGTTTTCATCTGCTAGGTCCAATCAATGGGAATACTCATTATAGAGGAGGTGGGTGTTCTTTATCATTTGGGTGCCGGAGTGACCAGTCCTTTAAGATGTTTAGTTATCTAATATGATTTATGTTACCTTGATGATGTTCTATTAGGGGTTTGATTATATCTATATGGGTCTGTTACAATATCCCATTGAAGTTTTTTAGAAATCTAATATGTATTTTTTATGTTCCAATGTCTTTTGTAAAATTTCTTCCCACATTTTTATTGTATGATTCCTTGTACTAATTACTAACCCACGTGGATCATGAACACTCTTTAGTCCATTTTGGAGTCTACTTGGGTGTTAGGGGAAAAGTGTATTTAGGCCGTTTTTGCAAATAAATTATTGGTTCATAATAACATACATGTCTTAATGAAAATAAATTGAGAAAAAACCCTCTACCTTATGCTTCCTTATGTAAAAATTGATATAACGTCATTTATAGTGGCTAAAAAATGTAATTAACATATACCATAAACATACTAATATTTATAATTTCATATATTCTTATTCTCTAACTTCTTATTACAGTTTCGTTAATAACCTCTCATTATTTTTATTGTTTCATGTGGTTATAGATTCTATTTGTCATTCATTTTTTATGAATTTTCTGGTTCATGAGAGTGTTATATATTTACATCATATCAAGAATAATAAAAATGATATAAATATTATACTTATACATCAATTATTCTTTTAAAATATATCATGAAATTTATTTTTGAAAAATAATGATGGTTACGATCATGGAGACAGTTGGTCGTACGTACGCATGATTAACATTTCTAAGTTGCATATATTATTATGAAACTTTGATGAGTAATATTTTAAATTTATATAACAATAATATTAAATTATTATTTTATTAAATATAATTATTCATTTCATCCAAGTGGTGTTGAGTTAAAAATATAGTCACATAACTTTGTGATGAAAATAAACATCACGTACACAATAGATGTTATCATATTTTAGTGATTAAAAATGTAAAAAATGACATTGATTAATTATCATTAATTAATGATAAATATGTTATTAAAATAATTTTATATAATTAAAATTCGATAAATTATTTAACTTTCTCCTTATCACCATTCATGTAATGCATTAGAGAATGATGGATAACATTTCATCGCATCTCGGTATTCCGTTGTAGACATTAAAAATTTTATCATATATCCTATGGAATGGAATATAAATAAGTTATATATATGAAATAATGATTCCTTTAGTATAAATATTTTTTAAATATCATGTTTATACATTTTATCTATCATCATACGCAACTATGAGATGTGCTAATAAATATTTGAAAGACATCGGTTCATGAGTCGGTAGTCCACCTTAAAAACGAATGGTGATTTTGTTACCAACATTATGTTTGGGGGGATGATTGTATATAATTACTTCAATATGAAAACATATTAATTTATTGATGTTAATAAATTTATTATATCACCAATATTTAAGAAAAACTTTATGAGGTGGAGGAATAAATTAAATAAATTTTTTGATGAAAAATGATACCTCTACTTCGGGTAACCACATTTATATTGCACCAAAAGCCCTCATAGGATTGATTTTTGACAAAAGTATGGAATCAATGATTATATTAATTTAATTATAATGATATTTGGTATGGTAATGGATTATAATAATGATGAAAATGTGTGAGTAAAAGAGGATAGGGTGTGGATTTTTATAAGGGAGGTGAGTATCACACTTGAGTGTTTTTAAAAGAAACTTGTTCAAATGTTACTAACATTAAAAAGGGCCCAAAATATATTATTAAATATAAAAATATACTTTAGTTTATATATATGGACATTTAGAAAAGTTTAATCTAGTTGTTCTATCTTATTAATCTTTTTCTCTTTTTTTTAACACAAGGTAAATCTATTTGAACAGTAACTAACATAATTAATTTATACTGTTTACACTACTGTCACATAAATGATCAGGTCTCCATCAAAACCAATGCAATACCTCGGTATAGGAAAGGCCTTGAGAGGAATTACCAATCCCCATAGTCTGACATAAGTGCTCGAATATCTTAAAAAAATGTTTGGGAAGGATTTACCTTAATTTAGAAACATTAAACAACCAAAAACAGTTAATAAAATGAATCTTAAAATTATATCCAAACAAGACTTTCATAAAATTCAGAACATAAATAAATTGTTTTAGGATATTTACAAGAGGTAAAAAACTAAAAGAAATTAGAAAAATGAACTCAAGGGTAACCATAGTGCAAGGGTCCACCATCCCCAATCCTTCTCTAAAACACCACACCAAGAAAGAAAGCTAACTATACGAACCGCCGAAACTAATAGAATTGTCTATACCTATGAATAATATTACAATTTATTTATACAACCACGGTTGTGTGTAGGGTGTGATTCTATGACCAATAGGTTAACAACTAAATGATTCCATGTGATAATCATTAAAATATAAAAAATCATGCATGTTAAGATTAAAAAATAAAAGGCAGATACAATTTTCTAGTGGTTGAAAAGTTAAATGATTTTTTTTTGAAGGGGGATGTTTTAAGGAATTAATTTTTTTTAATAAAATGAACAAAAAACTGAATTTTCTATCCATGAACACTATATACCGATGGTGAGTATTGTATAGCAGTGAGAACTAGTTAAAAGAACACACCAAGGCACTAGCTATATATCGGCCCCAAGTACCCAGTATTTTGGGGAAAAGTAATGATAATAAATATACATTATCATGAAAGGAACACTAGTACGAAACATACAAATTACCTAGTGGTATCCACCATTAACATAATAGTTTAGTTCGTATTGTCATCATCAAACAAGCTATGTGAAAGAGGAATGAAATCTATTCAGATCACTAGCATATTAGTACACATTTTCCCACCTAGATACATGAGTTTCCCTCTTTGTGATAAATCAAGTTCAAAATCTCATAAAATACAATTTTCACATGAAAATTACATTTAAAAAAACACACACACAAAGCTTCCCACAATAATGTCAGATAACACTCCATTCACATTTAAATTCATTTTAACATCGCACTCATAAAAAATAGCATGAATACATGTTTCACACCATTCTTACAATTTAATAAATCGTTTAAACAATTAAAATAATGTTCTAAAAACTTTTGACCTCATGAATCATAATTTTATCTTTAGAAATACCACATTAATAGCATACAACCACCAAAACAGTACATAAACATCCTTTGTACACTTTGTATAACTCAATAATCCACTTACAATTTTCATAAAACACTTCCAAGAAGTATAACAAATTTTTGGACATAAAACCCATTCAAAAAACATTTATTCAAGGAAAAAATAACACTAAAAACCTACCAATATAGATTTTGAAGCCTAATCCACATTTAATAAACCTTTTTGATATTTTATAAAATGAACCCAAATGATACACAGGAGTTGCACAAGAAAACACTCTAATTTATGAGGAAATGCAAAATTAATATTAAACACTCAACCAATTCCTTCAAAAAGGATGTCACAAAACAGAAAACATATAAGGATGAAGATAAATAATTAAATCATGAAATCTAAATCATCAACGAATTCTTACACTTGGAGTCACCTAACTTTTGTGTGAAACCCCCAAATTACTGTGTGAAACATCAACCGCACCACCACCACACCACAATGGTGTGAAAACAAACCTAAATAAACAAAATTTGATCATGATAACCCAAAGAAAACTATATTTATGAAACAATAGTTTATAGACAATTGGAACTTTTAGAATGTGGGGAGAATCCCTCTTGAAATGGAAGGAAAAATAAAGGAATCCACTTACTTGAGAAATATTGAACAAATCTCCCTAAATAAACTAATAGTCGATTCTATGAGCAGCCAAAAATGGATGTGAGGTTATAATAAGTCTAAATAGTATTATTGGAGAAAAATGGAGGGGAATGAGTAAAAAATGGATTGTTTATGAAATAAACAAATTAAATTTTTAAATATGGGCGATTTGAGAATCCTTGAAGAAATTCACCCTAATATACAATGAAAATGAGCTAAAAAGAAGGAAAATGGAACATAGGGCTATACCAAGGTCTTATGGGATCTAGTGAGAGGTGTAATGAAATTAAAAATGTTAAAATATGAATGATATACAAAATAAATAAATTATATCATTCAATATGGAAATACGCTCACAGGTTGGCCCAATGCTCAAATAAATCACCCAAGTCCACCTTGATTAGTAGTTATTAATGGGTCCAAATGGATATGGTTGTATAAATAGGTCATGATAGGCCATTTGGTATATATAATGGGATATAAATATCGAAATTAATCATTTATAAATGAACCAATTTTTTTTTTAATTTAGAAATGCGCTCACGGTTTGGCCCAAATTTTTAAGAAACCTCCACAATAAACAAACCCCGTAAAAGGTTCCACTAGGTGTGTCACAAATTAAATTCAAAGCCCCCTCATACTTAACTTACCTTTAAAAAAATACAAGGCCATATACCATCCAATACATTCAAGACAATTAACATAGTTAAAGAACACCAAAGACAACAAATCTAAGACCAGAACACACAAAAACCAAGAGAAAGATAAGAACCAAAATATGATTCGATGAAAATCATAGAATTGATGATCTGGGTGAAAAAATTGTTCCTAGAAAAATTCTTTTGACCCCTAAAAATACATATCAATGGAAGATGAATAAATTAAACCCATATAATAGTCTAAGATGGAATCACTTGTTGAGTTCTCCCACCCCCAAAAGGCCAAGACAGCTTTAGTTGATCAATAAAAAGAAGGGATACACTGACAATCCAAAATTTACACCACATAACTGAAACAATATAATATATTCAAACCAAATCCCATTAGAAATGATCCAATTCCTAGTTTACCCAAGAAAAAATTTGTTGGTTATATAGCTCTGATTGAGACTATATACCACTATTCCAAAACTAGGAACACAACTAAAATACTGATATGGGGGGACCTGAATGGACTCCCCACCATAAGAGCCAAAGTAATTTCCCATGAAAGAATTGGGAAACCCACAAGGGGATACCAAATAGGCTTCCACCATAAGGTATAGAAATACTTTATACATATTACACAAGAACCTATATGAGAAACATGGTGGCTCCCCCCACTATAAGAACCAACTTTCGTTACCAACTATAAATGGTTGAAATAAAGAATAGCCAATAAGATATAATGCCCATTGTAAAGGGGGTTGGTCAACAAAATGACAAAGATGAAAAGGAACTCCACAGTTCACTACTTCCATGGGAATCAAAATCCTTGAGTGAGCCCGACTATGAACAAGATCAAAGTGTTCCCACTAGCTTATTCATAAATATATAACTACACTGAGGGTTTCACACACAATAGCTCAAGGATTGGGTTTGACGAAACAAAACCACCTTGTCCTCCTAAAATTAAAAAGGGAATTATCCACCAACATAGAATACAACCATGAGGTATAGGGTCCCCCACATTACTTTCCACTACAAGAGACCACATTAAATGAAAAATCCACATCACAACCATACATATTTTCACATCCCACACCTGTGATAGAAGATAATCCAAGATCTCATACACCATTGGAAATTTCCTAACAGCGTGGAACGATTCACTTTGAGGCCTTTGGTTGTACCCATGATATTTGATGAATCTTTTTCACCGAAGTTAGGACCCAATGATCACAACACCACTTGAAAATCACTATCTCAAACTACACACCATTACCTGAATAGGGAATTAGGTGATGCAAATTCACTACCTATTTCACCCCAAAAAGAAGGAGCAGAAAAAACACACCAAATTAATCTTCACATAGAATAAGTCATTCAAATTTCTTAGAATATAAACACATATTCACATAATAAAAATCCGTAAAAAGGATCCATAACATCCACAAT
Organism: Viscum album; assembly: GCA_963277665.1. Lineage (NCBI taxonomy): Eukaryota > Viridiplantae > Streptophyta > Magnoliopsida > Santalales > Viscaceae > Viscum > Viscum album. Next base: position 598,201,115 of record OY728147.1, on the reverse strand, counting down.
TTCCCCTAAAAGAAAACACAACACAACAAAATACCACTGAACTGGACTATTTCAGGTTACACGGTCATTACTAGGAGTCAAACCTTGAATAGAGTTCCATGTAGATTGAAATTACCACAAGCCTTTATAATATCCTAGAATAACTAAATTATCCCAATGTACTTTCATAATATGATCCTTTGCCTCGATGATATTGATGAACGACCCAAATTCCCTTTAGGAATTCATTATACATTGACAACCCAGGATTTTTTTCACCTTTCGTACTGGAATTCCCCTTCACAACATACAAATAATCTTGTAGACACAATGGTGTCAAACATCTCCTCCAACGATATAATAAAGTCTAAAAACATGAGGAACCAAGGTGTATTATAAACATCTATAACAACTCTCTTGACATTCAAGGAACCAATTAACCAAAAAAGAGGGGGGTATACTCAACCCTGATACATGAGAAGAGAATTTTTACATCAATCAAATAGAGGTCCTTCCAATAGAGAATCACACGTGGTTGCATATCAATCATTCATTAACTATTTATAGGGGTGTACCATAGAAAAAATTAAAATCCAAGAACCCAACGAAGTTGGTCCTTCAGTCAAAACATACCTCAAAATAGGTCAAAACACATGAGGAGAGAAAATGCAAGGGCTTCCTGAGAATTTTCTCACAAAGGTCCACCAATCAACACATCAACACAACTTAACAACAAAACAGAAACCCAAAACACCAATAAAATAATATGGGTTCCTGATCTAAATAAACCCCACCACAACATTCACAAAAACAAAAATAGTCACACAAACCTAACAGGTTATTAAGTCATCAAATTTTACCTTAAAATAATATATTTGAAAATAAACGTGTCGGAGGTTGGTGCCTCCACAAATTCTACCCCATGGGCCTTACACATGCATGTTTGCATGCCACATCGGTCTCCGTCATCATATACATACCAAAACTCACCAATCCATTCCTTTAACCATCCATGTTTCCTTTTATATCCATTAATATGGTCACTCATTGAAATATCAAAGGTTAAAAACATTATTTCTACTATTCAAAACCAATATAATCAACTGACACATCCTTTTTATCAAAAATAAAAAATACTAAATCAAAACCCAATTTATATATAACAATACTTTTTAGGAAAACACCAATAATTAATTAGAACTCACTTTCATGTGATAAAAAATAATTTCAAAACATCTTATCCCATTTCAAATAACTTCTAGTTTTGTGACAAACTCCATTTCATTAACACCCATTAATTATAAAACTCATTTCTCCTTATTTAAAACAAGTTCCTAGAAATCCACAAAAGTAATCCAAATACCACCAATTACCATATAACAATTCATCTTCAAAAACCATATATAAATTCAAAAAACAAAATTCTACTCAAAATACTTTTAAACATTTCGTAAAAATCTTTTGAAATAAATTTTCAAAATTAGCCAAAACATAATTCACACATTAAAAAGAGGTGTAGAAACACCCATTTAATATTTCTGAACCATTTTGAAATTTCATTTCAATACTTTAAATAATCCAACCATTTCTACTTTATAAGAATAAGATTTAAAATAATTTAATCTTCTTAAAATCAATCCATTGTTTTTTCTTTAAAACCATGTATCCATAATTCCAAAATAAAACGACACAAGAAAATAAGAGCGGAAATTAGTATAGGATGGTGGATTATATTTATATTTAGTGGTAATATGCTAATCACTTCCCATAAAATAGAATGATCTATGAGAATATCTCCAGTTCCACATGGCTTTCATGGCCCCACAATCTCACTAAGACCATTAACCCGAAAATCTTTTTATTTCTCCAATCATCAATGAACCATGAGATCAACATAACTCAGATATAACCCAACTATTTTTTGTTACATGATTCTTGTCATGAGGTGTTCTACCTAGGCACACTACTCATAATCAGTATGTCATGTTCTAACTATCCTAGCTCTGATCTTCCCAGACTCTTTCTCAAAAGAACATGACACAAAAATCGTGAACATGCCTCTGATACCGTTTTGTCATAAACAATATCTGGTCTCCATAATAACAAATTCCTAGCCCGGTTTGTAAAAATATCAAGGGGAATTCCCAATCCTTACGAGTTGGAATGAGTGATTAGGTATCATAAAAAATTTTGGAATGATTTACCAAAATTTAGAAGAATTAAACAACCAAAACACTAAATAAACTGAATCTAAAAATATAATTCAAACAAGCCTTTAAAAAAAATTACAAACTGAAATCCTTGGTTTTAGAAAAATCCGAAGAGGTACGCAACTCAAAATTAGAAGAAAAAGGTATTCAAGGTATACCACATGACAATGCTCCATCATCCCCAAGAATTCTATACAATGCCTCACCAATAAAGAATGCTAACAACCAAAACCAATAGAACTAAATGCTTTGGACATACCTGCAACAAATATTTCCAAGTCCACTTACACTCAAGGGTATATGTATGGTGTTATCTTAATACCAATAATATTCCTCCCAAAATATTACATGTGATAATCATTATAAGATAAAAATATCTCATTTTTTCATAGAAAATAAATGGTAGCAACAATTTTGTAAAGGTTTCATATTTATATGAAAACATTTTACAAGGGGGGATATTTTAAGAAATGAACACAATTAAATAAATTTCACAAGATATTTAATTTTTCAGGGAAACACACCATATATCGATGGTAAGAATTATATATTCAATGATCACTAGTCACAAGAACACCCCTAGGTACTAGCTAGTTATGGACCCCCATATCTTGTATTTCGGTGAAAAGTAACCAAAAAATATCTATTCTCATGAATGATCTACTAGTTGGGAACATACCCATAACATTGTGGTCCCCGCCATTATTATAATAGTTTAGTTAGTGTTGTCATCATAAATTATGCTATGTGAAACAAGGATGAAACCACCTCAGATCACTAGCATACTAGGAAAAGTCTTCCCACCTGGACACTCTCATTTCCCTCTTTGTGCGCAATCAGGTTCCACATATCATCAAATACCATTTCCACATGAAACTTCCATTTAAAAAACATACACCCACCAAATATCCTAAAACCATTCACATAACACTCCATTCACTTTCAAATTAATTTTAACATTGTACTCACAAAAAAGTTCTCGTAAACATATTAAACACTGTTCTTACATTTTAATAAAACATATGAAAAAATCATAAAATGTTCTCAAAGCATTTGAAATCACAAACTATCATTTTCTATTTCAAATCCCCATTTCAATAGGAAACTCCTGCTAAAACATTACATAAACATCCATTTCACAATTTGTATGACTCAATAAACCATTTGCAGTTTTTATAAAACACTTCCAAGAAGTATAATAATGTTTTCAACATAAAACTCATTCAAAACCCATATTTCAAGGAAAAAAGCACACCAAAACCTAACCAAACCAGATTTCGTATCCCCTGACATATTTAATAAAAAGAATCATATGTTATAAAATGACCACAAATGATACACAAGAAAAACACAATATTTCAAAAACAAATTTCATCATTTAAATTAAACACTAAACCAATTCCATCAAAATCAGATTTCATACCACAAAAAATAAAAGGAACAGAGTAAATAATTAAATCATTCTACGTAACTCATCAAATAATTCTTATACATGGAATCATTTTCCTTTTGTGTCAATACCCCGAAATTTTTGTGTGAAACATGAAATAAACAACAACCGCACCACAGGTGAGTGAAAACGAGTCTAAATAAAAATAATTAGACCAAGAAACACAATAAAAAACCCCTTGTTCGAATTTATTGTTTTTGGACATTTGGAACCTCAAGAAAGAGGGGAGAAACCCTATGTAAATGGAGGGAATGAGAGAGTTATTCACATACTTAAGAAACATTGATGAAGTCTCCCCAAATACACCAATAGTTGAATCTCCAAATAACCAAAATTGTAAAGGGGTTCGAATAAGGATGAGGAGGTTAAGTGGGGACAGAAATGGGGGAAAAGAGTAAAAAATGAATGATTTATGAATGAAACAATATCCCATTGAAAATATAGACTATTTGAGAAATATTGTGGAAATTATCCATAATCCCCACAAAAATGATCTCCAAAGAGGTAAAATGGATCATTGGTTCTGTTTAGGGTGTTTTTTACTAGAGTGAGAGGTGGAAAGACAAAAAACATGATATAAAATTAATTTTTTATAATACAATAAAAAAATTATTTTCTTAAATCTAGAAATGGGCTCATGGGTTGGACCAATGACTAGATAAATCATCCAAATCAACAAGTATTATGAGTTCATAATGGGTCAAAATAGATATGGTTGTCTGAATAGGTCAGGTGATGCAAAAAAAGTTTAATGGGTGAAAAAATTTAAAATATGAAGAATTTATAAAAGAGTCTAATTTTATTTTTAAATCTGGAAATTGGCTCCCAGTTTGGCCCATATAAAGAATAAACCACCCCAATAAACATAACCCACAAAAATTACAACTAGGAGTGTCACAAATTTAATTCCACGACACCTAATACTTATATATTCCCATTTAAAACAACAAGTCAAAATACCATCAATGTCATTCAAGACAAATGACATCGATCATGAACACCTGAGACACCAAATCTACTCCCAAAACACCGAGAAATCAATAGAAAACTAAGAACCAAAATAAAATTCAAAAGATATCATGGAATTGATGATCCATGTGTGAAAACAATTAATTTGTATTAAAATTTTTAATGACTATATTATACAATATAATTTATTTTTATTTGAAATATGGTAGGAATTTTTAAAAATTACATTCAAATTAGTTCAATGTTGATTAATAAAGTTATTTCTGCAGACATGACGTGAAACTAGGTTTTTCAAAGGGTATGTGGTCAAATGTTAATTTGATTTTGATGTGTGACGCATGGGGTGGCTCGAGCTTCATAGTGTAGTGCAGAGGATAAAGAATACAGTTATGGGATATGTGGTGGATGATGGGTATGCATAGTGGATGAAAGAATCTGATCAACTCTATAAAGAGTATGACCTACTACATGGACAACACACTCAAGGGAACATGATATCCAATCCACACAACAACAGAATTTGGTTGAGGCATATAATTGGGGGATTTATGATGTTGGATCACAAATCTACCCTATATATTGACAATCAAATAATGAATAAGTTCAATGGAAAAACAAGGATAATCCTCACACAATGGATAGAAACAAAGCATAGGCTCTCATTTAAATCCATAATTCCATACAAGTTTCACGGGGTGGCTATTTTAGCCTAGGTGGTGGTACATTTGTCAAGTGGTTAACACCATAAAGTCATAATGGATAAAATAATTTTTCCCTTAAATTTAAAAATATAATGTCTACAAAATACATTTTGGAAAAGTAAGACACAACTTTCCAACAAGCCTGCTGGATTTAAAATTGAGTGAATGTCCTAATGGATTTTTCATTAGTGTCCAAATATGCCATTCTAGAATAATCAATGTAGGTAACACTTCCCAAATTCATGAAACCATGTGGGTCAATATTTAAACATCATTATTGGGATTGAATAAGTAATATTATGGGAAATTTATCTCCATCTATGTATGGAATGGTCCATTTGGGAATTTAATGAATCATGGTGTGCCCCCATTGTAGCATTGGGACCCTTTAATCTCTCTCATATCATTGGTCCATGAAAATACAACTCCTCCACCTCAGCAATTGACTTGGTGCCATTGAAATGGTTCTCATCATCCCCCCCCCACTGGAAAACGAGTTTTCTTCCACTCTCAATCTTCTAAACACAAAAGGGGAAGGTTAGAAACAAAGCAAGTGGAACATACACCAAACTCATCTAGGAGTGTTATCTTGTTAGAATTGTTGTTAATTTTCTCAATAACTCAAAATAGTCCATGTCCTCACGGCATGTGTTTTGATTTATATTTGTCAAGAAATCATTCCTTCTGTATATGAATCCATATAATGTCACAGGGCTCAAACACCACTTTTTTATGAACATTGTTTTCTCAATTAATGTATTTCTAGGTCATCCTTTTGAAATTTATCCTATAATTTTCAAGGAATTTCTTAATGAATTTTTCAAACCCTTTCCCATCCATATTTCTTGATTCATGTATTGACAAAGTAATGATATCAATTTGTGAAAGGGGTTAAAACCAAAAAACAATTTCAAATGGAGAAAATTGAGTTGTGTAATTCTTGGCCTTGTTATATGTGAATTCCACATGTGGTATACCCTACTCTTAATTCATGATGTTCTTCATGAAAATTTTTTGTATAAGGGATGATATTTTATGATTCACCATCTATTTTTTTCAATCAGTTTGCAGAAGACAACTAGTGAAAATTATTATCTTTTTTCCATGTTTTATCTACAATGTCATCCAAAATTAACTAATGGGTTTTGTTTCTTGGTCTGACATAATAATCCTTGGAATTCCATGTAGTTAGAATTATTTCTAAAATAAAAGTATTCAATGATAGTGGCATCATCTGTTTTGTGACAATGAATAAAATGTAATATTTTTTAAAATTGATTTGACCAAAACCAAAATGAAATCTCTCCCCCTCAAGTTCTGCGATAACCCCAAAAAAGGACATTGACATATTATCCCAAGGGGTGTTGGGTATTGGGAGAGTGAGATATAGTTCATAAGGGTTTATTATTGTTTTGGATTTATGGAAAACAATGCACATTCCCATAAATTTTTCAATATCTCAAGATATCCTATTCCAATAAAAATGCTCACTATGAAAACATAGAGTTTATGAAACATCAAAATTTCCAACTAACACACCCAATTGCGACTTCTTCAGCAAAAGAAAATGGTATGAGAAATTTGGAATGAAAATATTTTCAATCTAATATTGATCATTTCTCTACTAAATCTAGGATTACAATGTTTATAAGGTTACCTAATATCACTATAAATGGCATATAAATCATTAATTCATTCCAAACAAAGAATTTTTCAATCCAACAACAATGAAAGATAATATCTTTGTGAAAGTGAATCGGCCATAGTAAATTTTTAGCTTTTTTATGCATGATGAAAAATAGAAATGATTCAATGAATTCAAGACATCTAGCATGTCCCCTATTTAGTTTTTGTTGGCTCCTATGATTTTTAAGAGCCTTTTGATCAGAATGGATCACAAATTCATTATTCCAAATGTAATATTTATACATTTTCTAGAACTCTAAACAATTATTACAACTCTTTATAATATGTATTGTAGTTTAGAGTTGGTCCATTTAACATCTCACTAAAATAAGAAATATGCTTACCTTCCTGCATGAGTACACCACAAATAACAATTTTTCTTGATTCAAATTCAATTTCTAAGGTCTTACCATAATCTGGGAGTGCATGTAGTGGTATGTGGGTGAGTCAATCATTGAGGGAATAAAAATGATTCTCTTGAGTTTTCCACGATTTGAATGGAACATTCTTATTTTTAAATTCATCCATTTGTGGTGCCAGTGTGACAAAGTCCTTCAAAAATCTTCTGTACAAACTATTAGGCCCCTGAAAACTTCTTACCATACCAAAATATGTTGGTGTTGTCCATTCTTCTATATCTTAGATCTTATCAGTGTCAACTTCATCACCATATCCTCTCACAACTAATTCACGGAAAAAATCTTATCATGGAAAAATTCACACTTATTGATGTTTCCACACATGTTTTCCAACCTTAACACCACTAGGACTTCCCTTATGTTATCTACATATTCATGAAAACTCCTACTATACACCAGAATATCATCAATGTAAACTACCACAATGTTTCAAATATATGCACTAAAGGAATGATTAATTAGCATCATAAATGTGTTATGTGCATTTGTGAGACCAAAGGGCATGACGAACCATTCATAAAGGCCTTGAATTTTCATAAATGTTTATTTCCACTCATCTCCATATTTCTTTCTAATTTGATGGTAGGAACTTCTTAAATAATTTTTTTAGAAAATATTATATCAATTTAACTCATCTATAATGTCATGTAACTTAAGGATGGGATAACGATACATGAGTGAGATTTTATTGATGGCTCTACAATCAATGCAAATTCCTTATGTCTCATACATATTTGGTATTAGAATTACTAGTACCACCCAAAGATGTAAGATCTCTATAATATACCCCAAATCTAATAGAACATTTACAAACCATTGAATTTATTTTCTATCCATATGGGTTGGTGTGATGTGTAGGATTGTTCAGTAGTGATTCTCGGGGCCTGAGGTCAATTTGATTCTCAAAACCTCTAATGGGAGGAAAAAAAGGTGCAACCTCTTCAAGAAAAACATCATCATATTGTTGTAACAAATACTCAATAACATGCAGAGAAGAAGACATTAAGTTTTTAGTTTTAAACATATCCTCTTTGTACATAAGTAAAAAAATATTTTTCCAAGAGATAAAAGCTTCCCTATCATTGCTATTTTTCGCCAACAGTACAATTTTCTATCCTCTAAATTAATTTTTCCCTGTTTATTTTTCTCTTCTCTCCATTTGTTTTCTTGTCTCCTTTTTATTTTTCAATTATTCTCTCTTTTTCATTTTCTCTCAATTTTCCTCATCACTCATTTTCATTCCCTCAACATGTGATCATCCAAAATTTTAATGGGGGACATGGGGTTGATGGTTATAAAATCCCCTTAGAGTAAAAAAAGAGTGATGATTCATGAAACGGTTATGAGTAATGTGTTGGTTGTATTGTCACTGTCGTCAAAACAAAAAATGAAAATCCTTCATCGGAACAACATAAAAAACATCATATTTGTATATGTCGATAGTGGAAATTACCTTCACGTTCATGGTTACATTGAGATCAATGAAACCATCTAACCACTGAATATGGTATGGATTTTGATACCTCAATATTGGGAGTCCAAACTTCTCCACCAACTCTATGATCACCACATTTCATCAACTTTTCCCATAAATAATAATGATACATATCTTCCCATTGATCTTACATTTTGTATAGAAAATTTTCTCTCACTTATCCTCTCCAACATTCATTTGTGGACATAAAACTATAATAATGACATGAATCTCATAATCTTCTTAAAATCCTCAAATATCAATTTCTGGATATTCTTCATCCACCCCTTCCAGGATCACTCCATTGGTCTCCCATTCTCTATTATTGTTGATGGTGATGTTGAAAAGGGTTGCGAACTCATTAGAAATTTAAACCCTACCTTTAAATTTGTAATAATTAATATCACAATTAATAGTTTAGTTATCATCAAAAGTATATTTCATAGGAGGAATAATTACCTTATCACTTTTTCAATCAACCACCTCTTTTCCCTTGGATGTTTCTACAATCGCCTTCTTCATATTTCTCCATGGCATGAAATGGTTAGTGGGATTCCTTATATTGGTCTTCCATTTTATTTTTTGATCGAACATGGCGGCTTGATGGATCGTATATTGTATTTCCACATGGTGGAACATCTCCACATGATCATAAGTCTCTTGATTGAGCCCATGTAAAAACCATTCCATGGTTGCCTCTGGATCTTCCTCAATGTTTAACTAAATCATGGAAATTTTCATTTACTTGTACTAATCTTCTACGATCTTACTCCCTTTGGTTTGGCATTGAATCTTGTCATGGAGATATCTATTGTAGTGTGAGGGAAAAAACTACTTCTGTGTGCTTATCTTCACATTTTCCTTAGTTTGGATATGACGTCCTCCATATCGGGATATCTCCTTTCGAACATGATCACAAAATATTAATGGATAATAAATGAATTCATGCATGGAATTTTTTTACATATTTCTCCTCGAAATAGGTATGACATGAAAACACTTTCTCAATCTACACCTCCCACTCTAAGTATGCTTCTGAATAACTTTTCCCTTGAAAATAAGGTACCTTCACCTTCATGCCACCAAGTATGTCATCAACATGTGTTACCCTTTGGACTCAACTTGGTTATTGGTAAAACCTCTTAATTTTTGGAACATATTCAAAATCACAATCAATTTTTTACATCTAATCATCCGTGATGTGGGGGCGATGAGGTGCCAGAGCTCGCCATGGGTTATCATGGATCATCCTTGGGCTTGGCTGATTCTCCAGGTTAACAGTCCTCTCTTTTTGTACCTCCAACATCCAATCAATAACCCTCTTGAAATGGATCACTAAATATTGAATTTGGTGTGATGTAGCTTCGGGTGCGGGGGATCTACTTTGGATTCCTCCATAGCTATCATGAACGAGAATCTTTCCACGATCGTATACCATAATAATTAACACCAACTCAAACACACAAGAAGACACCAACACATGGAAGGATATATACTCACACACACAATATGTACACACACACACAAACACAATGATATAGACTTATACACATGTACACAAGAATATGTAAACACTAACACTCACAGATACATGATTTTCACACACACACAAGGATACACACTCAAGAATGTTTTTTAACTAATTTCTCTCCACTCTCAGAACTCAATTTAAATCCCATGATCTTGTGAAATATAATACCTTTATAAAGGTGATCATGTTCCTTAAATGCTTCCACTTTGAAGATTGTATTTGAGGATGGTTTAACACAACTCTCTGGAGTAGTAAAAGGATTAAAAATGGTAAAGAGTCATAAAATGGTAAGAAATATGGGTAAAATTGTTAAAGAAGGGGTTTTAAGGTGCTATGTGGGTTTTACATGATGATATAAGGTAAGAAAAATAAATAACAATATGAGCACAAAATGATAGGATTATGAGGAAAAAATGATGGAAAAAGATATGTATGGAAATATAAAATGCTAATAATGTAATGCACGATGATGATGTAATTGGATCTGGTTTTTTTATTTTTTTCGTCAAATATCCCCAAAAAGTGTTCTACTTAGTGTTTTAATGTCCTTGATGATGAATGAAGAGTATGAATTATTTTTAAAACCTATAAATTAAAGTATTTTCTTAATTTAGAAATGCCCAAAATGAGGAGTTGTGAAAAATAATTTGTGTTTTTTTCGCATACAAATCACATATAGTGAATTTAAGGTGAAAAGAATATTGATGAATAATTGAAGTAATGTAAAAATATGTCAATATTGCACAAAAAGGCCTATTCTGATAGTTTTCAAAGAAAATTTTATGTTAAATGGGTGGATAATAAATAAATATAATAAGGGTAGTGGAAAAAAGTATTGTAAATGAAGGTATGGATTCTTACCGGGTCTACCGAAGATCTGATACCAAATGTTGTGTGATGCAGGGGTGACCCAATCATCACGGTGTTGGGAAGAAGATGAAGTATGTGGTTCGAGGCTAAGTGGAAGATGATGGGTAGGGATAGGGGATTCAACTTTTCAATCAATGCTTAAGAGGATCACCCAACTACATAGGCAACACACTTAAGGGAGTGGTGTGATATCCAATCCACACAACAATGCACTTTGGTTGAGACATGGAATTGAAGGTATATTGATCGTGGATCACCAATATAACATGTAAATTGACATGGGAGGAATGAACAAGGGGAGTGAGAAAAATTAAAACAATCCTCACACAATTGAGAGAAAAAATAAATAAGCTCTCAATTAAATCATGAATTTGATACAAGTGGCATGTGGGAGGCTATTTATGGACAATGGGATAATACATTATTTAATGATATAATACCCTAATGTAATAATGGCTAAACTACTTTCCTCACTTAAATTAAAATAGATTAAGTCTACCAAATACATTTTGGAAAAGTAGGACACCACTTTCCTACTAGCCCAACAAATTTAGCATTCAGGACATAAGCCACCAGATTTTACTTTAGTGTCCAAATATTCCATTCTAGCATGCTACATGTGGTAAAGGATTCCCAAATTCATGAAACCATGTTGGAAAAGATTTTAACAACATGTTTGGGCTTGAATAATTTATATTATATACCCATTTTCTACATCCATGAAAGACAATATCCATTAGGCCTTTAAAGAATCAAGATAGGCCCACATTGTAGTATTGAGCCTCTATAATCTCCCTCGCGTCATTGGTCCATGAAAATACAAATCCACTAACTGAGAAATTGATATGGAAACGTCGAAATGGTTCCTATCATTTTTGATAAAAATTTAAAATTAAAAAATTAGAATTACTACCATGAGATAAATTAGATTATTTGATACAAAATTTGATTAATTTTACATTAAATCTAACTGAAGATATAATTTTACATTTTAAATTATTAATATGAAAATGATGCTTTAAAAATGATATTTTCATTATTCATCAAAAAATAAAATATATCATAAGAAATATAAAAAAACACCATTACATAATTTTTATGTCTTGATTTGAAAAATTATGTCTAGTTATTCAAATTAATATTTTGTTTGTAGTATAAATTTATTATAAATAAAGTCTGCAATGTGTGACTACTCAATATTTTTAAATTTTTTTTGTTTTAATAATAAAATCACATTATTTTAAATTATTATTAGTTAATGTATAATCAATTAACAACACTCATTTTCATGATTTATTTTTACTCTTTATAATTTTGAATTTAATGACTTTGTTATAATGGTATACTATATTAGGGTTCTTTTAGAATCATTGTTGTGATTTCGTTAAGCTATCAAAATGATTAAATATAAAAGAAATATATTACGTGGATTTTTGAAGCTTAAAGATTTATATCACATTGAGTATAAAAAATAATGGCATTATTTTAAAATATTAGGATTTTACATTAACCGCTACTTAAATAAATTTTGTATTCTAAATTTTAACTTGATCATAATAATCAATTTCTTGTCACTTGGAAAAACCATTGTCGAAAAACCCACATATTAAAAATGGTTTAATAAAACATCCTATTAATTTCATAGAAATTGAAGAACCAATTTCAAATATATTAAATACAAATGAGGTCTCCAAATAGGAGAACAGAAATTGGATGTAAAAGCACAGACATATATGAGATGAATTGAACCCAAATAATAATGGAGAGTGATATATACCTTGGCTTGGATGATGTCCATAACAGGAAATAAATAATACAAGAAGGTGTGAAACATTCATTGATAGACTAAAAATGATGATAATAACAGAAAATTATTATTTTAATATCATTCGAAAAGTATGGAGGAATTTATTTTTGTTATATTAATAGAAGGGAATATAAATAAATGATTTATTTTTTATTTCCTTTGAAAAACATCATCATTTGGTTGTTCTTAGATCAACTTACATTTCATTTCAGGCTCTAATAAATGTGTATCCAATATAGATTTTTTATTATTGATGATCAAAAAAATTATTTGATAATAATATCCATATTATAATGATATGTTATTCCATAAATCTTCTGTTATTATTATATAAAAAAGTAGTTATAGGTTATCCATAAATCTTTATATGGTGTCGAAATACATTAATAACGAAAATCACATCCAATTTCCAATGTAAACTATTTCATAAATCGATATCCTTTTCAATCATACAAAATATTATGACCCAAAAAATTAAATACAAGGTCTCAAAATTTTAAAAATTAACTTATAATTATTTAATAAAACAATATGATGTAGCAATTAATCACGACATAAAAACATGTGAATACCTTCATCATTTATTTTCTTTGAGTATGGTAAGGACATTAATTACCATAAAAAATTATTAAAAAAATATGGTAATCAATATTAATTAATAATGAAATTTGTTTTGGATATATATTATTAATTTGAAAAATTCTGTGAACACCATTACTGATAGTGTAAATCATAATGTCATAAAATCATTATCTATCTCATGGTATTCCGTATTGTCTAGTTTTCTTTATCCATATCAATTATATCTTTATTAGAACATAATTATATCAACATAATTATCATATTCAATATTATCATTAAATAAATCATGTGTTTTCAAATAAGTTCAATTTGAAATTGAATATTCTTTACTGGTCATCAGTATCATTCAACATATTATTTAAAATATGCAAGAGAAAAGTACTACAGTTGAATACTTATACACTTTATAGTTCATATTACCATGATATCATTGAAAAAAATAATCAAATTACATTATAATAGAATTCAAACATAATAACATTAATCACCAAACACTGTTTTTTTAATAACTAAATATTGACTAAATTCCATTTGCTAAGTTTTCATTATATTCCGATGATGGTTGGGGAATTCATTTTTGTAGCAACCCATCTCATTAATGTATAATCATTTATCATTGGAATCAATTTTCATTCCATTGGAGTAAATATTATGGTGGAATTTATATCCATACTTCTAGAAAACTCTCATGCCCTTTATAAAAGAACAAGGGTGTTTCTTTTCACAATTATAAGACGTGGAGAAATACATTTTCTGTTAATCCCTTTACTTGTATTTTTTCATTCCTTATTATTATTCTCCTTCTTCCTTATAGATCCATTATACATAAATAATTTATTATTAGTAATTTCAGCACAAGATATTTTGTGCTCGTATGAAGAAATATTTTGGGAGACTATTTCCATTCCATATATTGGCATCATTATGTCAAAAAAATGATCTTTCTTACTCTTAAGATTATAGTTATTAATTTCATTCCCATTAATTTATCTTGGGGAATTTACTAAATAAGGATTACACTAGAGAATATCATATAATTATGAATCATAATTTATAATCTCAAAAAAAGTGAACTACATAAATGTTTTTTAATTTTATGCATAAAATATCCCATAATCTTAAAAAAAATCTTTGAGGATATCTCTATTACAAATCCATCATAGTGGATTGAAATGAAAATTTCATTTATGTTAAATACAACCCATAGACTTGTAAAAATAGGTGAATAGTAAGTCTTCTTTTCACGGACTTGGTGAATATCACGTTTATATCAATTTTACATTTTCAGAGTTATTACATCTAAGTACCATTGTTCCAGAACAACATCCACATATAGTATCTAGATAAGGATGTATTTCTATGAAGAACCACACAATTACATACCTACCAAAATTGTAGAATGATATTCTATACATATGTTTAGATTATGTATTTTAATCTATGTTTTTCTTAATCTAGTTCCCAAACATTCTGATAAACATCATATTATACCTACTTTATTGATGTAAATGTAGAAACATAGAGATAATTCATTATTTATTACATTGGAATATATAAAAATAAACAATTCATGAAGGGCCTGTTTTTTTTTAAAATTTTGTAGAACCAGATACATATATGATACCCATTTAACATAATGATATATTATATAAATACTGAAATTTTAAAAAACCAGTCAATAACTCATTAGATTAATTTTACTTCATACCATGGGTTTTGGAAACGCATTATGGGCAACCTCAATAGCTCAGGAAAAGAATTTTATAGTGTAATCCATTAGGAATCAATAATCATAATAAAAATTTGTGAGTAAATAAATGAAAAACATTCCATTAAATATATAAAATATCATGATTATATAAGGAATAATCAACATAAAATGTTAAATAATTAACAAAAATCACTTTTAAATATCATGACTACTATTATATGATAAAGAATAATAAACTTGGAATTGTAAATAACATTACACACATGTCATTTAATAAATAATCTAAAAAATATATGCATCCTTGATAATAATAATAATAAATTATCTATTAATGATGTAAATTCATAATTGTCTTATTTATTGTGCTATAAAAAGGATTCTTATATATTTAAAACCATTCAAAAAATAGTTTCATATAAGATTCTAAAACTCATCACTGTTTGAAAACTGATTTTTTATAAGACTATTGAGGCACTGAGGGGTTATACAAAATATAAGACTCACACATCAGTAATTTTTGAAAATAATTTCTCTTATATCAAATGATTGAATTATTTCATGAATAAATATTAATTATCATTGAATATATGTATTGCGTAAAGGGTAAATATTTATCAATAAATCATTAACTAAAAAATTACATTTAATATAAAATACATTTTTAATATTGGTATAGGTTTATATAATAATCATATACATCAATAATTAATATGTATATCTAATAGAAATGTAATTTACAGTGAAACATTATTGACTGAAATTTAATTCTTCAATGAAATGTTAACAAACGCAAATTATTGTAAAATTTTACACTAACTTTAAAGAATCAGTAATTTTTTAGTCAAATTACCTTTGACGAAATAATTCAATTTTTTTTGAAGAATTAATGGATAATGATTTTACCAGTCAATGAAATAGCATGTAATCCAAATAAATGTTAATAAGATCATAATATCATATAAGTCTCTATGGAATGTAAACTATGATGAAATTCCTTATCTCACACATCCATTTGGTAGAACATTTTTATCATACATCATAGTTTTTATAAAAATTATATTAACATATACTATAAACAAATAAATATTTATAATTTTATATGTTATTTTTTATAACATTTTATCACCTGTTCATGAATAGTATTTTATTATTTTTATTTTTTTCTTGCTTTTATTACCTTGTCTTATAATTCTTTATTTGACATGAAAGTTCTATTTATTTTGTAAATTATAAAGTTTAATAATCTATATAATAAAATTCATGAAATAATTATCTTATTTTATACATCAATTACACATTTATGAATAATCATGAATTATTTTACTGAGAAATGAAAGATGTTATGATCATCGATATAGTAGGTCATACAAACACATGAGTAGCACATCCATTTATCAATGATCCTTGTGTAATGTAGGTAAGAAATATTTTACTTAAAAAAATATCAGTATACTTTATTATTTATTTCAATATACTTATACATTTTATCCAAGTGCTGTGGTGATGAAAATAGAGTCACATGCCTTTGTAAAGGTGGAATTCCACCTGTACAAAAACAATGTTGTCATCCTTTAGTGAGAGAAAAGTTAAAAAAATAAAATTATTTATTTAATTTTCATAATGATATTTTTGTAATGAAGATAATGATTAGGTCATATACATCACATATATTCATTAACATTATCATTATCAACATCCATGTAATGAATCATTAAATTTCCAACCAAATCACTTCAAATGGTGGTAGTCCACCTTACAGGAGAGCAACATTATCTTATCCAATACATAATAGAAACTAAAAAAGAAATTTATGATCCAATGAATCCATCGGTATAATTATGTATTACATTATATATATATATATATATATATATATATTAGATCTATCAATAATCCCATCCATGAGAGTTGATAGTGGATTATGTAATAATATCGGTTAGTAAGGAGATAATATTTTATACTCACAATTGTGGATTTTGTAAAACATTTATTGGAAGTGGGACTGGTTATAAGTCATTCCCATAATGAGGTGACATAAGAAAAAAAAAATCTTGTTGAAAAACAGTATATCTTCTTCATGTACCATTAATATGATTTAACCAAAATGTAAGTCCATAGCCTTAAACATTACATAATCAAGAATACTGTTAATAAATCACATTGAGGTTCTTTTTAGGTTTAGATCTTCAGATAATTAGGTCATTACTTATACAAAACAACTTGAATATTACAAGTAGACACGTATACTCACTATCAACTTTTTTACATTAATAAAAAACTATTTAAAAACCTACATGTTTAGTTCCATGATTTAAACAACAAGTCTTTTCCATGATCCCATCCAGGCCCCTATTTATCTTTATGTCCTACGAAAAACCATTCAAAACATGGGATGAGAATAAAAAAGCTCAGTAAGGGATACAAAAATGAGGAAAACTATTAGTTTGTTAAAACAACAGGTATAAAATGAATACCATTTCATAATTTAATACCATTCACCAATAATAAGTAGCAAAAACACTTCTCTATGTATAATCTCATTGCATATCATTTTTTTAAGAGAATGATTACCATAAATCCAATAGAACGAAACATATATCATGTTTAGGTATCTTGGGATGTAAACATACTTAAATGGAATAACCATATGGTCTACTTCCACACATATCACTAAATGTAAAATCCATACGGCTGAATTCCATACCCAATGCGTTGGAGGTTATAACGTAACCACCCATCCTTGGTTTATCACTAAACCACCCTTCCTTTTGTTTATCATGTAATGACCGGTCAAATTTCCAAGTACCAGTATAATATCATAACACATAAAATATTGAAAATATCAATATTTCAATAATAACATTTCATTTTCAATCATAATATATCATTTCAAGATACTAAAATAATCAATCTATTCAAAAAATCCATTTTCAATACCAATACACCCAAAAAGGGAATAATGGATTTCTTTTCCTTTAAAAAATATTAATGCTTTTAGAGAAATCCAAATACCAATTATGGCGACGGGGAGTTCATTTTTGCCGCAAACGTTAAAAACATTCCTTTTTTCATTTAGTAAAATGGTTCATATAAAAAAGATATCCATTGAATGAATTTTAAATTCAAAGGGGTTTATTATACACTGTATAAAATAAAGAGGTGTATATTATCAAAATATGCCTCAATAAATAGAGATTGAGACAAAGTCTCATACCTTGTGTTTGAATTGTCTTGTTCATTCTTTATATCCATGAATAATAAACATACGTTAATTTATACTTGCTTCAGAACCATTTTCAGGTTTATTTTACCTTTTATATCACTTAGTACCTTGTTATAACAATCATATAATTACTTAAGATCATGACGGTCATTTTTCAGATGTTCAGAACTTTTATCAGAAATGAACATGTTATAATTACAAATTTTCTTGGTGGTAAAAATTTCATTATATACGGAATGATAATAATGATTTAGATATCATATATATTCATTATATATGTATTTAAAATATTCCACAACATTTGGATATATGATATGAAATGTACCGTTCATGGAGATGGTAAGTCGAACGTATCCATGAATGCTACTTTCATTTATTTTTCATATTAATGAAATGAAAACTAAATGATACATAGATATATTATAATTACAGTTTAATATAATTTTTTGTATATGTTACATAATTTTATTAATTTCATCCTGGGTTTATTCCATGTATGGCATGAACGAGTCATGTCACTTTGAGGGGGTTGTGGTCTGCACTTCCTCATATGAAATTATCATATTAATACAACATGAAAAGCATAAAGCTCTGCTATAAAATAGTATTAAATAATATTAGATATAAAATAAATATCATATATAATTACAGCTTTATCATACTGTCAACAATGATAGGTGGTAGGAGAAGTTTAAACAATCATCATTTTGCGAAGTAGTAGTTCACCATCCACAGAAAAAGTATGTTCTATACCCCTTAGATGGAGGTGTGTGTAAGTGTAGATTGAATTATTCTAATCAAAAACCTAGTATATTTAGGATAATAGTGCTATTTGTTATGCAATGAATAAGAAGATCCCAGGTAGTGGATAAATAAAAATAATGGAATGAAACATGAGAGAATACATTACCTCAAATCATGTAACTTCTTTTGATTTGATACAATGGGCATTGTGAATTTACATATGCAGGGGGGAAGGATTATATGAGTGTGAGACGAATGTTGGGAGATTATTGGAGAAGTGTTTGGGTGAGCCAAGGGGTGTTGAGATGTTTGAGTAATGGGTTAGAGTTGGTGTCTTTTTGTAAGAGGGATGGGCTTACTTGAGGAATGTCTTCAAATGTGAATTTATTAAAAACTAAATTTCAATATTCAAAAGGTCGAAAACTAATTAAATTCTAAGATGAAATGATTATTTTTCTAAATCCACTCAAATAATATGTTTTAGTCAACTTTTTGTTTCAAATTTAACCTTATCATTTATCATTAACCCTTAGTGAACTTATTTGTCTCATTCCACGTGTTCTTGTTAATTCGTACAATATCGTTATTATAGTTACAATAAAATTACAATAGAACTTAAAGTGATTCATTAATGAATGTTTCAACATTACCTATTTAATTTTCCCAAATATTAGATATTTATGACTGCTATGTCATTTAATTATATAGTATTTGTTTTAAAAACTCATTTATGTCAATTTATGGACTATTCCTATCAAGTCATATAAAAATAAATATGTACATGGTTGTTTCAAGAAACCTACATTAATTAAAAAATAAGAAGTCATAATTATCCCTAAAATTATTGTATGTCAAAAAATATTTTAGAATAAATTTATTTTAATTTTAACGATCTCATTTATTTAAAACATTCATTAACAAAGTAATCAATACATTATTATTGTCTCACTAATAAATTTATTTATTTGATGCCTAAAAATTATAAATAAAATACCATGATATATGAAATATTTTTATTTTTTTAATTAATATTTGTTGTCAATGATATCACTTATATAACCTCGTATAAAAAAAGTTTTAATAAATGATATATGTTTTTGTTACATTTTTTTAACATTAAAATAATTTTTATAAAATTTCAATTTCAATTAAAAATAGCTCCATGGGCTCCCAAAGTCAAATCATTGATACTCATGGTCGGAAAATTATCATAAAATAAAGTTCAGATATGTGTTTGGGTAAATTAATCTTATTAAAATATTACATTTTTACACTTATTTACCAGATTTACTCTTTAACCATGGAAAATAAAATATTTACTAAAGTTACTATTCATAATGTATAAATATAATAGTTACCTATTTATGAAATTTGGGCATCATGATACCAAATATGAATCAATTTTTCCGAATTCAAAACAAAAAAGCTGAAGTAATTAATTTAAAATTAAATCTCGTTGTCAAAACCAAAAAATATATTTTTTACAACTAAAAACTACCAAAACATTGAAATGTGATTATATCCAATTTCAATTTGAAATTACATCATTGAAAAACATTGGATTAAATGATAAATATAATCCAATTAATATTTAAATCTAATTAAATATATAATCTATCTTTATAAATAAATTAGATTAAAAGTCAGTTCTGAATTAAAATGTATTATTTTTCACTATTAATTTAAAATGATCTTTATCAAAAAAATACCAAAATTATACCTGAAGTAAATTTTTATAAACTGATTCAAAAGAAAATGTTTATTTTGTAAAATGGAACATATAAAAGTAACAAAAACTATATTTAATAAGGATTTTCCAACAAAATTTGGTAAAACACATTTTTAGAAAAATACCTTTTTTATCTGAAAAAATGAATTTATTTTTATATCATATCTTCAAAACATATAAGATTAATTTAAAACATTACATTGGATATATATCATATAATTTTCATTAAATAAAAATCCATATAGAGTGATATGAAAAAACTATTATTTTGTTTTAAATAGGTTTTCATAAAAACACATTCATTATATTCAATTGGTTTTTATTTCCATTTCTAAAAAAATTCGAAATAAAAAATCATAATTTAGGCATGAGTAAACCATATTTCAAAATTCAGTTGATATAGTTCATTACTACCATTTCAATGACTATATGTTAACTACTATTTAAAATAATAATAATATTATCGTTTTATTATTATGTATACCTCAATGTTGTGCGCAATGTATGATTTTGGAGAAGCCTGTTTTTTTGTGTCGAGTACGATATTAGAAAAAGAGTTCCATTTAACATAATCTTAATATCATATTCATATTTATTAATTGAAATCAAAATGTAGTAGTATTCTATAAATACCTAGGTCATTATATCCTTCCCCCTTTTGTAAATTGCATCCTCACAATTTTAAAATTTGTCACAAAAACTTCATTAAAAGTCCAATATCAGAAAAAGAGTCCATAAAACTATCACATTAAAAGAAATAAATAGATGTAAAAAGGTAACCTGAGATAACACATACTAGTATTCCATGTAAGAAAACATATATATAGATGAAAAACTAGCAGTCACGTTCTGATGGAGAGTTATAGAAAACAGGATCCGGAAAAGGTTAATAATCTAAAAACCATACACTTTTGATGGGTTAAAAGGTATTTGATTCCCCAGTAAGAAACGTAAACTGATAAAGTTTTTGTTTTATATTATTTTTCATAAATTTGAGTAATTTTTTATGATCCTGACTGAAAACATAAGGAAACATACACACTCGACATGTAGACTTTCATCTTTTACTAATTTTCTACCGCATACTCATCTTTTCTCCAAAGGATGAGTATCCAAGTTGACATGGTCACATCAAAAGCATTAGAATCAACTTACAGAGAATCAAATAATACACAAAATATGAACTATATATTTACCTTTTCTTTAGTCATTAACCAAATCCAAAATGGTCAATACGAGATCCGGAAATCCCTAAAAAGGAAAATCCATTAAAAAAATACTACTGTTAAACTCAAAAATTAGAAAAACGATACCCAGTGTTCAAAAAAGGCCAATCAATAAACAAAATTATCAAAAATTATTAAATATAAACCAAAATAATATTTAGATCCTAATCTCATATGGATTTAAACACATAGTCTTCCAATGTAAATTTTAACATTTATCTCTAAATAACAATAACTACTCATAAAGTCACATACTGAAGTGTAATTATCCTAGTTAGATATTTTCTACGATAGGTTAATCATTTCCATAAATAAACCAAATCTACATATGTTCAAAATACAAATATATATTCTTACAAAATTAAATTTCAACCATTAATCCACAAATGATATCACGTAGTATTTTATTTTCCTTTTTTAAATAGTGTTCCCTAAAAGAGATAATGTCTTCCAAAATAACCTTTATCTCTTAATCACCTAATCATTTTCCAATGCTAAGGATATCCATTAAATAAAACATATGTTTCCAAAATCAACTAATTCTTGATTCATAAAATCATATAACAAAATATAATTATTCATACTAACTAGGGACTTCACGTAGTCCAGTGGTAGGTGATAAATCCTAGTCTCACTTTGGTTGTGGGTTTGATTCCCACATCTTTGTCTAATGTGATGGGTTTTCACACAGTCAATGTTTTTTCCTTTTTCAAAAACCATATAATTCTAAAAAAATATAAAAAATGAAATAAAATACATAAAAATATCTATAATAAGATTGAAACGTAAAGGTTATTTCATACCTCACATTTTTCATCCCAAAAATTAATAACCAATAATTGTCTCAAAAACAGAAGATCACATGAACCCATAAGGTTAACCATTATGTCCACACAAGAAAATATAATTATTCGTTCAATAAATTTCTTTCAAATCAATCTTCAGGGTTACACATACTGTAAAATGTAATCCAATTTAATCCTATCATTAATACATTTAAACATATCATCATCCATATATCAAATATAAATATTCAATTCCAATAATATAAAAATATTAATCATCAAACATTGTTCATGATCTATTATCAATTTTTTCCATCTTATTCTTTTATATATATTTCCAAAAAACAAAATCATGCATAATTTATTAAAATATCATTAATTTCAAAACATGAGCTATGAAATAATCCATACCTTTCATAGGTCATTTTTAGTTTCCTAATCTTCAATTGGAATGGCATTAGGTATTGGTAAACACATATTTTTATAGTCTTACTAATCTCATTCTGTAATATTCAACATAGGATATCTATTTTCATAATGCACATGTACACTAATTTTAAAAAATTCAATTGATCCCCCAGAAATTACATCTATCCCATTCCTAAAGTCAACATGATGATTCTTTTTTCAATGTAATGTTATTACTTTATGAAATTCTTTACCACATCTAAAAAATCTTTCCATCACAATGAAACATTTTTCTAATATTTTCTTTACACATCCTTAACACATAGGTTTTTGAATATTCTTACCTTTATGGTTATTACATGAACATTCGTAAGGATTTGTTTCTTGCATATACGATGCCTTATGAAAATCAATAGGGTCCTTGTGGTTAATCATTACTCAAAACAGTTGGTTAAGAATAAACACAAGAGTTCTCATTAAAGTTTCCATTTCATTTGGTTTCTCATTCATAAAACTACAGTAGTTTCTTTCAAATCCCTTATTACTTTGGTGCCTGCTAGATCCAGCCATTTACTATAACCAAAAATGATAGTGTCAAAATATCAGTAAAATCAACATATAATATCTATTGATGTGGTTAAACACTATGATATAGTTATTCATGTTATCTTAAACTCATTCGATTTATCAAAAACAACTATCGATATTTCTAATATGCTAACCATTATGGTTATGTCACTTATGCTTAAATAACTCCCTAACCTCTAAATTTATCTACACTGACCTCTAATACTAACTGTAAGGCCCTGACCATAAAAATTACATAATCTTGAATTATGTTAATAATTCACATTGAGGATAATTTCAGGTTTTGTGATTTAGATAATTAGTTCAGAACATATACATAAAAACTTTAATATTTCAAGTAGACACTTCTACTCACTATCCATTTTTTATATATAACAAAAACAGTTTGAAATCACATGTTTGGTACCATGATTGAAACAAAATAACATTTCTTTCATCACATCCTTGACCCTATTATTCTTTATGACCTGTGAAAAATATTTTAATACATGGTATGAGCATAAAAAATATCTTTAATGTATACATAATGAAGAAAAACTATTAGTTAGTCAAAAAAACAATTTAACCATGAATGATTTGTCATAAAGTAATACCTTTCACCTTTAAGAAGTAGGAAAAACCCTTCACCGAGTAAAATCTCTTTGCTTACCAATTTTCTAACCAAAATATTACCATAAAGCCTATAGAAATGAACATATAGCATATAGAGGAAACATGAGATATAATTATACATAAATGGAATAACCATATGGTCGACTTTCATACATATCACTAAATGGAATAACCATACTGTCGACTTCCATACCCAATGATTTGGTTTTTAAAATGTAACCACTCATCCTTGGTTTATCACGAAACCACCCATCATTTGGTTTATCACGTAACCACACATCAAATTTCCTAGTACCATTATAAAATCATAACACATAAAATATTTCAAATATAATATTTCACTAAGAAAATTTCATTTTCAATCCAAAGAAATCATTTCAAGATATTGAAATGGTAAATATATTCCAAAAACCATTTTTAATACACAAACACCAAAAATGTGGAAAAGGGGTTTCATTTCCTTTTATAAAAATTATGGCTTACATCAGAAGACAAATAATGATTACGGCAGTGGAGAGGTCATTGTCGCCGCCAATGTTAAAAACAATGTTTTTTTCATTTAGAAAAAAACATCATAGAAAAATATTCACTTTTAATGAAAGTAAAATTCAATGGGGTTTATTATACACCGTTTAGAAGAAGGAGGTGTATATTATCAAAATATCCCCCAATTAAAGGAGATTTAGACAAAGTCCCTTACTTTGTGTCCGAATTTTCATGTTAGTTATTTATCTCCTTGATTAATAAAATTATGTTAAATTTTAATTTATTCACAAACTATTTTAATTTTATTATTCCATTAATATAACTTATTAACTTTCTATAACAATCATATATTTATTCACGTTCATATCAATCATTTTGTCGATGTTTAGTACATGAGTCAAAAATGATCTTTTTATAATTACAAATTGTCCATGACGTTAAAATTACATTATATATAGAATGAAATTCATGATTTAGATATCATATATATCATATAAATCCATTTAATATATATTAATAATAGTCCACAAAATTTGGAGAAAAGAAATGAAATGTATCACTCATTGAGACGACAAGTTGTACGTATGCATGAATGCTACATTCATTTACTTGTCATATTAACGAAATGAAAACTAAATTATATATAGTTATATAATAATTCCAGTATAATTTAGTTTTTTTATATGTTACATAATTTCATTAATTTTATCCTTTATATGTTTTATGTATGGCATGAACAAGTCATATCACATTGAGTGGGCGGTAGTCCGTAGTTCCTAAAATGAAATTATCATATTGATACAACATGAAAATCATAAAGGTATGTTCTAAATAAGAATTATAGAAGAACAGAGATAAAATAAATATCATATATATAATATATAATTATAGTTCCATAATGCTAGCCACCATGAGAAGTGGTAGGAGAAGATTGAACAATCATTGTTTCATGAGACAGTAGTTTGTCGTCTACAGAAACAATATGTTATATACTCATTAAATGGAGGCGTGTGTAAGTGTAGTTATAATACTTCCCATAAGAATAACCTAGTATATTGATGATACTGGTTTTGTTATATAAACAATGAATAATAAGTGCATAGGGAGAGGAGAAGGAAAAATATTGTAAAGGAACATGAGAGATGACATTACCTCAAATCGAGTAACTTCTTTTGATTTGAGCCAAAGGGATTTGTGAATTTACTTATGCATAATGGAAATTATTCTAGGAGGAATAGAGGAATTTTGGGAGATTATTGGGGAAGATTTTGGATGAGACAAGGTGCATGAGAGGTGTGTGTAATGGGTTAGAGAGGTGTCCTTTTATAAGAGAGAGTATGGGTACTTTAGGAATATCTGGAATGAATATTATATCATAAACTGAATTTAGATTTTCAAAAGGTAAGAAACTCATTTAATTCGAATATAAGATAATTATTTTTCAAAATCCTTTCAACTAATAGGTTTAAAAATAATTGTTTTAAATTTAACCTTATCATTTAGTTTTAAATCTAAGTTAACTTATTTTACTCTTATGATGTCTTCTTGTATATTAATACTATATAGATAATATACTTACTATAAGTTGAAAATCGAAAGAAAATTGTTTAATTAATTACATTTACAACATTATTTAAGTTATTTTTACGAATATTTTATGGAAAATTATATCATTTAAAAAAATATTAATTGTTTTAAAAACTAAATTATGTTAATTTATATACAATTCATATCATAACTTTTAATAAATCTCTTAGAACTACATTATTTAAAAAATCATACATTGATTAAAATATAACAACTTATAATTATCTCTAAAATTATTGGATGGTATTAAAAGTTTAAAATAAATTTATTTTAATTTTCAAAATCCCATATCTTTAAAACATTCATTAATATGGTGATCACAACACCATACTTGTGTTATAAATAAATTTATTTATTAGATGTTAAAAATTATAAATAAAATACCATTATGTATAAAATATTTTATTATTTATAATTACTTTTTATAATCTATGATATCACTTATATAACACTATATAAATTTTTTTAATAAAAGATATATGTTTATGTATTATTTTCAATTAACATTAAATTAATTTTTATAAAGTGTCATTTTCAATTAAAAGTACCTCAATGGGGTCCCAAAATCAACCCAGGGATGCCCCTAGGTAGAAATGTATCATCTAATAAGGTTAGGAAATTTTTAGGGTAATTTAATATTATTATAATATTATTTTTATTCTTATTTAACTGATTTTCCCTTCAACTATTGTAAATAAAATGTTAACTGAAGTTACTAAAAATAATATGGTTACCATGGTAAAAGTTAATTAATTACACAATTTAAACATCGTGTTTCCAAATATGGAATCCATTTTTACAAATTCAAAACACATAAGTTTAATAAATTAATTTATTATTAATTCTCTTTGTTAAAAAAATCATTTTTTTAAGAAGTAAAGACTACCAAAAGATTGACATGTGTTTATGTCGAATTTAAATGTAAATTTAAATTAAATGAAAAAATTGTATTAAATTATAAAAAAATAATCCAATTACACTTTATTAAAAATTAGTAGTACAATATAACAATATAAATAAATTTGATTAAACGGAAGTTCTGAATTAAAATGCAGTATTTTTCACTATTCATTAAAAATGAACATTATCAGAAAAACACAAAAATTTAAACCAATTAAATTTTTGATGTCCTGATTCTAAATAATAAGTTTATTTTTTTCAAATAGAACATATAAAATTGAATGAAACTTGATTTTAATAGGGTTCTCCATCAAGAGGCTGTAAAACATCATTTTTAGATAAATACACCGTTTACCAGAAGAAATGAATTTATTCATATATTATATCTAGAAAACATAAAATATAAATTCAAAACATTACATTGAATATATATCATATATATTTCATTAAATAAAAAATCTATAAAGAGTTATATAAAAACACAATGTTTTTCTATAAAATTAGTTTTCAAAAAAACACACCCATTATATTCAATTTGTTTTATTTACATTTAAAATAAATTTGGAAATCAATGAATCATCATTTAAACACGGGTGAACTAGATTTAAAATTTGAGTTCATACAATTCATTCCCTCTATTTCAATGGCTAGGTGTTAACTACCATTTTAAATAATAATAATATTATTGTATCATTTTCCAGTATAACTCAATGTTCTCTAAAATGTATGATTTTGGAGAAGCCTATTTTTGTGTGTCTAGTACACAATCAGAAAAAGAATCCCCATTAACTTAAATTAAATATCTTATTCATAAGTATTAATTTAAATGAAAATGTATTTTTTCATAAATACCTTTGTTGTTACACAAAATCCATCCAATTATAGATTTATTCCCATATAATTCCATCTAGGATGAGAGTTTGGATTTTATTGATGTATTTTGGATTGCATTACATGATCTAAAAGGTACTGGATGTTTGATGAAGGGTGGATAGGTGGTGGCCTTTTATATGTGATATGAGTGGGATATTTTTTTTCTAACAAAGAGATGTAACAATGTTTTTAAAATGAAAAAAACAGAAAAAATGGATTATTATCCATACTAATACTTTATACTACCGAAATATTAATAGAAAATAAATTTAATACATTTTTTTATTTTATTTTAGAAGGTGAATTTTTCATTTCCACCTGTAAACAAATTATTACCATAATTATCGTAATTCATTGGTAATATTTCCCCTAATGATTTATGAAAAACATTATTCTTTCCATATTAGATCATATAAATTCAATGATTATAAATAAATAATCCATTATTCAAATTATTATTAAATTATGTTTAAATGTTTCATATTAAATCCCTCCTTAATATGTGATAAATCACTGATTCCAATTTGAAAATAATAAAAACATTAAAAAATTATTTCAAATATAAATATTTAAATTTTTCCAATTATGTAAATTTTATTAATCGATATAAAATATTATAAATTTTACATTAAAAAAATAAAAAAAATAATTTTCCAATACAAATTATTGAAATGATATTCAAAATTGTAAATAAAATTCATTATTTCTCACAATTGTTTGAAAAATTTTAATTTTTAGAAAAATCATAATCATTCACACAAATATATTTTTTCATTACTATTCAAAAAATAAAGATTATTTTTTAATTATATTTTTTTAATTTTTTTAAAAATAAATTATAAATCATGTGAAAAAAGTGTGACTAACCCTATTTATAGAAAAAAATTATTATTCTTACATTTATTTTTATATTATATGATTTTTATTCCATTTCTTACCTGTTGATAACAACAACATTCATATTTTATATAATATTATAAACACCAACAAATTTAATAGTTATGTTATATTGGTATATTATATTACATTTCCTTTATACATGGTTTTGAGTCAATAAGGTTATCTTATGACTTCCCCATTCTTTATGGATTTATGTTTTCAAAATCACAAATGATTTTTCTGTAGTTCTGTTTTTTCTTAAGATCCGGAATTTTGATTTCATTATACTCATAGATGTATCATTCCGACTTTCCATTTTGTTATAATTAAAAATTTATAATTAAGATTTTCCATTCTGTTATACTTACAGGTGTATCATTACGATTTTGGATCCTGCTATATTTATAGATATTTCATTACGATTTCTTGATAATGAATCTGTTGTATAAGTGAAACCGTTTTTATGATACTGAATCCAGTGTATAAGTGATAACGTTTTTTTGATATCGATTCAAGTGTATAAGTGATACCATTTTTATGATACCGATTCTAGTGTGTATTTGATACCGTTTTTATGATACATATTCCCCTGTATAAGTGATATCGTCTTTATGAGACCGATTCCGGTGAAAAAATCATTTTGATTTCTTGATTTAGGTTCCGGTGCAAATGTAATAACATTTTCACAATCTAATTTACTTTCCCTTAAAAATCTGATTACTTAATAATGTTAGAGTGGTTTAATGGTTCATTCTTATATTATCGGATTCCATGTTTTCTTATACATACAACTCTTCTTTAATTTAAAATCATTTTTTATACTCGAATCGAATTCATACAATCATTTAAAACTAACTGTTGTATGTTTGACACGTGTCAAGATCCCTCTGAAGAATAAGAAAAACATGACCGTTGGAGAGGAGGAGACTGTTGGGTTGTTTTTCCAATAAATACAAGATCATTTGAATGATGAAAAAAACGATGGTATACTGTTAATGAAAAAGAGAAAAATATGTGAAGTGATTTGTAGTGAGAGAGGATCTTTGAAATATTAGTGCTTCATGCAGATGTCATGAACAACTTGTTCGGGCATGAACAACATATTCAGACTTTCTTCTTACAGACTCTGATCGTGCTGATCGTGGGCTTCCGGGCTTGGAAGAAAGAGGTTCTGACTTACTTCTAAATTGAGGGCTTGTGGGGATAACAAGACAGATTCTGATCTTCATATCAAGGGATTACCTGGGTTTGGTCAAGACATTCATTATTGAAATTTTAAATCAAGTAACCTTTATCTAAGGTTGTTGGATACCCTTTCCTTTGTATTAAAAAAATCTTATTGTTACTTGTTTTCTATTTCAAGTTGTTTTATTTCCACTGTAATCTTAACATTGTTAATGTTAGAATGTATAACATTCTTATACTTTCTAATTCCATTACTCTTAATATATTATAGATTCTCTATGCTTTATTGTGGAATCTTTCATTTAAGAAAATATTTCTTCAGTTTTTATCTTATGGTTATAATTTTTAAGGAAATGTTTCGTTAAGAGGTTTTTTGAATTTTTGTTTATCTGTGTTAAACTAAAATTTGAAAGGTTCTACAAGAATTTTTTTAAGAATACAATTCACACCCCTCTTGTATTTGATCATCTCATTACATATTCGATCTTACAATTGGTATCCAAGGAGGTCTCTAAAATTATTATATCCACATATAAGTTTTCTTTCTCAAATTTTTCTTCTTCTTATTTGATTATAAACTTTTACATTTAACAAATTTTGTGGAAAGAAAATATATTTAGTATGGAAGGCATTCATGATGGATCTGAAGATAATCTCAATCCTACTAGACAACTAATCTTCGATTGAAATTACTATAAGTACTAGAGATATATAATGAATACCTTTTTTATTAACACAACTATAGATAACTATGTTATGTTAATTGGAGATTATAGTATTCCTGGTAAGGAAATTAAAATGTTTACTAATCCAGAAAAGGTAGAATAACAGGTGAACATTATGTTATGTAATACTTTTCAATGTTCCATGACTATAAATATATATATAGTCAAATTGAATCCCATGAAGATGAAAATAGTATTTGGAAGAACCTTGAAGTAACTCACTTTGGAACTTGCAAAGTTATCGAAACTAAAAGTGCTATGCTCAGAGCTGAGTATCATGAATTATGATTTCCTAATGGAGAACTCATATGCAAGGTACAACCAAGATTCATGACAATTGTAAAAATCTTACAATAAATGGGTGATAAAGGATTACATGATGTATCTCTTATGGAAAAGATTATAGAAATCATGTCTAATGAATGGGATTCCAAGAGAACTGATATGGATGAAAATAGAAAAGGTACACATATTTATCTTGATGAACTGTTTGGAACCCTTCTTCAACATGAAACCAGAATGTAGACAGATTCTGATAATATTAAGAAGAATAATGGAAATGGATATGTTTCTTTTACAAATACTTCAAATCATACGAAATCCAAGACTCCTGAGAGAGTAACAATATCTAAATCTAAGAATTTTATTGTTCAGTATGAATCTATTGAAAGTGAAGCTTTAGAAAATGAGTTAGAAAATCTTTCTCAAAGGATGAACAGGATTGTTGGACAAAAGAACTTTCAATATAGATACAAGAATAAATATTGAAAATATAAGAAATATGGTGAAGTGACATGCTATGAATTTAGAATAACCAGTCATATCAGACCTGATTATCCCTTGATTATAAAAAGAGACATGAGAAACATGAATTCTAACAGAAACAAGATGAAGTTATACAAATCAAAGCATATGAATGTCCTTAAATCCAATGACACTTGGAGTTCTAGTGGTGGAGATTCATCAGATGACTCTTCAGAATATGATTCTTTTGAGAAAAAGAATATTAGTCTAATAACTGGATCCCCATTTCAAAATCATCGTCTTATAGGTAAGGTACAAAATACTGATTCATTAACCAATATGTCTTTAAGTGATACTTTTCCTGATAGAGTTTTTTCCTCAGATGAAGAATCTTCTTCATCAGATAATTATAATGATTTTCCTTCCAATGAGAAAGTTTATAGATTTTCAATGCTTCATGAAAAGATAAATTGCAATGTTTCTATGATACATTTAAAGGGAAATTCTAGAGAATTTATTTCAACAAAAAAATTTCAGATCATACCCAATATCATAAAGAAAATTTATGTTTTAGAAAATCATTCAAATAATATTGAGGAAGCTAATTCTGAGAAGGATAAAAATTCTAAAAATCATTAAAATATTTTTTTAGAAAATGATTTATTAGAGGATAAACATAACTCCAAGTCTATTATTCCAAAAGGATAGGAATTTAGTCCTTAGACCATAGTTATAAATATTTTCTTCGAAGAATGTTCTTGAAAATTTTACTCCTGGTAAGGAAAATTTGACAAGATGTATTCTCAAGTCTGACCTCATGGTTATAATCAAGGATTAGGTTATTCTCATAATTTTTTAAAAACATTTATTTTGTTCCTCCAAGATCCACGTTTTGATCTAAATGTCAAAGTGGTGGACATTTGAAGAAGTATGATTCTTTAAAAAAAATTCATCCTTTTGGGTTTCATAAATCTTATTTTTGTAAACAAATGTGGACACCAAAATTTTTTTATCTATCAATTCCAGATCCATGAAATTTTGGATTTTGAGAACATAAAATATTATTTTTCCAGATAATGAAGGATGAAAGAAAAATATATGGTACATTGATAGTGGATGTTCCCACCATATGACAGTTAACAAAGACTATTTAAAAAGACTTTAAAAACTAATGGGGGAAAAGTAACCTTTTGGTGTAACTCTCACAGAGATATTGTCAGAATACATAACATTAGTATTCTTGGAAAATCTTCAATTTCATATGTTTTATTTGTTAATGATGTTAAGAACATGCTAATTACCACATGTAAGTTATTTGATAAAGGATATATTGTGAAATTTAGGAATGACATGTGCTTAGTACACAATTCCAATGATGAGTTTATTCTCCCATTCTACCGGCAATAGAATGTATACACACTAGAACTAGAAGACCTTAGATGTCATGATCGTCCATTCCTAAGTGAAATTTAAGGTCAATATTGGATTTGGAATAGTATACTAGGACTC
Organism: Viscum album; assembly: GCA_963277665.1. Lineage (NCBI taxonomy): Eukaryota > Viridiplantae > Streptophyta > Magnoliopsida > Santalales > Viscaceae > Viscum > Viscum album. Next base: position 598,167,523 of record OY728147.1, on the reverse strand, counting down.
TGATACTTAAAAAATCTTAATAAACATTCTAACAAATAACTTGTAAAGGATCTATCAAATCTTAGGTTTGATTCTTCAAATGTTTGTAATCCTTGTCAATATGACAAAGAAAAATAAATCAATATTTAATTATATATTTGATGTTATAGCTTCTAGTGCCTTACAGTAAGGGCATGTAGTATTATTTGGTCCAACACAAACCGGGATCATTGGAGGCAAATGTTATGTGTTTGTCTTAGTTGATGACTACACTAGATTTACATGGGTCTATTTTTTGCAATGAATTATGATGTTTTTTCTTTTTTCAAAATTTTCAGAGCTCAAGATTAAAATGATAAAACCCTTCCATTGATATCTATTCATAGTGATCATGGAGGAGAATTTCAAAATTATGATACTGAAAGTTTTTGTAGTAAAAAAGGTATTACTCACAACTTTTTAGCTCCAAAAACTCCTCCACAGATTGATGTTGTTGAATGAAGAAATTGTATTCTTCAAGAGGTAACGAGAACCATGTTGGGTGAATAATCTATAGCTAAAAATTTTTTGTATGAAGCTTTATGTACTTCCTGTTATATTATAAATCAAGTTTTGATTAGAACCGTTCATAATAGAACACCTTATGAGTTATTGACTGGCCTAAAACCATAAGTCTCTTACATCAAAGATTTTGGTTTCAAAGTATTTATCTTGAATACTAAGGATAACTTACATAAATTTTCACCCAAATCCGATGAAGTAATCTTCTAATGATACTTCCATAATTTAAAGGCATAGAGTGTTTTTAATAAAAAACTTGCACTATGGAAGAAACAATGCATGTTAATTTTGATGAAAATGATCCTTTTGTTTTAAAAAAACCTGAATCCTTCCCTAATATATTTTCTAAAAATGATAACCAAACATTTATTGAAGACCCTTCAGTCAAGGATAATTTTCAAGAAAATATTTCTAAAATATTTACATGTGGTGATTTTCTATCCTATGTTGATGAACAAGTTTTTCCAAATCCAAGTCATTTGTTACATAGGAATCACCACAGTGATAATATCATTGGAAATGTTAATCAACAATTAAGAACTAGAAGTTCTTTAATGAATGAAGTTGAACGTGTTTCATTTGTCTCCCAATTTGAACAAGACTCCTAAAGAAGCCTTGGGTGATGAATATTGGATAAAGTCTATGATAGATGAACTCAAGGAATTCGTAAGGAATCAGTTTTTGATCTTGGTTGAAAAACATTAGTAAACATCTATTATTGGTGTAAAATGTGTTTTAGAAACATATGTGATGAAAATGGAGTTATTGTTAGAAATAAATCAAGGTTAGTTTCCAAATGCTATAACCAAAAAACATATACTATGAAGAATCCTATGCTCTTGTATCTAAACTTGAATCTATTCGTATTCTTTTATCCAGTGCAACATTATTAAATTTTAAACAATATCAAATGGATGTTATGTGTTATTTTCTTAATGTTTATATACATGAGGAAGTCTATGTCGATCAACCTCTAGCTTTGAAGATACAAAATATCCTAATCATGTTTATAAACTTACCAAATACTTGTACGGACATAAAAAATCCCCTAGAGCTTGGTATGATAGACTTTCAGGATTTTTGATTCAAAATAAAAATGTTAAGGGTACTGCTGATCAATCCCTGTTTATTAAGAAAAATAATAATGATGTTCTAATTGTCCAAATTTATGTTGATGATGTCATATTTGGAACAACTCTACAATCCTTAACTGATTCATTTTCAAATCATATGAAAAATGAGTTTGAGATGATTATGTTGGATGAGTTAACTTTTTTTCTTTGTTTTCAAATTTCTCAAAAACCATAGGGAAGCTAAATATCTCAAAATAAGTATATCAAATATCTTCTTAAGAAGTTTGTGTTTGAAAACACTAAGAGAATAAGTACTCCTATCAGAACCTCAACTACTATTGATATTGATTATGTTGGGAAACCTATAGATCAAACACCATATAGAGATATGATAGGAAGTTTACATTACATAACAGCTAGTCGACCTGACCTAATGTTCTCATTATTCTTCTGTCAATATTTGAAGAAAATCCCAAAGAATCCCATTTCAGGGTTTTAAAAATAATTTTTCTATATTTTAAAGTAACTTTAGATTTGGGACAATTTTATTACTCTAGAAATTCTTTTGAACATAAAAGGTTTTCAGATGCTGCCTTTGGTGGTTGTACGATGGATAGAAAAAGTACATCTAGAACATGCCATTTTTTAGGAGATTCCTTAGTTTCATGGTCTTGCATGAGACAACATTCTACAGCACTTTCCACTCCAGAAGCTGAATATGTAGCTGCTAGAAGTTTTTGTGCTCAAGTGTTGTAGATGCAACACACAATCATAGACTACGGTACGGGTATCTCCAAAACACAAATAACAAGTGATAACACAAGTGGCATTGCTCTAAGTAAAAACCCAACACATCACTCTCATGCAATGAACATTGATATGAGACAATACTTTCTTAAGGATCACACACTAAAAGAAGATATTATTCATCAATTTATCAGAACACAAGAACAACTTGCTGGTATTTTTAGAAAAACCACTATCTTCTGATAGATTTGAATACATTAAACAGAATCTAGTAATGATCTTTTTATGGTAATAATTTATATCTACTTCTTGTTTAAATCATTTAGTAACATTAAACTACTCGTTCTTTCATGGGGAGTATGTATTTTCCCTTTTTCATTATGCCTTTTCATCTTATTATAATTTTATATTTTTTCAAATTTTTTTTCCTAATATCAATATTAGAAAATTTCAGATATTCAAAATTTCGGTATTTTAAAATTTCAGTAATTTAAAATTATGGTATTTGAAATTTTTTAATTGAAAATTTGGGTATTTGAAATTTCGGTATTGGAAATTTCGGATTTAGAAATTTTGATATTGGAAATATCAGAATAGAAATACCAAAATTAAAAATGTCCAAGAAAATTATTATAATACTAATAAACACAATAGAGTATTCCAAAAGGTAAATTTTATTACTCTTTATTTTCTTATATTAAGTTTCAATTGTTGTTATTTAAAATTTTTCAATTTCAGTTTACATCACAACAAAATATCAGAATTTATATTTCCTATATCTATCCTCAACCGTCAGATCAGATCAGGTTATGTTCAGCCATTTGATTGTCTTATAGATGCTGAAAAGTCATAGGAATGTCTATATAAAGGGTTCCACATTTATAAGTGTTTCTCCATCATTACTGATCATTATGCCAAAGTTCTGTTGCCATCAAAGTCCTCGTTCCGATTCTTTTTTCTCCTTTATCCCGAATGACTCCTGAATCTTCAGAAGATCAGATGTCGATTAAAACTGAAATAACGTATTGGTCAATATTTAGGGTAAAATTTTTATTACATAACTTTTATGAATAATATGAGTCCCTTATCTCTAATGTGATAAGAACTAAAGGATGTGAAATTGTTTGTGTGGTTAAGGTGATGAGTCATGGTCCGTTTTTTCCTGACATAGTTTTTCAGTTCTACGAATCCATTACATTCTTCCAAAAGGATGGTAAGGATCTGTTTAACTTCAAATGTTATGATAAGCCTTATATTGTTCCTTATACGAAGGCATCATGTGTTCTCAAAATACCGTATGAAGGGGAATCTATTCTATGAACTTAAAAACTTTCTGAGAAGGATTTTTCGATTGAGAAAGTCAAGCATTTGGATTATCATGGTCTCAGGTATGTTAAGAATATGAAGATTACAAATCTTAAACAAACCAAAAAATAGTATCTCTTTGGATGAAAGGATATCATATCCTATGAAAAGGAGATAAAGACTCTTTAAAAATATTTGATATCTTTCTTTTAGACTTTCTCGTCAACATAAAAAAGATATACATGATTAAGTACATATTCCCCACCATCTAGTGAATAAAAGTTGGATCCATCATATCTAAAATTCTTATGTATCCAGAAACTATCTCCAGGATTATTGTTATGTCCCTTCAATTGCTGAATGTCCCATTCCTATCAGTTTCAAAGACTTTCAAGATTTTGTTGTTGTGTAATGACCCTCTATGGAGGATGATGGTAGAGTTATTACTGGAATTTAAATGTTTTGAAGAAATTGCATTCCAGAACAAGGGTGATGTTCCAGAGTCTTCAATATCGGTTCCCAAGGAATGGAAACATTAAGAGCCATGATTTCCAATTCCAGTTCTCGATGTCCCAGTATCATCACCTCCTCCTATAATGAAACTGAAAGCCTATTCTGATGCATGAGTTGCAAAGTGGAGAGAAATGGAAGCTACTATAAAGAAATTAGATCCTTCTTATGGCTTGAATCGTGAAGAATATAAGGCCATAAAAATCAAGAAAACTGAAAATCATGAGAAAGAAAAAAGGGGAAGAAGTTATGGAATTAATCCATGGAAGCAGAAATGGAAGCTACAATAAAGAAATTAGATCCTTCTTATGGATTGAATCGTGAAGAATCTAAGGCCATAAAAATCAAGAAAACTGAAAATCATGAGAAAGAAAAAAGGGGAAGAAGTTATGGAATTAATCCATGGAAGCGCAAGTTTGTCAGTCATTACTAAAAGCAGTAGAAAAATAAATCTCAAGAAGTGCATGAACATGAAGTGGTTCATAAGAAGTCAGATGTCACTCCACAAATTTAGAATTCCAATAATGTTCTATATTTATCAGAACCTATTCATGAAATAGAAGAGCAGATAGTTCAATAATAATATTATGATGTTTTAAGGGATGTTGTATACTACATTAGAACTCCTTCGAGTTCTGTCTCTAAAACTATTTTAGAAGAACAAGTAGAAGGACAAGTTGAAGATGAATTTGATGAAGAACTAGAAGCTAAGTAAGAAGTAGAATTTTAAGAAGGATAAAATGTTCAAATTTAATTATATGAAGAAGAGAAAGAAGAGTTTGATCATTTAGGTGTTGAATAAGAAGAGTTTCAAGATGAGGTACATGAAAAAGTATATCTTATTGTTATCCAAGTATCTGATGAACAATCTCTAGTTTGAAATTCTGTCAATGTTTAGAGTGTTTTTTTTCCTCCTCCAAAAAAGAAACGCATCATAAGTCCTCTAAGAGAATAGAAAAATCAATTTTCTTCAACTCCAACAGGATATCGCAAAGGGAAAGTTATTTAAGGTCGTAAATCCTCATAATCTGTTGAACATGAATTTTTCAAGCGATCTTTAAGAAAGTTGGTTAAAAATATTCCAGTTCATGCAAATATAGATTCCCAGAGTCAAATGATATGTGAAACACTGAATCAAAAGAAAAAATTGACCAATATTCTTTTGGACATGGTGGTAAAGAAATAAGTTGACATTATTAATCTTTTGATAGATTACAAAGCTCAGATGGTGACATGTAATAAAGTCTTTAACCGCACCAAAACTATCAATGAAGAGCTAAGAAAGTTTAGTGACTTCATTGATTCAATAAATAGAGAATTCAATAACTATGAAACCGAGTTCAACAAGGTCAAGGAATCAATATCTAAGAAGTCTAGTCAACTCAATTTTGTTTCCCAATCTATAAGAAGTGAGAATGAAGTCCGAGCTGAATCTGGGAAAAATGTGGCTACTCAAGAAGAATGGATCTTGTAATTTTTAAATAAGAATTAGGATCAGTATATCTTTTTCAAGAAGTTTGAATAAAATCATAAGGAAGTAAAGAAACTATAATCCTTGATAATGAAAATTTTATCTTAGTAGAACAAGGATGGATGATTTAATTTACATTCTGATATTTTAATTCAATCTAACCATATTTAAAAAAATTTATTTAACAAGATTCTTTCATTTAATTCTTTTTTTTTTCATTTTTGATTTCTAAACCTTACAGGTACATCTTATAACTCTCCATTTTATACGCTCTTTTTGAATATCACAAAGGGGGATAATTTATTCAAAGGAAGAATTTAATATAGATATCAAAGGAGGAGAATCTATTAAGGGAGAGTATGGTAAGTAAGGATAATGTCCATGTAAGGGGGAGTTTTCTGTTAAGAAAATATGTTTATATAAGGGTGGGATTTTTTTTTAATAAAGATAACTAGATGCTAAAGATAATGAATATTATCCCTGGGAAACATAACTTAAGGGAGAGTTATTCGTATTAATCAGAAAATTCATTCAAAAAGGGAGATAACATTTTAATACTTGTTTATTTATGTCAATATATTATTCAGTAGAAATGTTATTCATTCTTTCCAAAAAGGGGGAGATTTTTTGAGTCAATAAGGTTTTCTTATGACTTCTGCATTTCTTATTGTTTTATGTTTTGAAAATCAAAAACACTTTTTCATATGTTCTTATTTTTCATAAGATCAGGAATTTTCATTCCTTTATACATACAGATGTATCATTCCAATTTTCCATTCTCTTATACTTACAGAAGTATCATTGTGATTTTTCATTTGTTTAATCTTATAAGTGTATCATTACAATTTTCCATTCTGTTAGATTTTTATATTTTTCGTTATGATATCATGATAAAGAATCCAATTTATATGTGATACCATTTTTATGTTACTGAATCAAGTGTATAAGTGATACCATTTTTATGATACCGATTCTGGTGTATTAGTGATTCCGTTGTTATGATACTAATTCCAGTGTATAATTGATACCATTTTTTATACCAATTCTGGTGTATAAATGATACCATCTTTATGATACTGATTATGGTGGAAAAGTCATTCTGATTTCATGATTCAGATTCTGATGAAAATGTAATACAGTTTTCACAATCTGATTTACTTTCTAATAAGAATACGATTTCTTAATAATGCTTGAGTTTTTTAATGTATCATTCCAATATTATCAGATTCCATGTTTTCTTATACATAACACTCTTCTATAACATTTATTAATTCATTAAACTTGAAACGATGTCGTACATTCAATTATAAACTAACAGTTGTATGTTTGACACGTGTTTAGGTCCATCTGAAAATTAACGAAAATATGACCGTTGGAGAGGAGCCGATCATTGGGAAGTTTTTCCTAAAAATACAGGTTCATTTTAACGATGAAAACAAAAATGATATACAATGAATAAAAAAGAGAAAAGGTTGTTATGTGATTTATAGAGAGAGAGGATCTTTCAACTCTCAGTGATTCATAAGGATGTGGATAACAACTTGTTTGGGTGTGAATAACTTGTTCAGACTTGCATTGTGTGAACTCCGATCATGCTGATCGTGGTCTTCCGGGCTTGGAAGACAGAGGTTCCGATTTCTTTCTAAATCGAGGGCTTGTGGGGATAGCAAGACAGATACCAATCTCCGGATTAAGGGATTAGGTGGGTTTTGGAATGACATACATTCTTTAAATTATAAATCAAGAAACCTTTATCCAAGGATGTTGGATACCCTTCTATTTGGGTTAAAAGATCTTATTATTACTTGTTTTCTATTACAAGTTTTTTTATTTCTGCTGTAATCTAAACTTTGTTAAATTTAGAAAGTATACCCTTCTTCTACTTTCTAATTTCATTACTCTGATTATATTATAGATTATATATGCATTAAGGTAGAATTATTCATTTAAGAAAATATTTCTTATGTGTTTATCTTAATTTTTTAAAGATTGAGGAAAGGTTTATTGAAGAGTTTTTGTCAATGTTTTTTTATCATTTTTAAACTAGTCATTAAAGGTTCCAAATGAATTTTTAAAGAATACAATTTTCCCCCTATATTATATGAGAATCTCATTACATATTCGATCCTAAAAATGGGTTAGCTTTTTCCACGTGATATCAACCTGATTAAAATAAAATAAATATACTTCATAGTTTTTTTGAGCTTGGTGTTGCATGTATCATTCCAAAATGAATATAATTATCTTCCATTAAAATATTAGACTGTTACAAAATGGAATGAAAAAATATAAATATTGGTTTATCATTATAGAACCATAAATAGATCATATAGAACATATATATACCCTAAATCTATCATTATTACAATTAATGGAATGTGTAAATGAAAAACAAATAAAATATCTTAATCAAACGGGTAGTACAAATGGTCACATGTGTCATATTATCATTCTATAATGGAATGAATGGTAATATTTATATATTTCATGGCACCCTTCCCACAAGGTGTACCACTCCTGAAGAGGAAATGGGGGAAGAGTGATTATGAGACTCGAGTCATGCCTCTAGTAAGCCTCGTGTTGGAAACTAACACCAAGGGTATATTAATCTTATAGATTAATGGAACTACCTTATAAGAGAACACATGAATAAGGGAGAGATAATATAGACATTAGATAACTCCTAGTCAGGCTACAATATAAAAGAAAATCCAATGTTCAAATATATATTGTCATGCAATAACTATTATAACTTGAAGGAAAACTACAAGTTGAAAAATTTATGTAAATCCCACACAAGTTTTGTTAAATCCCAAACTAGTTATGACATGTCTTATCTTCAACCTACTCCAACTGACCTGAAATATAGTCTATATATAATTTTGGTTAATTATATAGTATACATAGTAGTATACTTCCTAGATCCTCACATTCAAAGGGTATAGAAAGAAATCTAGCAAATTGTGAACAACATGTGAAATCAACTCATCACCTAAACTTGTATACTAAGGCCCCAGCCTCAAGATGGGTACTCTAAATATTTATTGAATACAATAATATAGAATATAATAATTAATATCAATGTAACCCTGTATACACACCCCACTAATTTTTTGATCTTTCACAATATATCACATCTCGAGTGTCTCTCTCCAAAAAATTCAAGCCCATAGATTCCTTGGTGATGCCCCACATCATGCAGGCATCCAACACACCACCATGTCCACATAACCAATAGTAACTAGGATGTTTCAAAGAGAAACCACATCCTGTACAATGTCTTTCATACTTCATTTATTATAAAAAATTCCATCACTACCCATTCACTGAGTAAGGAACCTCAATCCATCACAGTTTTTACCCGATATACCCATAACAATTTTTAAGAAGATATACCAATAATATATGTATTTGAAATATCTATAATCAATTAAATCCATCTAGATACAGATATGGGGAAAACTAACTAGCATCAATTGAAGAATTTGTTACTATCATGAGAAGAGAATAGGTTCAATGGTGGTAGTCATCCATCCATCCTCCAAACAAGATGTGGGGGAAAACACACCAACGACACATAATCCATCGGTAGTCAGTTTCCCTAACCAATATGGTGGGGTAATGTATAAAACAAATTACATGATATAATATATCTCTCAACTACAATATTAACATAACCAAGTCGTAGACTAAACTCCAACTAATATCTATCAGACTCTCGGCTGCAACTTTTATGATCAAATATCCTATAATAACATATCCTTTTAAAGAGATACATTAAATTTCATTATTACTTTACTTTATTTTCAATTTTTGTTAATTAATTATTTAAAAATAAATTATACATTAAAATTTATTAATACCACAACAATGTTTCATTCCATCCATGAAAAATCAAACCAATTCCATAAATTCATAGAATTATTACCTCAACATTTCATCCTATCAATCACCAACTCCAAGGGTTAAACATTTAAACATTATTTAAAATCATTAATTTTTAATATTACCATGAACTCTAGGAAAACATCATAATCTACCAAAAAATGTATATAACAAAGAACATCCAATTTCATCATGAAGTGATGACTGGAATTTAGATTAATTGACAACATATTTTTCTCCAAAAAATGATTCAAACAAGAATCCAACATTCATGTAAATGGATAAAACCAAAGTCAACATGTTCCTCTATCTCTAGTGTCCTCAAATACACCTGCAGTCATATACTATTGCATCTTGCCTCTCCAGGAATCATCAGTTTCAAAGGAAACAAGGACTCCCTTCCCCTTATAAAATAATATCCTTCCAAGATTATGCATCCTAGGACAATGTCACGTCGTGGATTCCTTGCACCATATACTAGAATATCCTTATAGGCTCAGCAATCCCAGGATCACATCAGATCACATGTAGCCAAAAAAACACAAAAACTAGGATCTTTTCCCTAAAACAAGCTATTCATTCTTCACACACAATGACCTTTCATAGATCCAAAGCACAAGGCACTCGACCATTATAAGAAAATAACAAACTCCAGTATTTCTAAGGTATTATCTTTTATCACACAAAAATTACTGTTCCATATTGAATTAATTTATTCATTTTAATATGTTCAAACATTCATATACCTGTGGAATAATCTTTCATAGGTATCAAAAGTTCCAACAATGGTCAGATAATTGATGAATCTCTTACCATAGACAGGAACAATGTATAACGAAAATTTCATCCATAAAATGATTCAAAATGAATCATGTTGATGGGGGAGTGAAAAATATTTTTATAATATAACTCTACTAGGGGAAAGTTCCTCATCCAAAAACCTCAAAATGAATGAAACAATATTGAAACATTTCATTAAGTGTCTTGATGGTTCACTCAATCTGACTATCTGTCTGTAGATGACACGAAATGCTGAAGCATAACAGAGAACCGAAGTATTTATAGAGACCTTTGCACACCATAAAGGTAAAATGAGTATCTTGATAAGAAATTATCATCTATGGGACACCAGGAATTCTCACCACCTCCTCCAGATAGTGCCTCTACATGACCACCACTAAGCTTGACCCCTTAATGACTATAATGTGGGTTGATTTCATAAAAATCTCCACTACCACCCTAATATCACCATATATTCATGGGATCGAGGAAAACAAGTAACAATGTCCATTGAGATTACCTCTCACAACCATTTAGGAACATATAATGGCTAGATAAAACTAACTGGAACACATTTCTTAGCCTTCATTTTCTAAAAGACCAAACATCAATATAGAAACTCTACAACATCTTGCCTCAACCCTTGCCACCAAAACAAACATCCAAATTACCATTTCATATTTTTCACACAATAATGTACCATAGTAGAAGAACTATGGAAATATTATGGAACTATATGAAGCATTGAAAATGTAATGAAAAACTTTTCCAAAATATATTCTGTTTTCTTCATCCTCAGAACAACTATTAGTGGCATCTCCACAAACAACCTGGAATACCCAAACCTCCACTATAATATCCCCCAAATAGTATCCCTACATATTTAGTAATATAGATGACAACAACAACATATGAAGAAGAAAATCTCTAAAACATAAATCTATCATATGTAGAGGCATCTTCATGTGTTCTTGCGTCACTCTCCCAAAATCGCTTGATTCCTACATTGCATCATGGTGTGACATCCATCTTAGTGCATTAGTAGCAACATTATCATTTACTTGTGTATATAAAATGTTGAATTATTAATTTTTATGTACACCAACTATTGGGCTGATTCATGTTCATGTCCCATTTGGACAAAACATTCTTTAGGCTCTTATAATTGTTGAGGACCACAAAAAAATCACCGATGAGTTATTTCCTCCACAATTGATGCATAAACACCACCGCCACCAACTACTGATTTTGGTTTTTATAGTTATTATTATGTGTATGTAACATACAAGACAAATATGAAATGGCTTATATCTGCTGAATCAGAAAAAAAACTGAACCAAATATGTGAAGGATTATAAAAAACATCAAACATAACTCAAAATACTGAAGCAATGAATTAAAACACCGAAAACATTCCCCTCTAGATACTCAAAATATGTCTGACAGTAATCATTCCATATGAAAAAATGATCCTTTCTAGTCAACTCTTTTTTATGAGTCTTACCATACAAAAAATTGGCTATGCACTTCATGTAATATCTTACAAGAATAATAAAACATCACACATATTCTACTATATTGTGGATATCCAAATACGATGTTGCATATATCTTTGACATATCCAAAACTACTCCCTTTTGGGATACAACATTCCCATGAAACAAAATTATCGAACCCAAAAGTCACACATCAACAACATCTGAAAAATCATTTCATGGAGAAGAACTCCAAAAAAGGAATGAAAATTCTCCACATGCTACTTCTAATATTCATATTACATAAGATTTTGATTGATTAATATAATCATGAACATATCTAGGTACTCATGGAAAATGATGTTCATTAAACACTTGAAAACTAATTGATCATTCATCACACCAAAAAACATCACAATGAACTCATAATTCCCATTATGATAATGGAATACAGACTTCAGGATATCTTCATACTTTATATTCATATGATGATATCATGATGGAAATTGATATTTGAGAACCAAATTTCATCCTTAATATGATATAATAAATCATCAATCCATGGAAGAGGATATTGGTTCTTCATTGTCACTTGGTTCAAGTGGAAAAAATTGATACACAACTGAAAAATACTTTCTTCCTTCATTATGGAAAATATAATCTCACCCCTTGGTGACACACTCAGCCGAACAAAACCACTCTTCAATATAATGAAAAAATATATATGTAGCACTCTCATCATTTAAGGCACCATCCTATATAGAGATTTCTAGATATGATATATGTATGTATGTAGTTCGATCCAAATATCGATCTCTCGTCAAGGAAATAACGTTATAACCTCCTCTAGAAGGATATCAAGGTACACTTCAATGACCGTAGGAGACACAAACTTATGAACATACGATTAAATCAGAATCATCTATTCCAATATAGAAGACATTGACAAAAAATGCCTATGACCCATCTAAGGCTCTTATTCACTAAAAAACTACTTTCTCTGCATCAGAATCTAATAACACAACCTACCTCATAATGAAATCCATGATATCCTAAACTAAATAAATACAATCCATGTAGGGGAATAAATCTTATAGTTATATCTATAAACCTAGATGAACTCTCTAAGATCGGTGTTTCCCAAGCAGTAGTTCAGAGTTTCTACATACACCAAACAAGTCACATCAGCCTCCTATAACCATTGTTAACTCCAAGGGAAATTGATGTATCACTACCTCAAGTGCCATGGAATGGAAAATGGATAGTGATATGAGGGGTTACATATCTATTAGATCAATAAAAACATGTACCCAAGTAGAAACTAGAAAATGTTACCTCAAATGATGACCAGATCACCTGGCGATGGAAACGCTAAATCATGATACTAACCACAGTAAGCTCCATGACCTCTATGATAATTTTGTAGACCACCTCCATAACCGTAATCTACTAATTTTGGACATGGATCATCCAGGGGATATACTCTTCTTACCGCAACAATTTTCTATTGATCCCAAATTGGAGCCAACTGCTACTACTACAAGTGTTGGAACTACTACAATGGACGAAAATGAAGTAAAAAAAAACTGGGCATACTAACTGCTCCCAATTTTCGAGAACCCTCACATATGATTAACTCAGCCACAATATAAAAAAACATTTATATGATCTGTTGGTATAGGACAAAGAACCACCACCCATAGAGAATTGGGACATTGAGGGCGGGGACCTACCCTTGGCTAATCAGAAACTCTAATTTCCTCACAATATAGATCCCCATACCAGATATAAGCATTGTGTGGAATCAGGATGACTCTACATTCATGATGATATAATTTTGCCTAAATCCCTTTCGATGACCCCTTCACCCACAAACACCTCATGATACATCATATACATAAACATGGTGACCTGGTGTTGGATCAATGGTTGTAATGTCTCCACGAAATGAATCTCCGTATCCTCATCATCTTGAAACTTGTCTGAATAATATCACAGAAGGTTCTGGAAAAGGATCATAGAATTTTGCACAGTAGAGCTCCCCTAGAGTAGGTAAGGAAGATCCTGGAAATTGTCCACCTTCACAGCCGGTGTAAAAACTAAACTATGAACTAGTCTCGTAACTATTCCCATGAGACCATCGACTCCATTGAGTCCCTATAATAAATCAACAACCACCTCAGTTCCCCACATAGAATTGTTACATTCAATGATACCTGGTGCTCCTTCTGATTATGGATCAAATTTAATCCTAACTCATCATCCTCAAACCATTCCAATGTGACTATATTAGAAATTGATCACTTTTACCCTTGAATACTATATCAATGAAACTCTTAGAGTGACCTCCTCGGAGTTTCATCGTCATAAACCATTACACTACAGTAATCTTATAGAAAAACTTATAGAATATATTTTTCAATTACTGAATAAGGATTTCGACCTAGATCCATTCTTAAAAAAGAGAAAATTTGTTATAAATCCAAGACTGGGAATATTGTAGGCCTTAAAATTAATTAATTTTTTTTTCTTTTATTCATTTATGTTATCTTATCCCACGGTCTACCATTTCAAAGAAATGCACAAGGAAGAATGACACATAATTCATTCATAGGTATCTAACTTTATACCATTATAACCTCATTTAATAGTTTTTGTAAGCATAGTGATCCATGAATCAAATCACAGGGGACCCTAAATTACATTTTTATGCTATTCTCCCATGTTTACAATGCTTTCTAAACTTATCTGACATAGTTTAACTTGCATCCCATAAAGCCTCAATTTTGACTAACTCCAAAATTCTTCTTATCCTTTAACCTGGCCTTTCATAACCGTTTGTCACAACCCCGTCCCCGTAAGGGGAAACTCACATTTTCCTGTAATTGGAGAAGACAGATAGTGAAAAGTGAGTCTTGTGTCCAAAATGTCCCAGGATGGTATCTATCACTAAGGGTATATTAAAAAAAATGATGGGAGGAATTAACCTCTATGATAACACATAATTGAAAGTGCGATAATACATACAATATCCTTTTCTTTCTTAGAATAAAATATAAAAGGAAATGCAATGTGAATATATGTAGTTTCATGGATGTACTACTAAAACTGAATGGAAAACTGCATGTACCAAATGAAAGTAAATGGGATAGCTACCATGACTCCCAAAAATCTCCTCATAAACCCCAATATTGTAATAACCAGCTTGATCTCTGATATAATTTATTAGATCTAAAAAATAGTTTATATATTTTTAGGGTGACTATAATAGTATAGTTAGTTGGATCCTCCCTAAATCCTCTCGTAAAAAATATACAAATATAGTTCTAATGCAATGTGAATAGCATGTGAAACAATATTATCACCAAAATAGTTATTCAAGGTCCCCAACCTCAACATGGATACTCTCACCACCTCTTTCATAGAAGTATATATAATATAATAAAGAATATCAAGGGTAACCTACTACCATTTCCCCACTGGTTTTCCACTCTAATCCAACACCTCATGTCTTGACCATCTATCTACAAAAATGCTTTCCCCCAGACACATGGGTGATGTACCACCACATGCACATTATAAATGGCACTACCACATCAACGTTACCAAAATTTACCAGGTAGTTTTTGGGGGCCAACACAACTCATACAACTTGTATAATATGTTGTGTATTATACCTCAATCCATTGCAACCCATAAACGTAGTAAGATACTCATTCCATCACAACCTACACATGTTATACATATAATGGTGATTAGGAAACAATATCTAGAATATATGTTTGTGAAATAACCACAAGACATTATAACCCTCTACACATATATATTGGGAAAATAACCTCGAAGCATACCACCACAAGTTTTTACATCGAGATGGTAGTGGGGTCAAAGGGGTAGTCAGCCATTCATCCACCCACTAGGATGTTGTGGAAAATAATCCCAATGCCTAGAATCATTAGGGTGTTAGATATCCTAATTAAAAATGTGGAGAATCATATTAAAATATAAAATTGACATGATATAATATATCTCACTACCATAATACGGGAATAACTTATTCTTAGAATCAATTGCAACGGACATCTATCGAACTCCCATCATTCACTTCTAAGAAAAGATATCCAATAATCACACAACCAATTAAAGATTTACATTAAATTACATTTTTTCTTTTCATCAGTTTTGATTAATTTTAATTAATTATTAATCATTAATTAACCATTAACATTGATTTCTAACATAATAAAGTTCCATTCATTCCAGGAATAATCAAACAGTGTCCTTGGCACCTCAAAATTGAAACCTCAACATTTCACCCCCACAAGCTCTAGCCCCATGGGTTAAAAATTAATTAAATACTTAAAAACATTACATTCCATATTACCAGGAACACTAGAAATAGTCATAATATTCCAAATAAGGTATAAAACCAAGACCACCCATCTTACTGAAACATCTAGGAAAGGAAAGCATATAATAAAACTACATAGCCATGGACCAAAC
The DNA here is from genome assembly GCA_963277665.1 of Viscum album. Lineage (NCBI taxonomy): Eukaryota > Viridiplantae > Streptophyta > Magnoliopsida > Santalales > Viscaceae > Viscum > Viscum album. The sequence continues at coordinate 598,151,234 of OY728147.1, read as the reverse complement.
AATATATTGATTCAAGTATCCATCTTACATATAAATAGTTAATACAAGCTTCAACCCATTCCTTTTTTTAGTTTTCTCTATAACACCCACATGCATATATCGATGCATCTTGCCACTCCAAGTGTCAGCTGCTACCACCATCACAACGACTCCCTACCCATCATACCACAATAGTCCTCTAGGCTTAGACAACTCAAGCTCACACCACATATGAGCCTCCCTTCCCAACATACCACAAAATCCCACTAGTCTTATCTATCCTAGGGTCACGTAACATCACAAAAAGCTGAAAAAACATATCTACCAAACTCATGGTTGTAAACGTAGAATTCATCCTTCATAGAATTTGAGCTCTCACAGATACAAAGCACAAGGAACTCGTCATTTACAAGAAAGAAGGCAACTCAGACCCTAAAAATTGTGATATTTTATAACAAAACTACATATAATTTCATATAGATTTATAACATTATTTATGACTACTTCAAACTATAGGAAACCTATGTAATAATCTATCACAACTATCACAAATAACATAAACATTTAATTAAACATATCCTTAATTATTTTATCAATAATCTTAAACATGTTTTAGATTCATCATCTAATTAAATTAAACATTCATACTAGTATCAATTTGATAATCATAAAATTAAAACAAAAAGATCATTCATTAAAAAGATTTCTTTAATATTTTAGTTAATGAATAATAATTTATTACTGGTTTCAAATTCCTTAAAAATTTCATATGATATGAATGAACAACAAGAACTTCATATATATCACACTATCTAGAATATCAAGAGGCTACCCATTACCACAGTACAAAAGATACCATCACCATGGTATGCATATAAATTATTAAATTCGGTTCATATAAATATTACATTAATTTAATTGTGATAAGTGTGGTCATGTCATTATAACTATTTGATTTCCTATAATTAAATAGAGAAGAAACAAATCCCCTTCCTCAAATGTGTTTTGACATTCCTCAAACAATAATGGATCATCACTGTCGATCCCAATCACCTCTCCTAAAATAACTATGTCTATGTGATGAATTTCTTCAATAATGATAACAACAACAAAACACCAATAGAAACATGGACATCGGTCTACTCCACCTGAAAAAGAGGAATGGGAGGAAACGAATTGAAGAAACTGTAATACAGGATTTGGACCATATGATTAATTGAATATGGATCACTACAAATTGAAATAAAGAAGTAAGAGATCAATGCCTGATAATGGACTATGAAAAACAACAAAGTGAATGCTGCTGGGATTCTGTGATTGAGAGAGTGGTTCTACAACTATATGGTTTGACAACCTATGTGGCTGATAAAGTTTAAAATGTATATCAACAATGATTTAGAGGACATGTAAACCACTTTAACATTGTATAATACTTGTGGATCGGTTTCCACCATAAAATAATAATTATTTTCATTATTCAACCTCGGAAACATACATATAATGAAATCCACTTTCACATCATGTAAAAGGTTTACATGTCATGAAATATCCTTCATTCCATCATTCAACAACTGACCTCTTCTAGACTTCTTTAAAGTATACTCTAAACACCTCGGTCATTAGAAATATGAAAATGGTCTATCTACGCTTATCATGGTACTAACAATATATGATGTATTTAATTCTATAAGAATTAGTATTTGATAAATTTAATAAATGAACATTAAACCCATCATAATAACAATCCCTGAATGATGGTAATATAAAATGATTGTATCTCTACTTTGTGGTAGAAGCGCTCATGTACTCACTATCGATACATTCATGTGACATTTTTTGGAAATGGATATTGACAATGGATTTTAAAAAATAAAAATAGATTTATAGTATAATGAGGATAATTATATTATTTATTATATGAATAATAAAATTGTTTTTATGTGGTAAAAGAATAAATAAATTGAATGTGGTAGAATAATATAATTACATATTCTTTAGTAGGTTTCTGTTAGATGCCTTCATATGGTCACATTGGCTTTTCTTCTATCAACATTACAACATCTAAACCATAGATATGGAATTTTAGAAAGAAATTATTTTTTTTGTTTTTTGATTTATAAGTCTCAATGTCATGTAAAAAAAGAATGTATGGGTGTGAATTAATTAGAATGGGGGGGGGGGAAAGGTCATTTATAAAATGATTAAATATTATTTAAATCATGATTATTTGATGTTTCATAAAAATACCCAAAATGTTAATTCATGACTTATTAAGGCAGAAATAAATCGAATAAGTTATATTTATAGGTGTTTCGTTATGATTTTATTACATATATCATATTTAAACCCATTTAAACTCATTTTGACCTAAATCGTGAAAATTCTATTTTCTATGCTTAGAAGATAATTATATTAGAATAAATAATATTTTTCTTCTAAAAAAATTTAAATCATGAATCGAGATTTGGAATTATTTTTTTATATTTAATTTATATTGTGGAATATTTTTTATATAACATAATAAAACAAAATCTATGAAAAGATAATATTATAAAACCCTCAATATAATATTTAAAGTCATTTTATATTGTAATATAGATATAATTTGGTTCCCATTATTTTTTTGGTTATATAATAAACTTCAAAAAAAAATTATTGTATTTAGGTAAGAAAAATTCCAATTGAATCTTTAAAAATTGTCGTTAAATGCAAAGAACCTGAAGTTTTTTCTATTGAATAGAATAAAAAAATATTCTCTAATGTTAATCTTTTTCCACAAATTTCAAAATATAAATTTTATATAAATTTTTAATATCTATAATGTTAAAAATGCTTGATACAAACTCATACAATATCCTAAAGACAAGTTTTACTGAGATTTTAATGTTTTAAGGAATGCTTTTAAACAAAATTTACGTCTTTTACTAAGGTGAAAATTATTTACATTGAGTAATACTCATAATGATAAAATTAAGTACATTATTGAAAATTATAATAATCATGATAATGTAAAATATAAGATAAATTATATCATATTGAATATACTTATCTGGTAGAATTTAATTTCTAATTATTCTCATAAAACATGATGATAATTATTTTTCTATATATTTTTTTCTAATGTATAAAATATATTTATAAAAATTCATATATAAAATTTATTAAAATGTAAATATTTGGATTGTTATTATTTATGTGAATAAATTTTTTGTTGATATCTCTTTAGGATAAAATGGAGTTTTTTTAATTCACGAAATTAAATATAGTTTTCAATAAAAATATGTACATTTCACAAATCACTATAAAATAATTCATTCCAAAATGGTATAAATAATTTAATGAATGATAAATTTTATATATTTATTTCAAAGATGATATATTATCATAAACTAATATTTTTTTAATTGTCTAAAAATTAGTCATAATAACTCACCACAAAAATTAATAAATTCCATTTTGAATATATTTATTTTTTATCAATAAAATGATTCTATAGAAAATTGGGTGCTGGTTTATTAATTAATGAATGGTATATAAAATAATTATAAATATTATATTTATGTATTAATTCATGTAAATACCACTAATTTTGATTCCTTCTATATAGATTCATTTTTAATATATTAGTATTTATAACATGTTTTTCTAAACATAGTATTGCATGTTTCACAAGCGATCAATAAAAGTATAATTATTTGAATAATAATATTCCAAATTTTTCAATGGCGTTACAATATACACCAATAAAAGTTAATCTACCGCATGAAATTATATCACTCTAATACAAAATATAGGGATATCATTGTTTCATCATATCTACATGTTCTTAAGTAGCCTTTTCAAATTTCATATTCATGTATGGATCATAAATGCATTTAGTATTCTTAATACATAAAAAATTAAATCTATTATACAAGATCTCAAGTGGTTTATCTACATAGGAATGATTATTATCTAGCTATATAACTTTTTAGTTCATTACATGTTATTTATTAGTTATGTATTTATTTAGTAGATATATAGTGGACACATTGTATACATTATAAACATTCATTGGATGGGAAAGTGATAAACTATCATTCCCATTCCATTATGAAAATCAAAGGGTATAATATATATATTTAACAAAATTTTATAATATAAAACTAAATTATCATTCTAACATTGATAAATTATCACTAATACCTTCCCAATAACACCATATTCTAGATTACAATAGTAAATATTAGTATAAATTTTCTATCCACTCTGAGAAAGCATAATGTGATGATGAAATGTTATTACATTATAAATCATTTACATATATATATATATATACCATGTACCAATGTAATTATATCTCCAAATTCACCTATGAAAATTGTTTTTCTAAAACTATTTTATTATCGGATTTCACACGGAGCCATCTTAATTCTTGAATCAAATAAAATGTTGTAAAAAATCCTAACCAGTTGTATATTTTTTTCCCAGCCACCAACTAAATACATTGATAATTATATCATAAGATCCTCTATATTTTGAATGTTTATCATAGAATGAAAATTTTTCTAAGACTAGTAAGATGTTTTTAATGATACTATGAATCAATAGATTTTTGACATCATTTTAATAAAATCATGGTAAAACTCCAATAAAAATTTGATTCAAAATATTTTTGTACTCCATTTACTCGAACTACTTATTTAATGTATATTTTTTAGAGCTAATCAAGGGGTAAATATTTAGTAATTACTACCAAGTGGTCTGATGCAATAATTTGATTGAATACAGAGAAAATAAAATTATGGTGTTTAGATGTTTTTAGGATCTAAATGAAAAAATACATGGTGTTACATTCCCATTAATAGTTTATATATGGGTAATTTTTATAACATTCATTTATAATTCATTATCTCATAATTAAGTTTTTTATTCACCATCCACTAACTAAGATACTATGAAATATATATTGTAATGTTGTCCCACCATAAAGACTCTTCCATAAAAATATACTTTATAGAAATACATTGATGAATAATAAAGGATGGACTATGAGACTCATCTTACAGCTCCTTCAATAAATTTTCTAATGACATAAAAAAAATCATGAACCTTATCAATAACTCAAAGTAAATGTTGATATGAAGAACATTTATTTCCTTATATTAAAAGTATACATCATCCTTTAATACATATTTATTCATCACAACTGTAGATGGATTAACATCCATTTAAGAAAGTAAATATTTCTGAACATTATTTTATATTTCAAGATCAAACATTTTAAAATACAAAAATATTTTTTATTGTATTATCCCCATCAAACACAATAAATATTGATATTTTTAACTCAAATCAATGAATACTTTTTTTATTTTACCATATTGAAAATTTAATTCATAGTAATATTGTAAAATATATTCTTTATATCTTCACTGAATCATATTTAACCCTTTCTGTGATAATATATATAAATATATATATTTGTGTTAAATATATATGTCACACATTAATTTATTAATATAATTAATCTATATCTATACTTCTAAATTTAAAACAATAAACTAAAAGTCATGATTTTATTATCATGATCATGAAAATTATATTTTAGTTAGTAATAAGATATCAACATAAAATTATATATAAGGCCACATACTTTCCCCATTTTTAATTTATTTGAACTGATCATAATCCTTTCACCACTATAGGGTCATGAAATCCAAATTTTTATACACATTAAATCATTATTTATTACAAATGTAAAAAAATACAATCTGATATTATCAAGGCGCCATGTTTCATTGGGAAATTTGATATAGTGAATAATAACATTAATCATTGGTAATATAAAATTATATTAAAACACTACATCATTCCCTAAAAATTTCATTTCACTCTTAAAACTGAATTGGATGACCAAGGGGTGTACATAAGATTGGGGGGCCTATGTGGCCCTGTAAGGGAATTATCATCAATATCATAAGGTAAACATGTAAATGATTGTCAAGATACTAAAAACGGTAACATAAAAATGGATGAATCATTAACACAAACATTGAATAACGATTTTTTATGATCACATAATTGAAAAAATGGGAATGTGGTTGCAAAATAAACTCTGGTATAATAAAAAGTAGTAAAAATTAAAATATAATCCACCAAAACATAGTGTACATGGGATAAAATCTAATGAATAATAAATGTTATCTTATGAGAGAGATTCATTTATGATTGAATTGGAGGGCTATAAAATTATTATATCACTTTAAAAAATAATATAATATAGATTTTTAGTGCCCCACATATACATTCAAATATAATAATAAATTTAAATAATTTTAAACTCATAATTTAAGAGAGTGTCTTAAAAACATAGATATCCCCAATCAATGAATGATAAGAATATTATGGTGAATAATTATCAGTAGAAATTTTGGTGAGAATACTTTTTAATAATGTTCTTTATGGAAAATCGTAGTATCTTTTTTCCTTAATAACTAGGGAACATAATGTCTCATAAAAGAATTAATGAGAGTGAATGGTGTCTCTCATCACATAGAAATCATTATTATATTAAGGGGAGTGTAAAAAAATTCCAATTTTGAAAAATAGATGGAGAAAATAATTATTCTCAATAAGGAGATGGAATAAAGGATAGAATGATAAGACTCTATATCTTTAAGTGGTGCTTCTAGAATATTTTGAGGATCTTATTAAGTGTTTTAGGGTTCATTCATAGGGATTTTGTGATGGATGGGAATATTAATTCCATGCTTTATGGGTTTAGAGTTAATAATAATGTGTTTTTTGGTAGTATTTTTTTTAATAGATAGTATAATTCAATATTAATTTCTAAAATTATGTTTTTGATTCTATATAATAAAACAATGAAAACTGAAAATCATCCCATGATTTTAATTTTTTTCCAAATACAAGTGGGTTTAAATATTTTTTATGGATAATAATAGATGTGTTATTTTAACACCATTGTTTATGTAGAAGTTTAAAATGTTCATAATGAATTAATAATAACACCATAAAATATAAGATAGATTATAGAGGATTCATAATGGTTTTATCAAATTAATATAATAAACTCAAAACAATCTATATGAAATTAGGGAAATAGTTTTAGCTTCGTATAGTCTTTATAAAATTTAGATTATCAAATTTGGCCTACTATATATTCATAATTCATTGCATATATTTATTTAATATTTAATTTTCCCCCAAATATTTGATAGTTAACGAAATTTTATAAAAAATCACCATTAGATATCTTCAAAATATATAATAAAAATATATTTTATATAAATTGGTTTATAAATTTTAGATTTTAAATTTATAATAAAAATTTAATTTTTTTGGAAAAATGTTATCTTTTATAATAGTAATTTCTCAGGACTATAAAATGATGATGACTGAAATAATTATAATATAGTTTCAAATTACTTAAATAAATAATATTTAATTGGTATAATTAATTAAATTGAAATATATTTCAAATATATTTAATTTAATTACATAATGTTTTTAATTAAAAGATTATATTTTTTTAAAAAATATACTTATTTGTTTCAATAAATATATATTTTTCATCATCTCATATATAATTATAAATTTTATGTAATAAAAAATAAATAAAAAAAATTATATTATTAGAAATAATAATTATGAATTATATACAAATTGTATCATGATATATTAACACTTAAATCCCTAGTATACACCACTAATTGTATGGTATGTATTGGTTGATATTTCTTGGGTTGTTTCTATGAATATATTTTGGGTTATGAGGTCACCAGAAATTTTCATCTCCCAAGAATATTTTAATAAATTCAAGATTTTTTAAATCCAATGTTGGGCTTGGTCATGGGAAAACCACATTTATTCCATTTCCTTTATAAGATCTTATAAGATTGCTTAACAGTGTATGATATTACTGGTTCCAACCATTTGTCCTTCTATCTTGCCCACTTGGACATTATCAAAACCCATTACATAAAAATTGAAATTTTCAGTATAAAAGTATTAAATTATTAAAAGTTATGATTCAAAATGGCCTTGGAATGAAACATAATAAAAATGGTCAGAATTATCAATGTAGTGTATGTGTTTTCTATTAGTTCATTTAAAAATAAATCTGTTATTCAATTAAAAGGGGAATTTATTTTACAAATTTTATGGTAATTACATTCATCCCCCTTTACAAACATGTGTCTTGAAAATAAATGTTGTGTGCTAAAAAAGGTAATAATACATTTTTTTTCATCTCTTCATTGTTCATCAAATTTTATTTCTCAATATTGAGAATCATCAAATATACATTCACAGGGTTTTTTGTTTTTTTTAGAATTTTTTCTTTGTTATCTACTATCATATCTAGATGCTCCTTGTATGGATGATCATTATCCATTAGAACCTCTACTTGATTTAGTAAATGTGAGGAGTCTGTTATGTACTTTATAAAAATGAATAAATGGAACACATCATGATCGTGTGTTACGTTTGGTGGGAGTGTTAGTAGATATACCAAATCTTTGATAATATTAAATATCTCAAAGGGGAATAATTTTCTCGAAATAAGAGTTCAATTTTCCAATAACCACACAAATTTATTCACAATGATATAAAAAAGAATAGATTCTCTCTGACCCTAAAATCTTATATCATATCACTAATTTTATGTTTATATTTTATTAATTTTTTCCTGATTTCATATAATATAAATTGATTTCATCTTTTATTTTATTGTATTGTAAAATATTTGGTTCAATCAATTACTACTCTCCATCACTATCCCAAAATATTATAATATGAAACTTATTCCTATAAAGATCCTTATAATGTTCCATTTGAATGATATAATGGAATCTTTTTTTATATGAGTACTCCACTATGTGAATGTGTTGTTCACAATATCATTTGAAATCTATTGAACATGATATTAGAATATCCTACATAGTGTGAATGCATAAATCATATTGGATATCCATTTGATTAAGATAAGTAGTTCTGAAAATACTCTCCATATCTAGTGATTTCTACTAGATTATCCAAAACCTAATTGTTAAATATACATCTCAATTAGATATAATGGTGAGTGTAACTCAATGTTATGTTGCAACTTACCTAGTATATCTCTTAGTGAGTTGTTATGGAGAGAAGTCTACATGGATATAAAAAAATTCACTAATATTGTAGGGTTGATGACTACCAAATTGATGGTATAAATAAATTTATATGTCATGAGGTGTCTAAAGAAATAATTAATAAATATGAATTAATTTTTTTGATATTATGGGAAATTATTTCATCAAAATCATAGACTTATTTCATCCATCCTTAATGTGTTAATATACAAAATATGTAAGAATAAAAATAAAAAATCTTTGTCTTCAAGTTAGATAAAAAATGTATTACATTATATCATGATAAATCATAATGAATACTAGATGAATGTTTAGTGATGGGCTACACATATCATCTAAATGTTCCATCTTAAGATATGGTTTCGATGGGAGTTATATCAAGGTTCAAAAACATATTAATCTATCCTTATCAATATTGAAATCTATAATATTCGATAAATATTTATATAGGACATCATCTCCATTCAAAGTCCCCTTGATCCACTAATGTATTGATGGAGGAGAAGTTATTTGATAAATGTAGTATGAAGATATATTATTTATTCCCATATCAATGCATTATGTTTTTAAGAATATTTGATACATTTCTATCCTCGTAATGGATAGGGTTTCATTATCATTTCAATACTAATCAATTGAATCTTTTATAAATTTTAATATAGAGTAATGTGTTGGATAAAAAAAATTATTGATCAGCTATAACAACATATATTGGTGAAAATTGACCTCAACTTGTATGATTTTATACATGTGTCTTTTATGATCAATATACAAGTCACATATCGGTATGTAGGGATAATGTCTCTTAATATTTTATATAAATAACATAATAGAAAAATCATGATCATGGGATCATTCAGTATTCCTACTTATATTTAAAATTTGGATGAACTAGGATTACATTTTTTCATATTTCAATAGTATAGAACCAAAATAAATTTTCAACACCTAATTAGATATCACAAATCCTTCCCCATTAGTTGTTAATGTGAGAATAGTTTAAATGGTCAACCACATAATTAACTGTTTATTTCTCTCTTTATATTCATTAGTCCATGAAAACATGAATCCATTTTGACTTAGCTTTGTTTGTGTCATTGAAATCAAGATAATTGTCTCACAATTATACAATAGTACAAAACTAATCAATAGATACTATGGATTATTATGACACAAGTTTTTTTGGTCAAAAATTTTTCCAATGTTTTTTTAAGGATGTAAGGATATCCCATTTATTGTGATAACATCAACCAAAAATGATACTTTTCAAATCTAAAAAATTTCCTTTACTATACTGTAAATAAAAAATTTCTCTTCACAATGTCTAGAGTGTAGTATTCTAATTCACGTGAGGTTATTCATTTATTTTAGAGTAGATAAGAATACCTTGAATGAATACTAAAAGAAAATTATTAAATTATTCCCTATGGAATCCATTCATAATTATAAAGAATATATTTCTAGAATTAGTTAATTCAAATTTCATCACCATTAACTCATACCACTCATACCATGTACGAAAATATTTCATGGGTATATCCTCCTTCTTTATCTAACCATTATAGTATCATAATTAAAGATCAACATTGAAGAATTATTGAGATCCACATATCTGACTGAAAAACTCATCAATATAATAGAAAGTACAATTAAAAATTATCAGGATTTTGTTGAGATCATGATATTCAATGTGTAGGTGCATTGAAAAATCCTTATTTTTTATTTTATGGACCAATATATAGAATGGTTAATCACTCAGACCTATAAAAACATTAAAAAAATGTCCCATGTAGTTTATTATTTAGCTCCTAATGTCCATATATTAACATTTTATATGGAGTATTAGATATTAATAAAATTATTTTATAATATTAGTTTATAACTCAACCTATCAACTTATACGATGACAATAAATTTTTGGTGAAACAAGTTAGTGAATTCCCTTAAAATGGAAATATCATTATGGTTGCTTTTCATCAAACATACTCATTTTAGCTAGATATGATTTCATATAAGGAAATGATATCCATGAATAAGATGATACTTTCGTTGGTTATTAATCCTCCTCCATGAACATTTATAGAATTATTGTGTGATTATTGATTATGAAGTTTATTTTTATCCCTTCAAAATTTATGTTTACCTTATAATATGAGATCTAATCCCCAGACATAATAATATTGATTCTAATAAAGGTAGTGTCAGATAATACTATAGGATTTTCATCTTGAAAATATTATCATTCAATGAGTTATATAATTAAGACTCAATAACTATTAAATTTTCAGTCATTACTAATAAATTGACATCAATGTTCTCTGGTGGTTTTTGAAATATTCTACAAAACCATCATGATATGATATAATTCATAGAAGTAGATATATATATAATGTTTCATATATGTGGATTAATACCTTGTGTACCCATCAAAAAGTCATTACTCATATCCACCTCATCAGTTTTCATTCGTTAATCTATATATAACTCCATAGGAATTTGAGATTTATATCATTGATTGTCATCCATAAGAAATGGATTGGAGAATTAATTCTCACAGTGTCATTCTTCCTTGTATTTGAAACATTTGATAATAGGATGAGGGTTGATTTCATAATTCCATTCATTAGAAAATAGTGTTCGGTTTTTATAATCATAAAATACATGATATATTCCCTTCCTTCATAAACCTAATGCATTTCCTCATCACTTTAATGAAATTAGTAGGTTTATTCTTCCAATATTTTTTATATCTTGGATTTTTGATATTCATTTCCAATTATATTTCCCCATCACACAGCGCGAATCTAATTCCATTATTCACTTATTTTCTGAGGAATTGTGAGTAAATTATTAATTTCTAATCACCTATTTAGCTTTGAAAACAAAACATATTATTTCCTTATAGTTTTTGAAGTCTTTAATTACTACATAATTTTGAATAGCCATATTATTCCAACAAATTATGTGGTTAGTGTTACATTTAAGAGAGGGAAAAATATTGGAAAAATATATATAGTCTTATGATGATGATATTATACTTTTATATTAATTCATAATCCTTTTACATGTGTATAAGTAAATATCTATCTTGTTTCAGTAGGATAGATATAGGAGAATAGATATTAAAAAACATTTATGGAATTATTTCAATCCCTTGCTTAGATCTCTTCCTCTAGAATCAAATTTTATATCAATGTACATCATTAACCATATTCATCATTAATAACATAATCATATATATTGACCATCTGTTTAATCATGAATTGTATTATTGGGATGATCTTTTCAAGGATGTACATTCATTATCCATGATTAATACATCATATTATCGACTAAATGTTAAAGTCTATTGTTGCATAATTGTCGAAATTGAAACATTCTCTTTATAAACCGGATGTTGGTTTCCTTATTATTCAAATTTATAAAAAATTGGAGTTAAATTAAAATATTCAACATGAAATTTTGAAATCCTACTCTTATCAAGAAGGGGATATCATATGAATAATCATACCATTACTCATCACATTTTTTATTAACTATGATCCTTCTATTCATATATTTTACTAAATTAATGGTGAAAATAGTTTTTAGATTTTTAAAAATAATCAATTATCCAAAAGAAATAATTTAAAATTGAAGTTGTAACATGTAAATGAAAAATATAACATTTCTTCCTATAGATGTGGGGTGTTATAGTAATAACTGACATTATGATTCATATGAACATTCTATTCATACATTATCAGATTTGATCCCTATATATCCTTATTTTTGAAGGGGATACGAACCAATTTTTTTATTGATCACTTTACATAATATAAGTGTTTCAAAGTTATTAATTGATGTATTAGTCAGCATTTTTTATCTACATTATCCATCATTTTGGTTCATGATGTAATCCTTCCATTTTAGTATATAATTTTTAATTACATGTTTTATAAACATATAATTTTTCATCTATCAGAGATAATTCATTCAAATCATCATTAATGACTATAACTAACATTTCATGTTCATGAAATTTATGTCTTTATTCACATTCATCCCCAACTCTTTAGAAAGTATCCATAAATAAATGTTTATTTGATAGTATACATTGAATAATTTTTTAATAATGTATATGTATCAAATAATACCATAGTCATTTGAGGTTAGTGGAAGAAATAATTAAAATACAATTATTTTATTTTTCATCATAATTATCATTTTACATTCATATATAATGATTTATTTTACTCATTGTTGAGGTATCATATATAGTGAATTTAATAATTGTGATCTATTAATCACACAACTTCAATTTTACCATGTTATTCCATGGATGTTATTGATCTTGGAAAAGGATCATATACTTAAATATTCAATAATAAACCATTTCATTAAATGATATAATAATATCTATTTTTCATTAGAAGATTTCCCCTTGTTTAATTCATGATAATATGTGGATTAATATTTATTTATAAAATGTATTTTAAACAATTTTAAAATTCTATATCACTCAAATATTTTTTAGAGTATATTAATATTATTATCCATACATATGAAAGTATATTTTCATATGAAATCTATATTGTAATTGTACGTTCAGTCCATATATAATCATATAGAGTTAAATTATCTAAAATACTATTTAATTATTGGATAATGTTCAATAAATTTAAAAATTGATGTTATTAGAATATCCTTTTCTTTACCAATTAACTCATTATGTTCTTTATGATTATTTACATGGGACAATTAATAAACCCTACTTATTTGAACCAAAGGGTCAAAAATTAATTAGTGGTGATAATGTTTGGTTTTAATTTTTTTATGCACAAGATAATACATATGGAGACAAATTGAAAAATCATTATTCTTAACAAATAAAACTATGTGAACATATGAAGTTTCACTGAGGTATATAGAATATCATAATTTTTTTTCTAATAGTATTTTAATTTAATCATGTACATAAGTGTGGGAGATTATTTTTGGACTCATTTATGAGGGAATCTATGTATATATATTTTTAATGATTAACTCAATATATATATATACTAGCATAAAATGAATTCAAAAATAAAAATTCTAAAAAACATTAAATGAATTTCTCTGTACATAGAAAATAATAAATAGATGTCAAGGAGGATGAATGTGATATAAATTCAGATAATCACTTCCAATAATATCTATATAGTCTTTATTAATTAAACAATCACATGAATAGACACTTAACTCTTCCTCCTAATGTATTTTTTTGGAATTAAAGTACATAAAAATTCACACAATTCATGGTTTTAAGAAACTCCACTCCTTGCTGAATAAATCATTCATAATCTCTAATATTGTAGGAGACACTCTAGTATGAATGAATGATATCATAAAAATACAATAGAATAAGAGATGAATCAACTATATTAATAGATAATAAAATGTTTCTATAATATAATATGTATAATAAAAAAATATGATGAAATTCCTTTATTAATGATATAATTTAAATTTACAATGATTTATATAAAATATACAACCATATATCCCTTATAATAATTTTCAGTATCACTTCCATATATAATTCCTTGAATAAAATAACTATCCATATTTGGTATATAACTTAAATAAGGCAATGTTAATAAAAAACTGATTACATGGTGAATCTATAGATGATGACGAATTTAGAGATGTAGGAGTTGGATTCATCTCTTGATCAATGAAGTAATGCTACTACTCATCCAAAAAAATTCTATAATCATAAAAAAAATCAATATAATACTATATTCTATTATAATTGTCTCATGATAAATATAATCATGCAAAATATCCTATAATAACTTGAAGCTAAAAATAACAATATTAATTGTATCTTGAAAACCTGAAGGATAACAAAAACTAAAATAAAATATAAATCAAATTGGTGGCTAAATGTAATTATCCATATACCACCATTCATCCGTAATGATTACATAAGCTATGTTCGGCATAGTGCATATTATAAAAGTGATTTATAATCGATTCAAAATTTATGTTTATACAACACATAAACATGGAGAAAATATTGTTTCTTATTATATATATTTCTTTATCCACAAGGATAGTAGGTTTCTATAATTGACTAACTAAAAAAACAATCATTCATGGTACAAATTTTAACCATAAGTGGATAATCCATTTATCTTCATTGATGCAGAAGTGAAACATTTTGTAGATAGATAATAAAATGAAAAATCTATATGTGGTAGGCATGAAGAAGCATGCATAGTTTTAATTATATATATACCCATTTCATCATTCAACAAAACCATTATTTTATTGAGTAAATTTTATTAAAAGAATTAATTAATACAGAATATGAAAAGAAAGTATTTATTGATGTTTTTCCCAAATAAATTCATCCCCAAGTGTCTATTACTTCATTAGGTCATTGATTATATTATCCCACTAACAAAAATCTAATTCAAAGAGATATACAACATATATCCCATAATTATTTACATACAATGGATCATGAATAATATTTGTATAATTGTATTAATCCATTTTCTTTCAGAAAGAATAAAATATACACTATATTTTAGTAGGAGTGTTAACATAACAATTACCAAAATATTTTGATCCTTTAATAATGGTATCATTTTATCCACGTATTTAATGTTATTGTATAAAACGAGATATATTTTTTCATGTATAACCATGAGATCATATTCATAAACTACAATTGTTTTTTGAATCTTGTTTGAGTTGTCATTGTTTTTTCCATAACAAAATATTTTTACTATATGCATGAAATTAAAATATAGTAAACATAGAAAATATCAACTATGTAGAAACATGATTTATAATTTATATATTAATAAAATATGACGATTATATAATAACTCTTAAATTTCTAGAAAATCCCAATATTAGTCTACCTATGGCTCAATCTATGATATTTATGAAATATTTTCTCTTATTATCCCAAAAAAATTGAAAAAATTAATAGTCCATTCATTTATATTAGTGTATAATAAAATACATATAACTAAAAAAACAAAATATATATACTAAAAAAATATAACGTATGAAGTGGTGTGTGACTTTAATAATGTGAGTATCAAATTCCACAATTTTTGTATGAACATATTGAACATTTATTTCTATTGTTAAATATTTATTTCAAATCATAATATTCATTTATAATAATAACATATATGTTTTGGATACCCATTAAATGAAGGGGAGTCTAGAAATCACATTATGATTACAAAATAGGAACATAAGGTAGTGAAAGTTCAAAAGAGACAACAATCATATGATAATATTATTAATTTGATGACTCCTAAAAAATAATTTGAAACATGGAATATGGTAATACATTAATTGATTCTTGTAATCCTTAATACAACATGAATGCTACAAAAATAATAACAATGTTATCAGAAAAATATGTAATGATTCACTAAGAACACAAAAAAAACATAAGGTTCTTGGATCCCTGTGGATGAAACATACATTTTATATTATGAGTTTTAATTATTTCAAATGATATATGGACAATATATTAGTTTCATCAAATTCACACATAATTAATTTTTGAATACATCTGTTTCATATAAAAGGAATAATAGATCAAGCATAAACATAGTTTAAACCATTGATAATTAAATAATTTTCATAATGATGATATAATTGATAGTTAAAAGGTGGGTCATGTTGATATCTAGAAAAATTATGAACCAATTCATATTAAATGATATATAATAATAATAATTAATAGAAAAATAATATGGTCCATTATTAAAGGAATATTTGTGTAGGAATAAAATTAAAATACCTTTTTAGTGATATAATTGAATAATAAATAATCCATATTAGATTTTGTTTGTATATTCTTAATGAAAAATTATAAAAGTAAACATAATTTAATTTATATCATTATTAAATTGATCGAAATGGATGAATTTTTAGAATAAAAATAAATTTTTTGATTCTATGAAGTAGTATGGGGTATTTATATAGTTTGATATATGATATTGCACTATGAATGAAATTTTTTTATTATACCCATATATTAAGTCATGAAATACATCAGATACTCCCATAATGTCAAAAAAATTATCATTATAATATAGTTGATATTCATTTTAACCAATCATTATTTTATACCTTAATAATCATTTATTATCAAGATTTATTATTTTAATAAATTTATTATCTTCAGATAATTGGTGTTTAGATTGTTTAGTTCAATGGTATAGAACATTTTTGTTATAAATGTAATGTTTTATGGTAATTGAATGGCGTTTTGAAAATATTCAAATTGCTAAAGGTAATAGTTTCATTTTAATCATAGTGGATTATAGAATTACATTTTTTATAGTAATTAAAAAATGAATCATCAATGTTCATTTATTTATTGATAAAAAATTTATGTAAGTATTTATTTATAATTTCAACAATATCACAATATATTTTCTTTTTAAAAATTACCCAAATGAAATTAATTTTTTATGAATTATATAATAAATATAAATATCAATATAATGAATTGAAATATACTTTTGAATGAAAATATACATCATCACTCTTTAAGAATTTGTTAAACAACATAGTGTAAATGAACAATTTTTGAAGTGTATAAATAATTGGTAAGCCCTTTCAAGGGTTTAATTTTTTTTCATTTTTTTTATTTGAATGAAACTAATATCTAAATTTAAATTTTTTAATTATTTAGATTTTTTTATTATTAGGAAGATAATTTAAATAAAGAACAACTTCTTGGAAATCGACAACAATGTATTTGAGTCACCTATATTATATTCAACTCAATGTCTCCAAAGGAGGGTATATTAAAAGGAAAATGTAATAGCCCATGTAACATTACAATGAATTATAAATATTTCATATTAATATTGATTAATTATAATTTATATATTTATATTTAATATAATAATAGTATTGAATTTATCAGTTAGGAATAATCGTTATTAATTTCTATCCAAAGTATGTTTTCTGGAATTATATGGTATAATTTAAAATGATTATCTCTAAAAAATATAATTTTATATATTAAATATTATCATTTAAATTTGTATTTGTCACGGTAAAATTTTTCTTAATTTCATTTTTTAGAATTTTTTGAAAATATTTATATTTCACTTTATATTAAAATACCCAATTATTTTATTTTAAATGTATTTTATCTTAATTCATTTACACAGTTTCATTAGATTTTGGTTTATATTGAAATAGATATTGTTTTATTTTTTAATAAATATTCAACACATTTCATTGGAATAATCAATATACCTTAATTTGGTTTTAAATATATTATAATTAAAAACTATTTTTTCTATAAAAACTGGCTTCCGAATTGCTTTTTGTGAATACATATATATTATATTTACCAAAATATATGAATAGTATTTGATTAAAATTATTCAATTTTTTTTTAATATTCATAATAATTTTATGTAGTTGGGGTTTGGCTTAATAGTAAGAACCATGTAATCCTACATGAAAAATGGGGGTTCAAAACCCATTAGGAACAGGTGTTGTAGTAGTACTGTAGCGGTAATGTAGCAGCGGCGGTACTGTAGATTGGTGGTTACTGTAGTGGCGAAAGGGCATTGTTGCTGGGGTTGTACTATGCGGGTACTATAGCAAGCGTGTTACTATTCACAGAATGGGTATTGGGCCAAAAAATGGGTCTACAGGATATGTAATGGGCTACACGCCCACTGGGCCTTCGGGCTATGTACTGTGTCTCCCTCTAACCAGTTAAAAGAGGTACTTCCTTTTCTTTACTAATAAAATGAGGATTTGGTCCCATCGTTTTAAAAAAAATAAGTTTATTTTAACAATTTTAAAATAATATCTAGTTGAGTGAATAATAAAAGGAAAAAAACAATTTACATAATTAAGGATAAAACATGGTTATAATGGGATAAAATAAATAGAAAAGGGTCAAAAATACCTAAAAAAGACTCTTTAAACTATTTGATTCATGGATTTAGAAAAAATAATAATTTTAGAGTGGAATGGTGTGCATTCAAAAAATATTCTCTATTTAAAATAACATAACTGCCTTTTGATATGATAAATTATATTTTATCCAATTTGAAACTATTTTTTGCCTTTTCATTTAATTAAATGTTTTTAATATTCCATTAGGATTACACTTGATCATAAATCAAAAAATCTTCATTTCCTTAATATTAAACCCAAAAAAATCATGTAAATAAAATTATTTGTTGATTTCAAAGGGAAAAACTATCCTTGAACTTTTTACTTTTTTGAAACACTAGTTTAATGATTTCGTTAATTTTATATTAAATGAAATTCCATCTACCATTATAAATAGAACCTGAAAAAATTTTATATCAATATTTTATTCATGTATCCCAAATTGGATCAATTTTCCGTTTTATTATTTAAAAAAATTTAAACATTTTAAGAAATTTTACTTATATTAGTAGATATTAATATTTTGAAAAAGTGGATAAGAATAAAAATGTACCCAAAATAATAATAAATATTTTTTTAAAATTATTTGGACCCCCTAAAATCATATCATTAAATTATATGTGTCTTTCATCCACCTAAGATGAATATTTTTTGTGAAATATTTAAACAATTAAGGAATTCTAAGTTTGTAAATAACAACAATTATAAAAGAACACATAATATGAAATCTTCCTCCCATATTTTGATAAATTTTTCTTATCCAATACCTACCACAATCTATTCCTAACATGCCTACCCATATCCTAGAGTTCCATTATTTATTAATAAACCATCGTATTAAGGATTTAGGAACAAACCTAATAAGTCTTATTATTCAAAACATAGTGTTTTTTAATTTTTTATGCATCTATAATATATACATCAACCATGAAGAAACGAAATAATAAGAATATTAAATATATTATGATTTTAATTTATTAATTTAAATAACTAAATGCAATCAGCAATATCATAAAATGTTGAAATAATCAATCATTTTTATGTATGGAGGACTACAGCTTTACTAACCAATGTAATTTGTTTTACATCACTACTAGTTAAAAATGTAAAAATGATGTTTTTATAATATAAATATGACAATAAGGAAATAATTTCCATTTTGGAATAATAATATATCAGATATTTTATTAACATTTCTTCTATTATAAAATGGTAACATTATTCATGTGTACATGTGGATTACCACCTTCACAAAGTAATGTAATTAGTTTTTCGTCACCTTATCACAAGTCTTGAATATATAAGTTAATTAAATTTTATAATTTGTTAATTATTATATAATAAAAAATAATATAAAGATGAACTTATACATTCAATATTTACCTCATTCTCATTTAATTAGGAATATTTTACTCATGTCTGTGTATGACTAAATATATATATAATTATAAGGTAATTTAATTTTAACAAACATAATTCATGGATTGATTTAAAAGAATAATTAATTTATTAAAATTATAACTTTTTCAGAGGTTATTATTGTTCACTTGATGTAATAATTAATACATTGGCCATTATTGTCTTACTAATCTCATTTTGGATATATGACCCAAATATCATTAAAATGTCCAATGTTCATTTAAATTTTTATGTAATTTAATATGATATTTTATAACAAAAAATGAATAATCAACAAAAAAGTAAAAAATAATAGAAAATAATTAACATAAATATGTTTTTGGGAGTATAATTATCTTATATAATTATTTAGACTCGATTTAAGAGACAATTTAACTTGAAATAATAATTATAATATTTACCAAATTAATATTATAATATATCTTCTTTGAAAATTATTTTATTAATATAATTTATTTAGTAATATAAACATAACTAAATTATAAAAAAATAATTACCCATGTTCTATTTATTCAATGGGTTTCTAAAAGATTTTATTTTATTTTATATGGAATGTTTTAATATGAAGGAAAATAAAATAATCATATTTAATCAATGTAACATCATTAGGATTCATTATAGCTATAACAACTATTTTATTTTTGGATTCCATTAATAAATTTATTATATTATAAAAATTAAACCATATTTCCAATTTTACTAGGTATATTCAAAAAAGGGTTTTCAATAAGAAGAAAAATTTAGATATCTAGAAATGTCTTCCATATAGGTGAAAATATTAGTTTGATGAGTGTGATGGTGGATATGAAATCTGTAATGTCTAAATATTACATTATAGATTATGTGAATTTTTTATGATGATAGGTGGTTTAGTTAAAAAATTAGGTTGTGTGGTTTTATTACAAATGAATAATGTGTGAGCCCAAATATATCTATCTAATGCATTTAGTAATGTAACATTGTTAACTGGATTGATATCAATAATGAGACTATTAAAATTTTATTGGTATTTTATATCCTCAATAATATTGTATGAACATGAGAAATGATAATTATATATGTATTACCAACATGATTAATATATTCTTTGAATTGTTTTTCAAGGGAATACTATGATTTGTATATTTAAGCAGATTATTATTACATTATATAAATATATATTCTATTTCATTATTTCTGATCTATATATCATTGGAAAAAATATATTATTATTATTTCAATATATAAATTAAAACATTATGAGTTTTGTTTTATTATTTAAAATTGTAATGAAATTTTTTATGAATTTTTTTTAATGAAGCTGATTTCTTGCTTAAAAATTTAAATATTGATCACAAATAAAATTTTGAAAGAGGAAAACATTTATTAGTAATCATTTGATGACATGATTAATTATTTAATTTTATGAAACCTTTCAATGTATTTTTTCTCACCACATTATTTGGAAATATCCTTATAGGGTTTTGTGGATGTGTCGGGGAATCGACGAGGTCGTGCTCATAATTTTGAGGATATGGCATTAAATGTGAAATTAAAAAAACTAAATGTTTATATATTTTATAAAAAATTTATATTGAGAATATTTTTCCAAAATTTTATGTTATATAATATTTTATAAAGGTGTTCACATATTTTTTTAAAAATACAATCTTTAATTACATTTATGAGTACATTAAAATGAATTACTATGAATAGAATAAACATTCGAAATTGTTTAAGGGAAGTTCATTATAGTTTTTATCTATAGAATTGTTTAGATAAAAATTCAAATTAGTATTATATAAATTATTTGATAATGTTAAGGGTTATGTTAATGATAATGATAAAATATTCAAATTTTGGTATTGTATATAATATTTTGATCCAGGGAAATGAATCCCATGTTTGGATACTAAAAAGTTTATGTGATTGTAAAATAGATTCAACATGGGGTAAGAACACTGATCTTTGTGGATTTTGTATTATCTTGGTCATAGATATTGAAATATTAGCGAGGCTATGTCATTATACCTTGTGAGACACTCCTAGGTGATACTAAATTTATTAGTTTAGCTTCTATTTTTCATCCATTAAAAATAATAAGCTGATATAACCAATGGAAATATTTAATAATCCATATATATTAGTGGTACCCCTAAAATTTAATAGTGATATATGTATTGGTTTGTTCATAATTTTTATTACATACACATACCTCTTTTAGTTTTATTTTATTGGAATATTTTTTGAATATTTTATTACGTTCAGATCAACATTATATATATAATGATTTGGATGCACATGTGAAAAATATTATTTTTGAACGAATGCCTATAAATTATGTGGAATTATTTATAATGTTATATATAATCTTTAGGATTAACATGGTCATTTATATTGAGTAAATTATGGGTTATTTTAATATAGTAACATATGACATACCATATACAATACCATTGGATTAAAGGTTATTTTTATATTATATAATTACACTCATTTTGAAAGAATATTAGTATATCTATATTAAAATGTTTATATGAATATGGAATAAAAAATATTATAAGTTATAATATTATTTAATTTAATGAAATAAGTTCGATTTGTTTTTTTGAGTAAAATATGATTTTTGATGTGGATTTTTGGAAAATCATGTAATTTATAGAAATGATTATCATATATTTTATATTATACGATTACCAAATATATATTTTTAGTTACATGGAAATTTTATTAAATATTTTTGTTCTAAAATGAATTTTTAATTTATCCTGAAAGAATATGTGATCATATCATGCTATTTTTTTTGTTTTTTAATAGGGATTATTTTCAATATTTGTTTGTGGAAAGTTTAATTTTTAGCTATGTTTTCTATTATTATGGTTATTTGTATATTTTATAATATCATATTTTAATATTATCTTATCTATTATTGTTCAGTTTGGTTTTGGTTAATGTTTAGATATATGAATAACATCATTTCAACCATTTATATACTACATAGACCATCTCAATTTGAATATAGTGCATTCTTCATTAAATATTAATACCTATAATTTGGTGTAAATGACTCGATAAAGGTTGAAACTGATTAAAAAACATAGCCAATGGATGAAATTACATTCATGGAGTTAATATATATATATATATATCCATAGGTTCTCAACTTATATTTGTTATGAATGTATGCAATACTTATCAAAAGGTCTTGAAAAAATGTTATCCTATTACATTTATTTATGATGAGTGTATACACTTTTTCACACCTAATTGATTAAGGTAGTTTTCTTTTTTTTTCTTATAATCATTCAATTTTATTTCTTCAATGTTCTCTATCACTTTCTATAATTATTTAAACATTACTTTTTCCCTCTATATTTTCACATCCAACCAATTCCCCCTTTTTTGGAAATATAGTTACTATTTATTTTAAATGATTTTTATATTCAAATTTTCTTTTTTTCATGAAGAAATTATATTAACCATTTTATGATGTGGGTTTTCAATAATGTTATTTTATATTAAAAACTCTTTGACTACTAAGAACATTTTCAAATTGTGGCAACATAAATTCAAACAAAAGGGTAGTAATTTAACAACCTAGTTGTTAAAAAGTAAATAATTTTCATGTCTTATTAATCTTTATTAATTATAATTTTATAGGTTCATATTCAATATAATTATTTAAATTATTTCTCAATATAAATGAACAAATAATTACTTTATAAATATTATGATTTCATTAATTTTATGATTTAATATAAAATCGGAGTTCTAAATTATAAAATTTGAATTTAAAATTTTATTTATTTTTCTAATTAATTATTATAAAATTATTTGCGGGTGAATATGTTTTTAGTTTTTTATGAAGAATGTTTTTAATGAATTGTGATATTTAGTGAGTTTTATCAAAATTTTTCATATACATTCAATTATTTACAATGGGACATTATATTTTGGGTTTGTATTATGATTTCATTATTTATTTTTGGTTATACATAATCTTATAAATTTCATTTGAAATCACATTTTATAGGAATTTTGTATTTAAACAATTTATAACATTGAATTTAATTATTATAAAAAACGATTCTTATCATGTTTTGTGGTTTTAATTATAAATTAAAATTATAAAAATTTTATTAAATTATTTGTTTAAAATAAATTATATATTTTTAATTTTCTTAATAAATATAAATTAATATTATGATTTTAATTTACGGTCACAATGAGTAGTAAAATATGTAACTATTTCCCACATTTATGCTTCAAATAGGGTTACTATGGGTAATAGAATGTGATAAGGTTTATAATTGATTATTTACATGTAGTTATCTTATTGAAATGGTAGTTTTGGTCTAACTATATAATAATGGACATATATAAGTCATTTTAAGAATTATTTTTTCTTTTCTATTATGATCTTGATTTCAAAATGTTAACATATATTTTATAAAAAGTTAAAACTATGTTTTATCTATCTAATGGACTTATTTTACATTCCATTCAATTTTACCTTGACCCAAAAAAATTATAAAATCCATCCTTTTTTCCTGAGAATTCTTTGAATATAATATTTATATGATTTCTAGGAAACTTGTTTTTTATGATTGTGTTGTGTATTATTTGTAACACAGTAATATTTTAAATGACAAATATTATATTTTATATCATAAATTGAACACAACAATTATTTTTTTATTATTATACAAATAGTAATGTTTTTCTTCAATATCTTGCATTACACGCAATACTAAGATTTACCAAACAACAATATACCACTAATATTATTATTCAATAAGATATTTATCATTTTGATGTAAGAAAGGATGGTATAAATTCTATTTAATGAAATATGAAAATATTTTTTACACATATATAATTGATGGATACTTTGGGGACTAATAAATTATATATAAAATAAAAACCCTTTAGAAATAAATAAATTATTTTATAAACTATTTAAATTTTCACATGTTTATTTTATAACAATAATTTAAACAAATAAGATTTTTGTATTACAGAAATATCAATAATTTTTAATATATATATCATTATGATTAATATAATCCTATTTATTTATAGGATATGATATAAAAATAAATAAAATTTTATGCATAAAACTATAAATTTTTCATTATAGTTGTTTTGTCGCACTTTTAATCAAAAATAGATTTAAAAATATTTTTTAAAAAATTCATAAAATTTATTTCAAAAAATAGACATAATTTTTGAATTTGTAATATTAAAATATTATTTTTTAAAATTTAGGGATTTTTCATAAAATATTGTATTTTACTGAATAGTGAAAAAGAATCAATTGTTATAAATGACGCTTCTTTTTAACATAAATAATATTTTTATGAGTATCAATATTAATGTAAAATGTTTATAGGGAACATTTGTTTTATTTAGTTATATCTAATCCTATTAATAAATTTTTAGTCATATTTATATTGGTTTTTAATATATGAAGGTATTTAGGGTTTAAACACGGGTTTTTTCTAAAAACTATTTTTAAATTTCATAATGTTTATCATTTATAGTAATTGAAGATAATAAAAATTTTGGTTGGTTTAATTGTTATTTAGAGATTATATATCATTAAATATCCATTATTTTTCATAAAATTATTATTATTATCCTTATTTTATTATAGATTAACATTTTCAAAAAAATTACAATATTTAATAAACTTGTCATCTTACATTTTTTTCAAATATTTGAATTTAAATTGGGGAAGTTTATTTCATAATTAGAATCAGAATAATTTATAATGACTAATTCAGGAACTAAATTTTCTAATAAATGGAAGTATGAAAAGAAACTAAAATTTCTAACAGCTATATTGGTAAAAAATATTTTACATAATAGTTAGATAGTAACTAAATGTCTCCAAATTTCAATGGAATGTGTCAAACACCCATTTTATTGCCATATTACTATATTATAAATTATATTAATGGTTATTTTTTAAGTTTTATCCTTTTTATGGTAATATGTGTGTTCATATAGAATTCTTTTGAATAATACTAAATGGGTCATCTCCGCCACTTATAAAAGTCCATCACATCTCTTTATCTATTATCACCTTCCTAGAAAATTGGGTATGAAAATATATTCCCACCTAACTTCTCTACATCACTATTATAAACCTATAAGCCTTTATTTTTATATAAAAACATCCCTGGAAGGCCTTTGGTGCAACGAAAAAGTATTTTCTAGATGATTAGGTAACGTTCATCCACATGTTTCTTTATTTCTCCCCTACCATAAATTCATATTATAACATAAATATCTATAAATATATGAATCCTAAAAATACATAATTATGTTTTACATAATGTCTATAACCATATAATTTAAATACTTCCATCAAATTTGTTATTAAATCATCAATCGTCTGTGTGGATGACTTCCACCTCACGAAACGATGTCGTTTATTTTTTCCTAATCACCTATCATAAATAAGAATAATGTTGTACATACTCTTAATATTTTACATTAGGTATTATTATAAAATTATTATACCTATTGAGTCATTATATCATATAATTTCTTTTATATTTCATCTCACGGGGGATACAATAACAACACTCAGGTGTATAGAGAATTTTCACCTCACTAATCAATTTAAGGTATCATTCAGTAAAGTGTTAAATTTATGGTAATATGGTTAACTAAAATGAATATATATATAAAATAATTATGAAATTAATAATATAAATATCCTTCTATAAATATAATATATTATGTTTTATAATCTTTTCAAAATACGAAAAGATTATTACGTCAATCGTGGGGATGAGTAATACAGACTCCAAGAATATATGTGAATTAATTTTCCAAATAATAATTATAAATATATATGAAATATAATTTAATTAATTATATAATTAAAATTATGAAAATAAAAAAACATTTCATTCTTTATTTCAATAATATTCATCGAAAAATTACAATTTTACTCATTCATATGTACAACGAGTTGTCTCAATGATTGTAATGTTAATTTTTCATAAACCTGATTCATATTTGTTTTTTAAAGTATAATTTATTTAATATTAATATTATATTACTATTTTTATTAATAATATGTTTAAATAAATACCTCATTTACCATTGTTACATATCAATATTACTCATTCAAATGTACAATGAAATGTCTCATTGTTAAGAGATTTTTGTGTCAATTTTTCTTCATTGAGATGTTTGTTAGTTATACTCTGATTTTCTTTTATAAGGATTACACACTAACCATTTGAAATGTTATATCATGATTCTAATTATATCAACTAAATAATAAATTTATTTTTAAATTATTCTTTCGAGGGGTTTATGAATCAATGTTACGAAGGTGGTAAGAATCTACTATAAAAATCTCATCATTTTTTAGGACTGTGTATGATTCAGTCTTTGATATTGATATATTATAATACTCATTAATTAAATTATCTTATTTTTATTCATGATATTTTCATGTAATTGTATAAATTATATAATCATTGGAACATAAAATAATTGATAAATTGTTTTTAAGAAAATATGATTCTATTTATATTTTAAGTCAAAAATATGTTTTACTTTTAAACCCCATTTTAGAGATATTTTTATGGAACCTGCTATTTTCTATAGGATAATCATGTTCTAAATAGATTTTTATGGAACCCAATTCTTTCTGTTTGTTAATAATGTTTTAAAGGGGTTAAAATGAAACCAAATACTTTAGTTAGTTTAATTATGATACAACTAGATTGTTATAGATCAATAATATTATACATGGGTTAACCATGTTTCAAATTGAATTTCACAAAACCAATTATTTTCCAATCATTACTCATGTTTCAAATATATTTTTACAAAACCTATTTATCACAATGAGGATAATCATGTTTCAATTGTATATTTTTGGGGCCTATTATTATCATCATGTTTATTATGTTTCATAGATATTTAACAAAATCATATATCTTTTCCAGGGGTTGATTATAATATCAAAGGAAAATGAATTTTTCAATGAGTTTTAAGATGAAATATATATATATATATATATATATTTTCATTTTTCATTTTTCATTTTTTTTGTTCATGGAAATTAAATATTTCTCATGGTGTCACCATAATAGTTCCATATAGTTCTATTACAACTTAAATTGGGTGACCCTGATAGCAAATTTACTCCTGTAATAACTTAACATGGGGTGTCCCACTTAGTTCCAAGTAATTTTGTTACTAATTAACTTGGGGTGGACATAATAATTCGTGTTAAGTCTATAATATCATAAATTATTGGTGTGCCTATATTGATCTCTAAAAAATTGTGTAATTAGTATATTAGAATTTAGGATTATGGATAGTCCAATTAAAAGGGTTTTATGAAAGTTATTCTTTGTGTTACCAAAATGGGTTTTAATTACTTTTTAAGGGTTAATGTAGTACCATTTGATCCTGATTGATATCACATGTCTCTTGATTATTGAATGTGATTGCAATTTACTTTTCAATATTTAAGTATTTTAGGATCCATATATTGATGGGTATGAGTTATCTTATGATTATCTCATTCACTGTAATTATGTCATCATACACTTATGTAATCATATTTCCATTAATGACATTCAATTTTTAATGATAATGTTTAATCATAATGAGAATTAGAGAATAATTTTATTATGTTTCCTTATTTATAAAATATAAATAATATCATTGAACATATTATATATATATAAGGTATTTAACAAGGATGATGTTGATGAGATAATGATAAATATACAAATATTGATATAAGAGGAGATGAGGTTCAACTTTATTAACATGATTTTTATGATTTCAAATTTATACGAGAGGATAATAATTATATAAAACTATAAAAATAAATTTTACATTAAAATTATTTTGATCCATTTCTTTATTTTTATGTTGTATGGATTTAATGGGAAAAAATTGGTCGCATTTATCAGTATTAATGCCAGAAATGTAAGGTTTATAATTTTAGTTCCAAAACCTTGAGTATGGGTTATGGGATATGATAGATGGTACCAACGGTATGGTTTAGATCCCTTTAGAGATTATAGTATTTTCATGTGAGGTTATCATAATTGTTATGGATACCATTATAGGTCTATAATACGATAAAAGTAATAATATCATATTTTGATGGTTTTATTTAGTAATAATCATGAGGTTATTAATGGAATTATTAGATCAATTTTTATAATTAAGGTTCTTTTAACCCGTACAATAAACATGATATTTTATTTTGGGATGAATTTGTTTTAATGTTTAAATAAATAAGTAGAACCAATATTATAGGTGAAAGAATTCATATATAGAAATGTGGTGGGGATTGAACCCATGAACAATAAATGAGAAGGGATTTCACCTACCACTTTCTTTTGAGATGTCCTGGTTAGTTCAAATTTTTTAGAGGTAAAAATTATTTTTATTGAGTAATAATTGATTATTTATATTCTAATAATATATGTTATAATATTTATAATCGATGGGTTTCAAACATATTCAATATATGTTTGATGATATTTATGAATTGTTATTTATGGAATTGTATTGTTTGAATATTTGGTATTTCCATTGATGATTAATGTATTGTATGAAGGTTCGTTCATTTATAGAATTATATTGTCATGAGATTAAAATATTTTTGGTTATTTTATAATGGTAGGTATAATATCATGAATATATCATTTAGGGTTATGTGGTCTTTCAAATTTTATTTAAATGTATCATACATTAACAATTAATTTTAAATAATCTAATTCTGTAGAAACAAATTTATTGAAATATAAATTGATTAAATGATGAAATTATACTAATGAAGTATGTGTATTTTCATATTAGATAAACCAATATGGTAAGGTAATTCCTCAAATCATTGAAAAGGATCTCAAAAACAAAATTTTTATCACATTACATTTAATTTTGATAAAAAAATTATTTTTTGTTCATTACATATTTATGGTTTTGAGACCTTTAACGTTCCATTTAATATTCACTTTCTTCATATCGATGGCCCTAATCAGTCCCAATAATTATTTTCTCTTCTCATACATTCCCGCATATTTTCTATTATTTGGCTAAATAGTTATTTTTTATTCTAGATAATCATCATACATACATTTACCTCATACTATGAAGTTGTATTATCCCCTATTTTTAAGATGTGGGTTTATAATAGAGATTTTTGAATATCAGAACATTAATTACCGAGAAAATTTATAAATATGGAGGAAATAAATTTAAAAAGGGGCTAGATGTAACCTCATATGATATTAAACGATTAAAATTATATTTCATATCATAATGAATAAAAATATAATTATCTTTTATGTTACACAAAAAATGTGTATTCATTAACTTGAATTAAAGGTAAGGATATGTTTTATTGATCCACAATATAACAATAATATTATTATTTACTATGATAGTTATCACCTAAACAGTGTAAAAGAGGGTATGAAATTGATTAAAAAAGTAATAATAAAATAAGAAGTATATAGAGTGATTTATTTTTTTAGTAATTAATTATATATGAGAAAAAATTAATTTTTAAAATAATCATGAATCTTTTTCAAACTAACTATTTAAATGTGAACGAAATTATTTTATTCAAATAAATTAAAAAATTTATTTTTTTATTCAATTAATTGAATTAATATTTAATATATTCAGTCTACTATTTAAAATCCACCCTATTTTCATCAAACACTTGATATGAAAATAAATCTTATTTTCTACTTAGAACAGTATATTATTCATAATTTTTTAGATTTTTTTGGTTCAAACGATTTCAAAATAATTTATAATAAATTGAAAATATTTATTTGAAAATAATAAAATTATTTTTATAATTTTTAATATTAAAATATTATTTTTTTGATAATTTTGGATTTTCCAGAAAATATTGTTTTTATAGTGAATTTTTAAAATATATCGATTTTTATATAAGTCAAATTTAAAATTTTCTATGATATTTAAGAGTGAAGATAAATATTTAATAGGTTATTTTTTACTCTATGTATTATTTAGTAATAGTTAATCCAATTACTTTATTTTGGATAAAAAATTTCGGTATTTAGTATAATTTTGTTTATTTTGGGTAGAAACACATGTTTTTATATAAATTATTTTGAAATGCATAGTGTCTATAATTATTAATTAATTAAGGTAGTATATAATGTGTATTTTATGTAAAAGTTATATATTATATATCATTAAATACTTATTTATTATCATATAATGATTTTTATTATCCAAATATTTAATATAGAATCTCTAATACAAAATAATATTCTTCTTAAAAAACCTGATGTCTCCCTGCATCTACAATATAAATATTAAATTAATATTTTTAACATATGGGATTTGAATTTTAAAAATGGGATTTAATATGTTAAATCAAAATAATTTGTAATTTATAATTAGTTAAACATAATTTTTTTCCTATAATATTACTTAATAAAATAAAAATTAATTCGAAATTTTTATGTAAAAATAAGATTACATATTGTCTAATAATTAATATTAAGATATAAAATGACAAATATAATTTCCAAAATCCCATTTTGTAGACATATATCAACGTTATCACTTATATTCTCATTTTTTGGTTCACTACAGGTTTATTTTTTTAGGAAAAAATGGGGGTTCATCTAACATTATTTTGGTAAAAACCAAGTGTTTCCCCTCCCCTGCTTATATATGGACACGACCACCCCTCCTCTATTCATGAAGTGAAAAACATTATTTTGGCCAATACCTGAAAAACAATTCTACGCATAACTAATATTCATAATATTATCATTACATTTCACATAAATCCCTCTAAGGATGGCATTTGGTGCGATCAAAAGGAGTTACCCAAATAAGAATTAATTCCCATCAACATGCATATTTGTATTATTTCATTCTCCCCCCACCCAATTAATCATATAACTTTATTGAATAATCATATCAATATCCTAAATATAATTATATTTTGTTTTATTAAGTGTATAAAAATACACTTCCATCAAATGGTTTTTGAGTTAATCATTTTTGTCTGTGAAGGATTAACGCCTCACTAAAGAATGACTTTCATTTTTTACATTACCACATCTCATGGTTAGGGATAATGATGGGAATACTATTTATTTATGGTATTTATGATATTTATAAAAGAAATATACCTATTAAAAAATTATATCATATATAACATTTCTTCTTATCATATAATAATGGATACAATAACATATATTATGTGTACGAAATACTAAAACCTCGCGTATTAATGTGAATTTTTATCACTAATGAGTTACATGGAATATAATTATGGTAAATATATTTAATTTATATTTAATATATGAAATAATTATTATATTAATTCTATAATTACTTTTTTAGAAATATCATGTAGCATTTTATTTTCCACTATTTCAATGACTAAAAAAGTGATTATTTTGTTCATTGATTTTGTAGAGACCCATATCTTGACGTACATGGACATTACATTACTTTTGCGGAATACTTAGTACATAACAAAAAGACACACGCAAGGATCGTAATAGTTTAGTGTCTTTGGAATCTCGGAATATAATCTTCTAATCCTGTTGAAAGATCTTCATCATCTCCCATAAAGATCTTCCTTTTTTTTATACCTAAAACCTTTCTTTATATCCTGGGGAAAAGAAAACATAAAAGGGTGAGCTCAAATGCCCAGCAAGGGAAAATAAAGGAAATAAAAATCATATCATATCTTTTTGAAAATCATAACCGGCAAAAGAGATCATAATATCTTAACATGGAATAAATCATAGAAGTGAAAATGAGATCCCCATAATCATAACATAAAACTTGAAACTTTGTGTCATGCACACATAATCATGGAAAATCATTTCTTGTTAGTCATGACTCATTGGAAAGACTATCTTAGCGGACAAAGTCCATTTCTGAACCGAGTTCACTCCTCGTTTCAGTCCTGTATCACTGAACCGAAATAAACTTCCGTTCCAGCCATGTCTATCTCATGAGATATAAATCTTTACCCAATGCATTGGAGGGAGATATAGGTCCCACCCATCTTATAATGAATCTTTTCTTACGTGTGTCACATAATCATAAATCATACATCATCGCATAACACATGTAACAAAAATGGGATTCTTGAAACATCATGACATCATAAAACATATCATATTAGGTAAATGACTTCATAAAAATAATTCCCTCACAACATAATCAAATCAATGTAATAATAGGGATAAAAACAGAACCCTTTATTATCATAGATGGAAAATAATTTTGATAAAACATTTGAACTCCATTCTTGAGGAAAATATCCTTTCTACTTCAAAAACACTTTTCTTTTCTTAACATGTCATACAATTATAAACTAAAATAAGTTGATTAAAAATAAACTTGAAAACATATAAAGGAATATTCTTGGAAAAAATGTTTAAAAAATCCATTCTTTCCGTATAAGTTAAAAAATCAATCTTCGCGTACTTTTGTCGGAAAAGTCAAAAAAGTACCTCGTACGAAAAACGACAAAAGATTCCTTTCATATCTTTTACTAAAAACTCACCGAAGGGTAAAATAGGATTTAAAAAATTGTAGGTGGATGGAAATAATATTACATATTGAGGAAACATGGATATGGATGATAAAATACACCCCTGTAAATTTCAAAGTATAAACAATCTCGGATAAAAATGAGATTGTGATATTTCCCTTACCTTAGGTCTGATTTGCTTTGTACATGTCCGAAGCTCCTGTATAATGGTTTAAATAATTTTATTGACTTATTCCATAATCATACATATTGATATGATATCATATATGGTCAAATTCTTAGCTTCTTATTAGTAATATTTCATTATTACTTATTACTCGGGTCTTTATTGCTTTTTGTTCTTATGCGTGTTTCGCCGAATAAATTCTTATTCTTCTTTTATGGTTATA
Source organism: Viscum album (assembly GCA_963277665.1). Lineage (NCBI taxonomy): Eukaryota > Viridiplantae > Streptophyta > Magnoliopsida > Santalales > Viscaceae > Viscum > Viscum album. Next base: position 598,116,840 of record OY728147.1, on the reverse strand, counting down.
GATACCTTATATCCAGAATGGTATTATTGTAAAATATATTATATTTATTCATTAAATTCATTTATATAATTACTATGTAATGATGATCATGTAGAACGAGTCGCATCACATCGTGGAGACGGTATTCAGTACGTACGCACGAGCGATGATATTGTTCCCATGATCGTGGAATTGTTTTTAAGTGTATTTATTATATTTAAGTGTCAATATAAATTTATAATAATCATATATATTTACTCATTAAACCATTATACCCATCCTTTTAAGGTGATGGTGGAAAATAGATTACACCACGGCGTGGAGACGGTATTCCGTACGTACGCACGCGCGGTGATTTCATTTTTCTGTAGGATGGATAGAAGGTGAATTAGGGTTGTTTCATATTTATAATAACATATCATTATGTAAGTAATACTGATGTTATTACTTTATCATGAAACAACTAAAGAAGAAGAAGTTGAAGAAGAAAGAAATTGAAAAGATCGGTAATGGATATTACCTCTTCTTTGAAACTCCTCTTTGAATCCTCCACTTAGGGAACTAAGATTGGTCTTTGAAGAATACAAGGACCTCTAGGATTATTCTAGGGAAGTGGAGAAGGGATTTCGGCAGGGGTCGGCCGAGCTTGAGTGCTCAAATTGGTGTGAGGAGGAGGGGGAGGAGGTGCCCTTTTATAAAGGAGGAGAGGGGCACCATTGGAATAACTTAAAATATTATTTTATTATAAAGTCAAGTTCAGTGTTAAATAGCTCCAAATTGATTTATTTCGAGGCTAAGGCGGGGATGGGTCGAAATCCTCTCATCCAATATAATTTAGACAAGTTTATGTTACTATTTTAACCTTATCATTTAGATTTAACATTAAGTTAAATAATTTTACTTTTACCATGTCTTCTTGTGTTCTTACACTATAAAGAAAATAAACTTACTATAAGAAGCCAAACGAACCCCAAATTGTTTATTATTAATATATATAACCTTATCTAAGTCATTTGGCCGAACCTCAGATTTTTAGGAATAAAATAACAATTAATAATATAATATTTTTTTTAAAACTATTTTATGTCAATTTTGACACTATTTAGTAATTGATTTTTGTGAAACTCATAACAGAATGATACGTTCGAAAAAAGTTAATTAAATAAATAATAACATGTCATATTAACCTAGAAAATTAGTTGAATTCATAAAAAGTCTCAAATTATATTTATTTGGGTATTTATAACATCAATTATGTCAATATTTCATTAATAAGATAATTACTGCATCATTGTTGTGTCATAAATAAATTACATTATATAATGTCTAAAAATTACAAACAAAATACCATTATGTGGGAAATCTTTCTAGATTTCTAATGAATATTTAAATTAGAATTTATCTTATGTATAACCATATATTAAAAATGTTTTAGTAAATAAACTTTGATTTTAACTCTTTTAACTCTTCTTTGAATTAAATAATAATAAATGTCCTAATCTAATCCTAGTGGGCCTAAATGGTCATATTTTATTCCTAAGCTTGTTTTTGGTCGAATTAAACTTATCCAATAGAATTTGGACATTTGTTAGGGTAATAAAAATATCATTTTTACCCTTAATTACCCTATTTACTTTTAACCGTGGTAAATAAAAGTAAAAAGTTACTATTCACCAAAAATTATTTTCATCTCATTGAACCACATTTTACTTACTGACATCAACCGTGTCTCTCGGATTTTTGAAATTCCACTCACAGAAGCGGTAAAATTATGTTTTATGAAAAATTCTGTTTTTTTAACTATCACTTAGTGGTTTCACTATTCATCAAAAATTGAAAGTTTTCAGAAAAATACCAAAAATTAGGCCTAAGCTATATTTGATATTATGAACTCAAAAATGATTTCTATTTTACCAAATTCAAAACATATCATTTGCATTAATTAATTTAAAAATTAATTCCTGTCGTCAATACAAAAGGCGTGTTTTTAAGAGATAATAACTATCAAAAGATTGACACTTGTTTATAACTGGTTTAAATGTGAAATTACATCCAATGACCAACATTGTATTAAATTGTAAAAATATATTCTAAATGTACTTTAAAACCACTCAAATTAATAATTTATCACTATTAATTATTTCGATTGAAAAAGTTGTTTTTAATTAAAATTTTGTAATTTCCACTATTCATCAAAATATGAAAGTTATCAGAAAATTACCAAAATTTCACCCTAATCTAATTTCGATATTCTGAATCCAAAAATTAAATCCATTTTGAAAAAAAAATATTTACAAAATTTCAAAAAGTGGTTATTACTATTCATATCGGCTAATTTTAATAATATTTTAATAGCATATTGTTGTTTAGTGAAACTCGTTATTGCGTACTACACACACTATCGAGGAAGGTCGCGATTGCGTGTAATGCAAGGCAAGTCAAGGATGCATGTTGTGCAAGCTCCGTTTGGTGTAGCATACAACACAAGACATTAGTGAAATTAAAAAGAATATTTTTCATAAAATCTTGGGTTGTTACATTCTACCCCCTTAAAATGAATTTCACCCTCAAAATTCGTCGGGGTTATAAATGGTTTACTATTCAAAAGTTTTTTTAATAGAAACCCACATCGTAAAAAGGAGTACCAAAACCAATCTTTAAAAATGAAAGTATGAAACGTAACGGTTACCCAAATAAACTAATCACTGGGTTTCCACATAGGTGAAAATATGGATATGGAAGAAAAATCTAACCATCATGTTCTGATAGAGAGTGGTAGAGAACATGGCTATGGAAAATCCAACAATCACAAATCCATAAATTTGTGAAGATCTAAGGTACCATCTGATTAATCAGATATAAGATCACTAGGACAACATTTTTGGTTTTCAAGATCATTTCCCTAAAGTTGATGAATTAAAAGAAATACTTGCATGATTTTGGTACAATCTCATTGTTGTTCGTGAAGTGAACAATTTACACTTCATTCCTTAAAGAAATGATGTTGAATTTGTTATTCATGATGTGTTAGCAGATCATGTGATAGAATGATGGGTCATTCCATCTCTTTCAAACAAAAGGTTAGCACAAGTTATAAGTACATCTTATGGTTAATCATATATGGTTAAAAAAATGAACTTATACTTCATATATCATACCGCTTAATAAAATAAAACTAGTTTCTACTAAATAGGGACTTCCTGTAGGCCAGTGGTAGGCGATAAAGGCCAGTCGCACTTCGGTTGTGGGTTCGATTCCCACAGCCTTGTCCGACGCGATGGGTTTTCGCCCATCCTGCAGGTTGTCCTTTTTCTAAAACTATAACATCCCATCAATAATATCGAAAAAACATCTATCCTTAAACAATACTAACTTATTTACAACATAATCCATTTCAATCTTTAGGCTTATCCATAATACTGCAGTCCACTCTCATAACATAGTGAAAACGATTACCAGAGATTTAATACCATCGTTGATCCCCATATATCATAAGATATGTTTTGTTGGTCACATTCCAAACATTCAGAGTCATTAATCTTGTATTCTCTTGAATACCCATTGGGACTTAGTGAAAACATGAATGTAGTTAAAAGTTAACGCGTTCCACATTCCAAAATACTCAAAATTCTATATACTCAAACCATGATATCACTTAGTCCTTATATTAATCATGAGCTCATGAATACTGTTAAACATTTCGTTTTCTCGTTTTCCCTTCATTATGCCCATATCATCTTATTTCCAAAAATATCTCAATCACTTTGAATACCACATTAGACCAACACATAAATAATCCAATACTCCATGATACAACATCATTTTGGAATCACATTACATAAACACTTAATCATTCTACCACATCGTTGTCATATTCAACATCACCAATGGTGATCGCATGTGACTTCCCTTTGTCCTTTTCCTTAAGTGGTTGATCATGTTGATCATCACTAACCCATGGATTAGGGCATTTATTATCATAATGCCCCATTTCCTTGCATTTGAAGCATTGAAGTGTTTTTGGTGCGTTCTCTGCAGTGTTTGCTTTATTCATATCATAAGGAACCCTTTTTCCATTACCTCGACACTCATCTGCTCGATGACCTTCTTTTCAACACTTAAAATATTTTCTATTCCCTTTAAGACAATCTACACCATGCTTTTTTACACACTTTGAGCATAAGGAAACATTCATCTTCTTTTCACCATTATTCTGAGATTTATCCTTGAACTCCATCTTTCATTTCATGTCAAAACCATGAGATAGATATGTAACACCAACTTCTATTTCTACCTTGATAGCACAACGCACAATTTCTTCATAGCTAATGAAATCTCTTATAGATAATGCCCTTGGAAGACTTGGTTTTAAGCCACTGAAAAATCGATCAACTTTACTTTAAGGTTGGATGATAATTCCAGATGCATACCTTGCAAGTCTTGTAAAATTTGTTTCGTATATACCAACAGGTTCATCATCCTTATACTTCAGCTCAAGATACTCCTTTTCCATCTTCATAAAAAGAATACGAGGGAAGTACTTACTGAAAAACAAGTTCTTGAACTCGTCCCATTTCATGGACTCAATTTCATCTCTTGGCCTCGTATTCTTGATAAGATTCCACCATTGATCAGCTTCACCTTCCAAACGATATACTTCTAAGATGACTTTATCATGTTCAGAACATTGAAGAACTGAAAATATCTTTTCAGTGGTACTGATCCATTATTTAGCAACAAGTGGATCAGAAGACCCACTTAAAGAAGGTGGACGTTGCCTCATGAAGGACTCAATAGAATATTGTTCCCTTATCTGCTCATTTGGAAGTCCAGAATGATTCACAGCTTGTGTAAGTATAGAAATAAGATTTTTCACTCCATCTCCCATAACCTTTGTTTCTTCAGGAGGAAAATCATTGCATTGTCAATTGCATTGATCAACACGGTTCCTTCGGGTTCCAGCCATCGTCTAAAACTCAAAAAGAATAGTGCGAGAGGAAAAAATCATGCTAGGGAAAACAACATAATAAAGGGGGAGTACCTTCAATATCTAACATCTTAGGTTTAATTCTATGATAGTTAGTGTAATTCTAGTACTATAACCTATACGTATACTTAACCTTAGGGACATCCCTAGACATACCTTAGAAATATCTCTAGGGATCTCACTAACGTTTTCTCATCCTAATTTCCAAAGGTTGACTAAACCTTTCCTCTGATACCAACTATAGAGACCCGTATCTTGATGTAAATGGACATTACATTACTTTTGCGGAACACTACGTACATAACAAAAAGACACACACAAGGATCGTAATAGTTTAGTGTCTTTGGAAACTCGGAATATATTCTTCTAATCCTGGTGAAAGATCTTCAACATATCTCATAAAGATCTTCCTTTTTTATACCTAAAACCTTTCTTTATATCCTGGGGAAAAGGAAACATAAAAGGGTGAGCTCAAATGCTCAGCAAGGGCAAATAAAGGAAATAAAAATCATATCATATCTTTTTGAAAATCATAACCTGCAAAAGAGATCATAATATCTTAACATGGAATAAATCATAGAAGTGAAAAAGAGATCCCCATAATCATAACATAAAACATGAAACTTTGTGTCATGCACACATAATCATGGAAAATCATTTCTTGTTAGTCATGACTCATTGCCAAGACTGTCTTAGTGGACAATGTCCATTTCTGAACAGAGTTCACTCCTCGTTTCAGTCATGTATCACAGAACCGAAATAACCTTCCGTTCCAACCATGTCTATCTCATTAGATATAAATCTTTACCCAATGCATTGGATGGAGATATAGGTCTCACCCATCTTATAATGAATCATTTCTTATGTGTGCCACATAATCATAAATCATACATCATCGCCTAACACATGTAACAAAAATGGGATTCTTGAAACATCATGACATCATAAAACATATCATATAAGGTAAATGACTTCATAAAAATAATTCCCTCACAACATAATCAAATCAATGTAATAATAGAGATAAAAACATAACCCTATATTATCTTAGATGGAAAATAATTTTGATAAAACATTTGAACTCCATTCTTGAGGAATATATCCTTTCTACTTCAAAAACACTTTTCTTTTCTTATCATGTCATACAATTATAATATAAATGAAGTTGATTAAAAATAAACTTGAAAAATTATAAAGGAAGATTCTTGGAAATAATGCTTAAAAATTCCATTCATTCTGTATAAGTTAAAAAACATTCTTCGCGTACTTTTGTCGGAAAAGTCAAAAAAGTACCTCGTACGAAAAACGACAAAATATTCCTTTCATATCTTTTACTAAAAACTCACCAAAGGGTAAAATAGGATTTAAAAAATTGTAGGTGGATGGAAATAATATTACATATTGAGGAAACATGGATGTGGATGATAAAATACACCCCTGTAAATTTCAAAGTATAAACAATCTCGGATAAAAATGAGATTGTGATATTTCCCTTACCTTAGGTCCGATTTGCTTTGTACGTGTCCGAAGCTCCTGTATAATGGTTTAAATAATGTTATTGTCTTATTCCAGAATCATACATATTGATATGATATCATATATGGTCAAATTCTTAGCTTCTTATTAGTAATATTTCATTGTTACTTGTTACTCGGGTCATTATTGCCTTTTGTTCTTATGCGTGTTTCGCCGAATAAATTCTTATTCTTCTTTTAAGGTTATATATACCTTATATCCAGAATGGTATTAGTGTAACATATATTATATTTATTAATTAAATTAATTTATATAATTACTATGTAATGATGTTCATGTAGAACGAGTCGCATCACATCGTGGAGACGGTATTCCGTACGTACGCACGAGCGATGATATTGTTCCCATGATCGTGGAATTGTTTTTAAGTTTATTTATACTATTTCAGTGTCAATATCACTTTTTAATAATCATATATAGTTACTCATTACACCATTATACCAATCCTTTTAAGGTGATGGTGGAAAATAGATTACACCACTGCGTGGAGACGGTATTCCGTACGTACGCACGCACGGTGATTTCGTTTTTCCATAGGATCGATAGAAGGTGAATTAGGGTTGTTTCATATTTATAATAACATATAAGTATGTAAGTAATACTGATGTTATTACTTTATCATGAAACAACTAAAGAAGAAGAAGTTGAAGAAGAAAGAAATTGAAATGATCGGTAATGGATATTACCTCTTCTTTAAAACGCCTCTTTAAATCGTCCACTTAGGGAACTAAGATTGGTCTTTGAAGAAGACCAGGACCTCTAAGATTATTCTAGGGAAGTGGTGAAGGTATTTTGGCAGGGGTTGGCCGAGCTTGAGTGCTCAAATTGGTGTGAGGAGGAGGGGGAGGAGGTGCCCTTTTATAAAGGAGAAGAGGGGCACCATTGGAATAACTAAAAATATTATTTTATTATAAAGTCAAGTTCGGTTTTAAATAGCTCCAAATTGATTTATTTAGAGGCTAAGGTAGGTATGGGTCGAAATCCTCTCATCCAATAGAATTTAGACAAGTTTAGGTTCCTATTTTAACCTTATCATTTAGATTTAACATTAAGTTAAATAATTTTACTTTTACCATGTCTTCTTGTGTTCTTACACTATAAAGTTAATAAACTTACTATAAGAAGCCAAACGAACCCCAAATTGTTTATTATTAATATATATAACCTTATCTAAGTCATTTGGCCAAACCATAGATTTTTATGAATAAAATAACAATTAATAATATAATATTTGTTTTAAATACTATTTTATGTCAATTTTGACACTATTTAGTAATTGATTTTTCTGAAAATCATAACAGAATGATAAGTTCGAAAAAAGTTAATTAAATAAATAATAACATGTAATATTAACCTATAAAATTAGTGGAATTCATAAAAAGTCTCAAATTTTATTTATTTGGGTATTTATAACATCAATTATGTCAATATTTCATTAATAAGATAATTACTGCATCATCGTTGTGTCATAAATAAATTACATTATTTAATGTCAAAAAATTACAAATAAAATACCATTATGTAGGAAATATTTTTATATTTCTAATTAATATTTAAATTCTAATTTATCTTATGTATAACCATATATTAAAAATGATTTAGTAAATAAACTTTGATTTCAACTCTTTTAACTCTTCTTGGAATTAAATAATAATAAATGTCCTAATCTAATCCAAGTGGGCCTAAATGGACATATTTTATTCCTAAGCTTGTTTTTGGTCGAATTAAACTTATCCAATAGAATTTGGACATGTGTTAGGGTAATAAAAATATCATTTTTACCCTTAATTACCCTATTTACTTTAAACCGTGGTAAATAAAAGTAAAAAGTTACTATTCAACAAAAATTATTTTCATCTCATTGAACCACATTTTACTTACTGACATCAACCGTGTCTCTCGGATTTTTTAAATTCCACTCACAGAAGCAGTAAAATTAAGTTTTATGAAAAATTCAGTTTTTTTAACTATCACTTAGTGGTTTCACTATTCATCAAAAATTGAACGTTTTTAGAAAAATACCAAAAATTAGGCCTAAGCTATATTTGATATTATGAACTCAAAAATGATTTCTAATTTACCAAATTCAAAACATATCAGTTGAATTAATTAATTTAAAAATTAATTCCCGTCGTCAAAACAAAAGGCGTGTTTTTAAGAGATAATAACTATCAAAAGATTGACACTTGGTTATAACTGGTTTAAATGTGAAATTACATCCAATGACCAACATTGTATTAAATTGTAAAAATATATTCTAAATATACTTTAAAACCACTCAAATTAATAATTTATCACTATTAATCATTTCGATTGAAAAAGTTGTTTTTAATTAAAATTTAGTAATTTCTACTATTCATCAAAATATGAAAGTTATCCGAAAATTACCAAAATTTCACCCTAAGCTAATTTCGATATTCTGAATCCAAAAATGAAATCCATTTTGAAAAATAAAATTTACAAAATTTCAAAAAGTGGTTATTACTATTCATTACGGCTAATTTTAATAATATTTTAATAGCATATTGTTGTTTAGTGAAACTCGTTATTGCGTACTACACACACTATCGAGGAAGGTCGCGATTGAATGTAATGCAAGGAAAGTCAAGGATGCATGTTGTGCATGCTCCTTTTGGTGTAGCGTACAACACAAGACATTAGTGAAATTAAAAAGAATATTTTTCATAAAATCTTGGGCTGTTACAGATTTGTGAAATTCCATCTATTCAATGCAATGCAGTTTGTTTCTCATTAAAATAATGATAAATATATGTAACTATAATTAAATACCATGATATTAATGATAAAATTATCATTCATAAAATATAAAATATTACTTACTGTCATTCAATAATGATTATTGAACAGTGGAAATGTTACTCATTTATACATTCATCCTACTGTCTCATTGTCCATACTATTAATACATTTTTCAGAAAAGTAATTCAAAATTTATATTATAAGTATTATTTAAGTCAAAATATGATAATTATGTAATTATTATTATTATATATGTGTTAAAATAATAATATCATTACTCGTGGTCAACAAAAAAAGTCCTCTGTGACACCTAATATGAATATGGTCATAAAACCTAACATGGCCATTATTGATTAAGAAGTTATATATAAGAAGATAATAAATGAAATTCAGTTAAAAATAAAAAATAAAATTGATAATGGAAATTAAATAATTTAAATATTTTTGTTATATTGCATGATATAGACACACATGAAAAGTCCGATATGAGGTAAGGGTTGTTTCCTGTCTCATTACCATTTCATTGAGATATATTCCATAATCACCACATATTATTTGTGGTTTATATAATATTGATTAATATATTTTATTATTATTTTTATTATTTTTATGGGATTTACAATTGCATTATAGGATACCTCATTCATGTTGTTTGTGGTTTCAATGTTACTAAAGAGGTAAGTGGTTATTATTACAATTATATTTATTTGAGAGGGTCGTAATGTTATACAACTATAATAATTTGTAATGTGTAAGTACGTTACCATTTTCATATTTTATAATTAATATTCTTATCTTTAATATTCTAAATTTATTTTAATGTTATTTCTTAATGGGGATTATGATTCAATGTTATAAAGTTGGTATGTTTCTATTTTTAAAAATATCACAATTTATCAAAATTCATATTGATTAAGTGTCTAATGTTGAAATATTTTAATTCTAATAAATTATATTATACTATATTTATTCCAAGTATTTTAATTTAATTGTCCCATTTTGTACACAATGTTACTTAAAATTTTTTGGAAATAACTTTTTAGGAAATTCTACTTCATCTCTCTCTTATTATTGAAATCTATTTTCTTTAAAAACTGTGGTTATAACAGATTTTTGTAAAAAAAATTCATTTCCATGGGTTAATCATGATTTAAATATATTTTAATGGAACTTGATTATTTTCCATAGGTTAATCATGATTCAATTATATAAACCTAAACACATTTATTTTTATTAGATTATTCATGTGTCAAAGATATTTCAATGGAATTTATTTCTTTTGTTGTGGTAAATAATGTTTCAAAGAGATTGAAATAAAACCAATTCATTTTAAATAGGTTAATTATGGTTTAAAATATTATTGTGAAAACATTTTTTCTTCCACCTTTTTATCATAATGCAATGTTATTATTATGGAAGAAATTTATTTTCAATAAGTTAATCATGTTTTAATGAGATTCACCAAAACCCCTGTTATTTTACATGGGGGTTATAAGTTTATAAATAAATAAGGAATTATTATATTCTTTTTAATAATAAATCTATATGAAAATAATCCATTTTGTGGTTAATGAACATTATTTAATAGTCATGGGGTGGCCCATATAGTGTCATTTATGCTTGTTTCATCTTAGATCAGGGTGGAAAAATAGATCCTGATAAGCCATTATAGATCAAAATAGTGTGACCATGATAGAATCAAGTAACCACGTCTAAGCTTAACATGGGGTGGCTTAAATAGAACTAAGTAATCCTGTAATATAATAAATGATTGTTATTTCCATATATAACTACAACACATTGGGTAATTAATATATTTATAATTTTTCGTATGGTTATCCCAATTAAGATGGGTTTGAAAGGGTTTCTTTAATATGAATATCCATGTTACCAAAAAGTGAATTAATTATCTTACATGGTTTTTTGATGTTTTATTTCCTTATTATTGATATCATAGGGCTCATGAATATTTACTTTAATGACTCTTTACATTTCCATTAGTTCATATTTCATGATCCAAGTATTTATGGGTATGTGTTCTTTTCATATTCCCTCATTCACTCTAATTAGGTCTTCATAACATTATTCAATAATATTCCCATTTATTATAGTCATCATTTAATGATTATATTTTCCATTAATTAGGATTTTATCTCACCCTTCTTATATCTTCGTTTAACCAAATTATACTCCAATAGGTTGATAAAATAATGTCAATACATGATTTCATTGGGATGATGTTGATGTCCTAATGGGAAATAATAAATGATGTATATAATGGGACTTGAGGATTCCCTTTTTGAACTAGTTTTTATATGAGTCCAGATTGATAAGAGTTTGTCCTAATTCTATAAAACACTAAAACAATATGATCCTCAATAATTTATGGGATCCAATTTTTCAATTTATTTTTGAGTGGCTGAGATTGAAAAAATGGTTCATAATTATCAGCATCAATAATGGAAATGTAACGTCTACAATTTCACCGCCATATTTGTGAGTACTAGTTAATATATTATAATTTATTCAAAATATTGTTTTAATTATTTTTCAGCTATTTTATTAATATTTATTTCGTCCACCTTTATAAATAAAACACGGTAACATTTATTTTTCATATTGAATCATAATGTTTTAATTGTTATATATGGAACCTTTTATTTTTTATCATATAATTATGTTTTATGAAAAACAATTAACTTGTCACTTTGAAGGCTAAAAATCTTATAAATGTGATTAAAGTGGAGTTAAATAATTATTTTTTTTCAAATTCATGAATGAACGTGATTGGCTGAGTTAATTTCAATCCTATATCATTTTATATTCAAATTTCAAGTACCTTGGTGCATCATAAAATTATTATGATATATATATATATATAATTCATTCATTAAATTCTATGTGGGTCTTTCAACACACTTATGAATGGGAACATACTCTCATCTCTTCGAATTAATTTTTTTTCACCCTATTTGAACCAATAACTACCCAAATCCATTTATAACGTCCATAACCATGTCTTATGGGCCTTTATTTATTATTAAAGTGAACATTTATTGTATTATATTTAGCCCCTAAAGGGTTTTTTTGAGTAAGTGGTATAGTTATTGACAATGTAATTTTTATTTATTTTTCTACCTTCTTCAAATAATCTTCAACCATGATATAATAAGGAAATAAATTTCCTCTAATATAGGGAGATGTTATTATTTCATGGGAATTTATTATATAAATATCATGTACTAATAAATGGGATATAAAACAATCATGCATGTGTGTGGGGAACTACCACCTCAAAAAAAAATGTAATTATGTTTCCATAACTGTCTCTCACTATTAGTAATAAGGATGGATTCAATATATAAATATTTTATTTAGGAAATAATTAATTTTTTTAATTATATGATATCAATTATTTTCAATAATTTCCATCCATTGTAAATTTGTTACAAAATTCATGTGTATGTGTGGATAAAAACCTTCATGATCAATGTGATTCCATTTCCATCACCCCAAAACATCTAAACTAGAAATTAGTTTATTCAATGATGGAATTATATATTTATGATACACTAATATTAGTGTAAAACAAATGATGCATACCATAATTAACTCATAGTTCTTATAAAATAAATACATTTATCATGATAACATATGGCCTACAATATCCATGATTTTACAAAGTTTACTTTTCATAACCATATATCATATTATATTTTATAAGTATAATTAATTTGTAAAATGAATTATTATATAATTTTTTTTGTGATTATTTTATATAATTATGACGTCATAGAGCATATTCCATCTATCAAATTAATTTTTGTACATATTAATATAATATCTACAATATTTTAATGTCAATCTCTTTAAATAAGTAATTAAAAATTAAATGGTAATGAACTATATAATAGTAATAATAATATAGATTTTTTTGTATAATTAAATAATTAAGATATTTTTTTCTATTCATGATGACAATGAATTTTAATGATGTGTATGATTTGAGGTAAGAGATATATTACATTAATATCATCATTTTAAATTTTTTTAAAATGTATTTTCTAAATTTTAATCTCTCATGATCATTTTATTAAATTTAATTTTGGTATGTATTATTTGGAAATATGTTAATTACAAGTCCTATTCCATTTTATTTTTAGTTTCATTCAATTTTTTTCATACAAGATATTTTTACATATGAATTAATGAACTTATTAAAATAGTTAAAAGGAATGTTATAATTTCTGGATTAAATAATCTAATATTCTTTCTACCATTATAAACATTATAATTTTTTTTATTACTCTACAAGATTTATGTTTTTTTTTCAATTAATATTCCTCCTAATATATTATTTTTGTATTTTTAAATATTCCATTAAATTGAATGAATGTTATGATATCACAAAATGTTATTCATAAGAATGAAAATAATAAATTCTTGAGTGTGATGATGAATATTTAAAAAATCATGTGTTCGAATTATGTTAGGTTTTTTGTTAATTATTTCTGATGGTGGGTGGGTATTTTATAAACCCTTGATTACTTGTTCGATTTAATCATATACCATGAATATTTGAGCATGATATGGCTCTCTAATGCATTTTGTAAAGGTATAAAGTTAACGGGTTAGGATATTACTAATAGATTACTAGAAAATCAATTTTCTATTATTATATTTGTAGCGGTAATTGAAATAGTGATATGAAAATTATTTCATGAGATACCAACATGATTTATCTACTACTTCTACAAGTTTTTGAAAATACCATATGATTTCCAAATTTGAGTGAGTGAGACTAATATTAAAGTACTGATTGTGCTAAATCAGTGAGGGTAAAATAAATTATATTTTTTAAAAATATCATGATTATTTCTTGATTGAAAGAAAAATGATGATATTAATTATTTCCATTAAATAATGCTTATGAAATGTTTTATACAAATAATTTGAAAGTGATTTTGATTTCATGAGTGAGAAAATTATTATTTGGAAGAAAATGTTTTTTAATGAGGGATATTTTAAGGAGTATTTAGAGAATAATTTTTCCTTTCATTCCTCTTATATCTTCCGTATTGATATTTTTTCATATCCCATGTTTATAAATATTATTCATTGTGTATTAGTAATGTTATGGTCCATGGATGATGTCAAAGTCTTAATATTTCTAATTTTTCATGTAAATGAATAATTTTAAATTTTACGATTTTTATATTGTAGAAAAAGTTGATATAAAGTAGATGTTTCCAATTTTGGATGTAATGTATTGGTTTATAATGGTGGAGACAAAAAAAATTAAACTTATAACATAAATGATCTTTGTCAGTGCAAGTAAATAAATGTTTGTTTAATAATTCAATTGAATAGATTATTTAATGTTAGACCATTTTATAAATCTAGAAAATGAAAATGGATTTGTATTTTTAATGTTTTTTGGACAAATATGCTTCAATGGGATGGATTAATGATGTAATGATAAAGTGGATGATGAAGGGTTATTTATTTTAGAGTGGGGGATTATATTTTGGAGTATAATATTGATTATTTTAATAGTTATTTTCATTATACTAATAATTTTTATTTTGATTTCAATTTAATATTTTATTATAAAAAAATATATTATTCATTTACAATTTGGTATACCATGATTCAAAACTAATATTAGAAATATTTTATTCAATGTAAAAAACAAATTATTTTCTTATTTGAAAAAATATTTATTATGGTTTTAAAAAATTATTTATATTATAGGAACATAATTTAGTATATTTAAATTCATTATATTAGTCAATAAATTCATTATAATTCAGGAAAATGATATATAATATATTTGGTGACATTTAAATCATAATTATGGAGAAATAATACTACATATAAAAATGTACTTTTAAATTTTTAAAAAAAATCACAATTTTTTTTTTAAAATATCATCATTCACTGTTAATTTCGATATGATTAGTTGATTAATAAAAGAAATTATAAAATTTATATTCAAACAATTATATAAATGCTATTTAAATAAAATAAAATCATACAGAAAAATAATTATATCTAAAATGACTATAAATTCATTTTATATGATTGATCAATCTCTATAACTAAATATATTATTATAATAATGTTAATTAATTATAAAATTTATATATTACAGTTTAATATTTAAATTTATAAAATTTTAATACATATAATATAATATAAAAATTATTAATTTTTAAAATAACCTAAAACAATTATCATCAATATGTTTTTCCATTTGTGGTTCTGGATAGATAATTTGATAAATGAAATTATGCCAGTCAAATAATAATAATTAATGATTTTAATGATTTTAAATATTTATTCATTTGGAATTTCACTATTATCCACATTCAAGTAAAAAATTATAGAATAAAATATTGATTTCAATGCTATGATGCCATTCTAATCATCATATTATAAATATAATTATTATAAATTCCTCTTATTGATTTTATTATTCATTTATCCCTTTATTTAAAAAGACATGAATTTCTAAAAAATTCATTTTTAAAAAATATATTTTGTTTTCTATTTTTATTTTTTTTCATTAGTGATAATTCAATAATTCCATCATATTAGAATCGTTAGCATTAGTTTTCATATTATTTTTTTCATTGGGTAATATTTTCAATTTTATTATATAAGTTTTTAATTTACTTATGGAGGGTTGTTTTTTGTTGAAAAATATCATATATATATTTAATAGAATACTTGTGTGGATTTTCACAATCCGTCCTCGGGTCCCATGCCATGACTACCCCAAGCCCACCTTCTATAGGCCAAGGGATGGCGACTAGCACCAAAGGTGTAAATCTCGAATAAAAGGGAATTCATTGCCTTTATAAAAGTAAACAATCACCATAGAGTACAAGCTGAAGTAATCACTAAGTACAATAGAAATTGTTGAAAATTAAATGAGCCAGAATACAAACCCAATTGAAAAGTACAACTAAAACTAAACGAAAGTACTACTGAAGAAGGAAAACAGCTGGAAGATGGATGCAGCTCCTGGGTCGTCCACCTCGGATCCTACCTGAAGGGTAGGTACAGATAGTGCATCTCCTAGATCGTCCACCTCGAATCTTACCTAAAGGGTTGGTACATATAGCCTCCTCATCACCCTCATCAGTTAACCTCCTCTGGGTATCGTCTCGTTGTGAGGTCCACCTCCAGGTACCATCGAGTCCTTGTACAGTTGGTCTTTGTTAGCGTTGTCCGTCGTCTACATCAAACACAACGAGGTGCGAGCATAGACTGTGCAAAGGTGAGTATAACGATACTCAGTAGGGACCCCAAGACCCTCAAGGTCTCACTAAATCCAATAAGGATATCCAAAAAGAAGGATCTCAACAGATAAACCTTACTTAGATATAAGACCATACATATACCTAAGTAATCAAGTAACCCATCTCAATCATGAGGAAACACAAGGGTCAATGACTTAGCTAAAACCATGATTTTATTCATGATGTCGAAACCACAGCTGATGGATAACTCCTCCTCTGTCGATTATAGTGGTCCTTCTACTAAAACCAAGTGCTTCCCACAAACCTTGAACTGCATAAATACTCCACATGTCATGTATTGTGGGCCTGCTGCTACAGCCAAGCACTTCCAACCATGAGATTGCCGCTACAACCAAGAGATCCCCCTCATAGCCTACAGAGGTACTCATTCAGTCAAGTACCGCGGGTCTTCCGCTACAAACAAGCGCTCCTCCACCGTGGGTCTACTGCTACAACCATGCGCACACCACTGCACCATCCGAATCACTCGGAGTCGATCGATCAGCAGTCATCAAGTCTCAGCCAACTACTAGGTCTCTGCACTATGTATGCTCATCTCCGGGAGTATCCACTCCAAGAGCAACTCGAAGATAAATACAAGTGTCATGTAATCTCACGTGGATGTATCTCAAAGGACCTCCTCATCATAGGGTTCTCAACGCAATAGAAGGAACGTAAATCGGACCCTCGGTCTGTGAGTTATTATCATTTCCGTTCTAGGGGCCCAGTTGGATTTCGAGTACAATCCAACCTGGCCATGCTCAAACCAAAACCAAAACCAGTGTAGAGTACGCCAAACAAACCATCTCATCATGAGTAATCCAATGTAGTTGATGGAGCATCAATCAGACGTCCGGTCCTCATGTTATAAGCGTTTCCGCTCCGAGGGCCCAGTTGGTTTCGAGTTCGAACCAACCCGGCCATACCCAAACATCAGCAAAACCTTGAGTGTAATATACCGAAACTACTTTCTCAATCCAAGTAATCATACGTAACTTATGGTGCGTCAATCATAGGTCAGTAGCGCAAGATATGGCCGTTTAATCGAAAACGGTCTGAAAATAGGGGGTTTGGGCCCGGTCCGACATGGCCCAACATCCCCTAGGTCGGCCCGAACCGGGAGGACCCGACCTGGGTCTGGGTCCCGCCTATATGGAAATGGCCCGGCCCAGCATTGGCCGCCCGACTCAGTGCTGGCGGCCTAGCCCGACGCTGGCGGCCCGACCCAATGGCCGGTTGCGGCTTGGCCAAGCGGTCGAGCGTTGCGCAACAGAGTAGGGGGTGCTGCCCCTCGCCGCTGATTGACACCGGTTGCGCTTTGCACTGCCCCACTATCAAGATCCTATAGCGGCGTGGGATATTCCACCTCGCCACTGCGGCACAGCTATGGCACGCTGGGGCGCCACCGCCTTCAGGCTGCCGGACGGCTCCGGCCGCCGCCTCTGGTCACTTGTGCCGCCGTGCAGGCGTGGCGCACTGCTGCCACCTTTTGCGAACCACCGGAAATGCTCTGGGGGTCCATTTTTTCCAACGTCTGTTCCAGCGTCTCTCCTGGGACCCGTTCATCACTGTGAAGGCTTCCAAATGCCTTTGCAGACCCTTTTCATCGTCACCATCAATCCGCACACTACAAAAATTTTGTGGAGGGTCTGGGCTTGTTCGTTAGCCCGTGCCCTCCACCTTATATTTTTTCAATCAAGATTTAACTCAAATCCAATCCAGAAAAATTAACCCCACATATAACCTGAATTAACGAGTTATCCATGGATCAACCGGGTCGAGGTCGGTCTGCGCTCATGGTTCTTTTCTCAAAAGGTAGAGAGAAAATCAAATATAATTACCCTACCTCGATAAACATGTCGGGCATTGGTTCGTCACGGGGAAAGCGTTGCCACTCCATCATTGGAAAGAAAGAACCATCATCATTGTCGAGTTCCTCGCGGTTTTATTTCCTTCCTTGATGCGGAGGATGAAAAAGAAGCAAGTCATCAATCTTTGCGGAAGCGATGATCTTTGTTGATGAAGGGTCGTTCTTCGTTGGAGGGAAGTTCATTCTTCTTCACACCAATGCTCTCCGAAAAACTCTAGAACTTCACTAATATTTATCCACACACCCAAAACTCTAACACTAAATAATATCTCTTGGTATTATTTTTCTTCCCTTCACAAATAATTTAAAATTAAAAAACAAACCACTCAATTAATTAAATGAAGCTCATCTCATTAATTAGGGAATGTTTGAAATAATTTAAGTGCAGAAGAGGAGGGAGGTGAGGGGTCTCATAAATGGGAGTGTTGAAAAAATTAAACAAGGGAGCTTTATTAGGGGTTAATGAGAGTTATGGGGAGTTCACAAATTAAGAAGCGGGTTTGGAGATTTAAGGGAAGGTGAAGGGTTGGGGATCGTGGGGGCCCCACCTCACATTTATCCTCACATGAGTAGTTAGGTGCTTGTGGGTCCCACCCTAACTCCCACATGTAGGATAAAACCACCTTAGATATAAAAATAAAATTGTTTCAAAATTTTATTCATTCCTCATTTAATCCACAAAAATTAACATCTCATCCCACACAAACAAAATTGAAGTAAAGGTCTCCTTAAGCAATTACGGGCATTGTGAGTTCATCGGTGCCCTCAGATTTCAATTCCGAGCATTGGTTCAAAAGTGAGAAAAACCTATTCATTCATTCACTGAACGTACCTGAGCTAAACTTCAGAAAAATATTTCGGGCACACTGGGCCTCAGAATCTGGTGCCGTCAGAAACTGCATGCTTGTAAAATTTCAAAGAAATTATGAAAAAAATTTCCTTGAAATTTCCGGGTCTTTATATGGATCAAAAAATAAATTAATATTTACTCTGATCCAAAAATATACGGATAATAAAATTAATAATAATTGAAATAATTTGGTCATTATATTATATCTATCGAAGAAATGATATTATTTAGTAATGAAGTGTATACATAAATCTTATTTGAATTATGTGATCTTAATTTTATTATTAGAAGTTTACTCTGATGTTTAAACATTATTATTAGGATTAATTTAATGTAAACATACAATTGGGTTGAGTGAAGATCATTTAAGATGTAGTTTGAAGGGATTATAAAATTATGAAAAATAAATAACTTTTCTATAGTGATCAATAAATCATGTTATAGTTATTGTTAGAGAAATGACTAAAATAGATCGCGAGTATAAATTTTCAATTTAGTCGAATTCATTTTATTTATATATCAATTGTTTTGGATTAATGTTTCCAAGAAATATTTGGAGATATCCAAACATAATAAAGGATGTTTTTTCATTTTAATTTAAATTTTCCTTTCATTATTTAATTGATAGAAGGGTTGCACCACGTTTACTATAGTAACTCAGGTTTTGGCCTTATCAAACATTGGAATATTCCTATTAATAATTCCAGAGATAGGTGCAAAGACAGCGTGTGCTTATGAGGCCCAATGTTCCTAAAATTAATTTTATAAAAATATTAAGTACTTTTATTCTATGTACATAGTGGGGATATTTTATCTCCTAAACGGTAGCTCAAGATGGGAATCTAAGGGAACAGTTGTGTCTGGAGTGTTCCCTTCACCCATGGTGGGGTGTAAACATTGCGGGCATGGGCGTACTGTGGGAAAATCTACCAGGGACGATTTCATAAAAAAATATAAAAGTTTATTTATGAGCTACATCTTGAATAACTCCTGAACAGAGTCTCAGATCCTAATTCTGAGTGTGCAGTTGCATTTAGAATGTCGTGTTTACTATAGGCATGACATAGTTATAGTCGGCGTCGGGTTCTGGGTATGAGGTGGGTTGGTGGGAAGATGAAATGAAGTTTTTAATTAAAAAAAGGAAAATCCCTCATCCCTCAACTCTCTCCTCCCAATTACGGACGATGAACCCCCCCTCCCTCCTCCGTTTCTTCACCGATTTGTGCTGCAACCATCTATTTTCTGCGCCGAGTGTCAACGGATCAAGCTTAAGGGCATCAAAGGTGTCGTTCTGCACCCAATTATTCGGAGTTTCACCCGTTAGGTAGGAGAATTTTGTTTTATTCCCACATCCCTATTTTTTCTTTGAATTTCTTTGTTTTGTTGTCGTAGTATGGATGATCGGCTCATGAGGGTCATGCATGTGGTTATGGATCACAAAACAGACCACCAGTGTGACCCCAGCGGTCTGTGGATGTTCCTTGGCATGGCACCGATGCGGCGGAGGCAGCGCCATGGGTCGTCGTGCGGTGGAGGGCCACAGGCCAGGGTGGGCCGATGACTAGGGCGGCCGGGTCGGCCGGTCTGGCCCTCTTTTGGTACATGGGGGTTTTAAAACCCCCGTATCTTACTCCCTGGTGATCCAAATCGCGTTCTCTCTATAGAGAAATTTTCTTGGTTATGAAGAGCACCCCTTGGTGTGAATTTGGAAGTTTAATGTTCCAGGATCATGGACCGGGTGCTTGAAACGTCTAATAAAATAACACAATTTTATTATTATTCAACTTTTGGCTATTGTATCTTCTACCTGAAGTGCCTGATTGAAGTTTTGTCAGAGGAGATGATGCCCTGATTGTACGACAGACTTTTCTTGTGGGTTTTCGGGTGTTGGGGCCGAGTTTTGGGTGCAGGCCCCATAAGGCCGGGTTTGGGGCATTTACGTAGAAACGTGACATTCTCACTAGGAGTCTAATTTTTGGATATGAATAGTCAATCCTATTTGTTCTTCCGATAGGATCACAATGGTGTGATCCGTTCGATTTGTTTTGGGATCGAGGCGTGGGTCCCACCTGGGCTGGCTTTGGTGAATAACACCTATTTCACACAGTGACCGTTTGGGACGATCAAGTAGTCAATCCTGTGTGTTTTTTCAAGGGGATCTCAGTGGTTTGATCAAAATTATGAGTTCTATGATCGTTTTGTGGGCCACACACGGGCTAACTACAGTGAATAGTGCCTTTTCACCGGTTGTCTGTTTCGGGTGACTAAACAGCATATCCTGCATGTTTTTCCACATGGATAGAGATGGTGGCCTTGATATCGACCTTGGAGGTGCGTGGGGTGGTGTTGTGGCGGGTCGCTTGGGTTAGCGACGTTTGGACCAGCATTGGTTGAGGGTACACCCATGGTTAATTTCAAGAAGGGTTCGCACGACATCACAGCCTTAGAATAGGTTTTTGATCCTCTCAGTGGGATGTTTAATCTGTTATAGTCGTGGAATAACTCTGGTGAGCTCGGAGCAGGATCCTCTAGAATAGTTTCCCTGGATCGGGATCTTGGTATCGTTGTGATCGCTAATCCACGGGCGGTGATCCCCTCTCTAGCAGGTTAACCCCACAGGGTTTGTGGCATCATTGGGAATATAATGCCCTACGTAGTGGGCCATGCTAAGTACGGTTATGGAATCATCGGGTATACGATCTCCTACTCATCATGAGGATTTTATTAGGGTTGGAGTATCATTGGTTATATGATCCCCTACTTTGCGTGGGGTTTCTACAGGGTTGCGACATCATCAGTTCGATCCCATATTGCATGAAATGTACCAGATAGGGTTTTTTTAACATCGTCACCATCATGAAATGGGTGAAGATCATCTATCTGAGTGACATGTTTCTGTCGAATGCGAGATCAGATTGTGGTATCCCCTAGCGGATACTATGAGTGATCTCGTATCTGTGAGATCAATGAATGCCAGATCTGGTTGTAGTATCCTATAGTGGACCCTGGGAGTGATCTCATATCTGTGATATCTTCATATACTAGTGTGGGTTCCGGTATCCCTTAGTGGACCCTCATAGAGATTCCTTATCTGAGGAGTTTGGTGTTTATGTTTTTCAGTGAGGTTTCTTGAGTGAAAATATCTGAAGAGCATTATCTCTCCGGTGAGTGTCTGGGATGTTTGTGTAGGACCCGATGGAGTGTAAATATCGGATGAGTGTCATTTAGGATGACAGTGATCGTGGAGTGTGCTCTCCTGGTTGTGAACTATTTCTGGTGATGAGGTCGGTACCTCATGTGGCCTGGGGTGTGAGCTGAGTATATCAGGATATCAAGGTGTTTGTATGAGTATACACCTGGATTGAGCTGACTAGTTGTGTTTAGCCGAGGATGGTCAAGATATGGAGTTTCTCACTCATCTGGGTTCCCTCTGGCTGATATTATTAGAATATTTTGTTTTAGTTACTCTCTTTTATTTTGGTTTTTGGGGTTCCTACTGAATATTTTTATACTAACCCCTACATGGGCTTTTCCCGCACATGTTTGTATCTTGTGTAGACCACGTGCCTTTCGACGATGTTCCAGGAGGACCCAGAGTAATAGGAGATTAGTGAGCGGGTTTGACCAGGGCGTTTACCGGTGCTGTGCTGAGGAACCTACCGGCAGGTGTTTTGGGAACTGTTTTCCCTCCTTCTGAGCAGTTTGGACACTTTGTAGTTTTCTATTGGTAGGCCTTGTTTTTCCCATTTTGTACTGCTATTGCACTCTGGTTTTGGATAGATGTATGCATGCATTCTCTTTCAAGTTTTTTATATCTTTGCACAGTTTCATGGAGCTGTATGTGGTTGCATGTGTATAGGTATGTTAGGCTAATGTCCCCCTTATGTGTGATAGCCTACCCGGTGCTAGACGCAAGCCCCTGGCATATTGGAGGCGGGCATGGGGGGTCACGACTTGATCCCTATTGGGTCGGGTCGTGACGTTTATAGAGATGATATATGGAGATGTTCTATTTCATGTGTATTATTTTGTGGGAGATGTGTTGGTGGTGTAAATCATGATGATGTAGAATGGGTTCGGGGTAAAATGATTTTGGTGTCACTAGGATCGAATGGGAATCTTGGTGTGGCATAATATTCTTATATATTTGGTGATGGGTTTTTTTTGTAATTTTATAATAATATATATGATTAATTGTTTTGTGGCTATATTGAACAATAATTGAATCCATTTCAATATAAATCCCGATTCTTATGTAATGGGGATCCTATTTTCATGGTGACGTTATTGTTATATAGTTTTTTCTAGGATCTTTCTTTAGTATGAGCTAGACATTGTGGATTTTCATTGATTATCAATGTTTTAGTAATTTAGTCTGTTATTGCCTATTTAACCATCATCATATTTATTAAAACATGTTGAAATTAACATAAAAAATTGGAAATGGGAAAATCAATAGGAGGATCACACTATGACTTTTGAATTCATAAATATTTATGTTCAAATGTTATGTGTATGGTACATACATGTTGATATGCTATATATATTATAAATTTTTTTTCTGTCTCAAATTATTTATATTTCATCCATTTTCCACCAATATAAATGTCGATATTTACAAATCTCATCATGGTCATGTTCCGAATGATATATTCTTAGAATATTTTATAATAATAATGTTTATCATTCAATCAATGATAATATTTCCTATCCCGCCAATTTTTTTTCAAAGTTCCATTATATTTTTCTACATTAATCGAAATATGTATATCTTATTAATTAATTTGTAGAGATTTCATTTATGAAATGTTTGGAAGGTATATTTTTTTATGTTCATGATGTGATTTTAATTATTTATCATTGTTTTCATATTTAATTCCATGAAACATAATGTTATGTAGTGAATTTAATATTAAAATTTTGTTATTATGATTGAATATGAAATTACTAAGTTTTTTTAATTGGGTTATGTGATGGAATTGAACAAATAATGAAATAAAAGTTATATAAATAATTTTAGCAGTGGATACACAGGGAATATTATTTACTGTTATTCGTGGTAAACACCACATTATTTCATAGATAGTATGTTTTTATCTTCATGAAATTTATTACATGATATTATATATAAAATTAAATAAATAAATAATGGAAATAAAATATGAGGGATGAAGATATATTTGACATATAATATTGATTAATCATATAATTTATCATTATGATTTATTAATGTCCTAAGGATATTAGTTTTTTGTTGTTTATTAAATCATGTATTTATATTTTTGTTTATTTTTATATATTTTTTCTTTTACACTCTTTTATAATTAGAAGTTTTTTTGTTCATTATTGGTATTATCATAGTAATTAATATTCCATTATATTCATTGTTTTATATACAGTTAGCTATCATGGTAGAAATTTTGATATTATTATTGCCGAAGAATAATTTTTTATTGATTTTTAGAGGAAGTAGGAATTATGTTTTTTTATATATCTTGTGGGGAAGAATTTTAAATCACTAACATGGATATATATATGTATAGATTAGGTTGATATATCAATTTTATAGTTGTGGAGATGAGGAAGGTTATGGAATTAATGAAGCATTTAATAGGTGTAGGTAATGTTGACATAATTATAAAGATATAAATCATTTCATGAACAAATAATATATGTTGTTAACATTAAATGGAGTGTAATATAATGTGATAGTTTTATACTATAATTATTTAGTATTAGTTATATAATTTTTTTAATTGAATTAGTTATTTTTTACTATGGTTATTATTTAGAATATTAATGTTAATGAATTTATATGGGTTAATAGAATTCTGGTGGAATAATTATTTTTAATTATAATATTAATGTATTTGTAATTGAAAGAATATATATATATTAGATTATAATTATATATATATATAAATAATAATGATTAATTGTCCATTTAATTCTATTAAAATATTTTATAATAAGCGGATTGATGATTCTTTTTGTGATTTATTTCAATATTTTTTATACATTCAGAACATGTGGAACCACAAATAATGTGTGGAGATGATAGTATTATCCCTAAATTAGTATATCATATGGATTGATATTATTTTTTATTGTGTTCAATTATATTGATTATAGATTTATTATTTTCTACACTCCCCTACTTAATTATATTATTGCTGAAAAATACAATTTTATATCACATGTTCTCATTATATTTTCTTCTAGATTATTATTAATATAAATGGATGACTATGACACCATACACACATTCCCTTCATGATATATTGTGTTTTGTTTTCATGTTAATTTTTTGGATTCACAATGTAATATAAATTTTTATATACGTGATGTAATAGATCAAGGATAAGATATACATATATAGATGTTGTCATGATTTTTGATTATATAATATATTTATATATACACATATATTTTAATCAAATGATTATATTAATGGTATTTATGTTCATACATGGTCTATAAGGGTTTTTTGTGTGAATTTTAATACACACGATTTGTAATGGTTCAATGGTATACAACATGAGGATGTTGTATATGATGCTGATGGTTATGTGATTATGTGGTTATATCTATTATGTGGAAATGTAATAGTGTTCTATATATTGTTATGACTTGAATAATTGATGTAATCAACCAAATATTTAATATTTAATATTGAATTATATAATTTTAGTGGGGATGTGTATTTGTGGAACCCTTTTCACAATATATATTTCTGATAATATGTAACATATATTTTAATTTTGAATTTGTTTTTGAATTTCATTTTGAGGATTTGGATGTAGTTTACAATGATTTTCTGGAAATAGTTTTCTATGTCTATTCAGATTAGATATTGTATTATGTATTCATATTTTCATGGAGTAATTAATATGAAAATAAATGGGAATAAATGCATACATACATACACATGAACACAAATACACACAAAAATACACATACATAGAATTTTTATAATATATTATAGGATGGGTTTAGTGAAGAGAAATATTATCTAATTTAGTTGGTTATTGTATTTTTTGTTTCATATTTTTTGTATAGCGTCACATTTAATTGCTGTTAATTTTTTTATATTGATGTATTAAAAAATTATTTCATCTATTATTTTTTATTCCAAAGAATTATGATGTAAATAATAAATATTTGTATTATTGGATATATACATTCATAGATTACTAACAATAGATTATAGTTTGTTGTATTTTGGGGTAATTATATTCTCACATCCATACCAATTCTGATTCTACTTTAGAAGGGCCATAATTATAGGTTATGGGATATTTTGGGTTAGTTGTAATATATTTAATAGAGTTAGGGACTGATATGTATTTCATGTGATATTTAGGTAAATAAAGAGGACTTACGACACCCAAATATGTTATGAAATATTTCATTTTAAATAAACTTAATCTAATTTATAGATGGTAATATACACAACCTTGGGTATAAATGAAGAATAATATTGGTTTCTATTATAAAACATATACTAAATTTTTAGTAGTAATAATAACAAACACATTTTAAAAATAAAAATAATTTATCTTTACAATGAAAATATATATTTTGGAAGCCTTTAATTGTCTGAGAAAGATTCATTTTCCTTAAAATATATCTTATTTAATTTTTTTATATGATACTATATGTAATAAATTCACAATTTTTTAAATTTATTTTTATAAATATTTAAAATTTTCAATTGAGATAAAAAATATTATTTATATTTGTTTTTTTATAATTATCTTTAAATAATTAATTTTTCAAGGAATTATGAAGGTATATTTATTTATTAATGAGTTTATATTTTTTTTAAAAATTATGACAATATATTTTGTTTTAGAATGTTTTTTAGAGTAAAATATATTCTATAATATTAGTTTTAATTTAATTTATTTCATTTTAATCTATTTTAAGTGAAATAGTTACAAAATAAGTTTTTATACTTATAAATTCATTTTCATTGGAAAAATACTTTTCATTTTGTATGTGGGATTAATCATAAATTAAATTATTTCCAACATGAGAGTTGAAATTGATAAAATGTGTTGCATACATAGATTCATAATAGTTAATTTTAGGTAAAATTTTCAAAAATAATTTTTTTCCATGGTTAATAGAATTAATTGCAAATAATATTTAACACATTTACGATTAATACCTGATTAATTGGGGGCCAACTACTGAGATAAGGTTACATACGAAAAAAAAATGTTTAAATTATATTATCTAGTAACATATATAACATATATCAAATTTTCTTCTTTAATTTCTCATTTTCATCTATTTTTAGTTAATAATTCGTCAATATATTTTATTCTTCTCAAACATTACAGATTCTTCCTCTCACCCACTTATAAAATGGCACCCACTCCCCTCCCCTCTTGGCATTTCAAAAGAATTTTGGATAATCCAATACCTACCCAAATCTAATTAATAATTTTTTATCCATGACATATGGTCTCCATATTTGATATGAAATGATCATAAGAATTCATTAGGTAAAAATATAAATAGGTTTTTAGAAAAAGTGATATTGTTCTTAATTATGTTTCATCATTAAATATCTTCTAATATATCATTAAAATATTACTCCTCCATTATTGAATAATATTAAAACAATATTTAATACACTATGATATTATTTTTCTTATATAATATCCTATATCTTTATCCTTTTTCATCAAATGGTAAATGAAACCATTGACAACTTGTGTACTAAACTACCGCTTCATGAACTAATGTAATTTTCTCTCCAGAAGCACCTCTCATGGATATATATAATTATGTATTTATGTGTGTGTATGTGTGTGTGTGTGTATGAAGTTTATGAAATTATATTTTTTCTATAATTATCGTATCAAATCTATCTTTTTACCATACAATTTTACAAAAAATTATAATGTTTCACGAGATAATATATAGACAACCACATCCTTAAATAATGATGATTTTATTTTCATTTTATTATTAAATTGTTAGTGTTTGGGATTGATTTAATAAATTTTTAAATAATATTTATTATATAACAATTATTCTATAAATTTGAATTATAATATACCATTATTTCAATTATTTTAATAAAAAATGAATATAGTGTTTATTAGTAGGTATCACAAACCATATTTATTAATTTTGTTATAAATTTCTCTACATATACCTTTTTTTGGTTGAATAGACATATGTATCATGAAATTATATATGATATTTATAATATTATATAAATTTTTTATATGAGGGATCCATGAGAAAAGCGTAACAACCAAGACTATTTAATGAACACAGATATGAAAAATGAAGGATTTATCACCTAGAACATCGATTTTAATAATGTTTTTCAATATATATGTAATAAATGTTATAAATAAATCATATCTGGTGTTATATAAATTAGTATGGGTCTAAATATATTTTTAATGAATCAATATTGATTATATAGGAGGATCCTACATATTCTAATGTAATCAGTCATGATATATGGATTTTAGGTATTAATCTCATCGTTGATCTAGATTATGTGTGATTGAGTATTTCAATGATCAATTTTCATGATCTATCACACAATAAACCCATTAATTTACATATAATTTTGTTGTATCTATTGAATAAATATATTCCTTTAATTTTTCTATATTTATGTACTCAAGAGACGAAAATAATGTATAAAAGGAAAATCTTCATTATCTCTCCATTTTATCAAATATCCTTTTACTTTCATTTTTATTTTTTCATTAATTTGTTCTCAATAATGAATTACTATTATTTTTCTAAATTTATTGTGTAATGTTTTATAAAAAGTTATTTTTAAAATTTTTTAAATGAAATCTTCTCTGTCAATTATAAACAACGTACTTTTTTTACATAAATGTATGAAGGGAATGTTTTATTTTAACATGAATAGCATGAATGGATATTACTGAAATAATTTCCAATCAATAAATTGAATAATAAATTTTATGTTCTCATGGATAATTTAATATAAAATTGATTCCCAAAAAAATTCAAAATTTTTAGCTTTTAATGATTTTCATTCAATGTGAATAGGTTATATTTATAATTATTTTTTATGTGATAATTTTGTTGTATTTTCATCTAAAATGAAATCTTTTGATGATTCATAGTCATTAATATCGTTAAAATCATTATTATTTTATGTTATAGTTTATAATTATGATAAAAATATTCTTATGAAATTTTTTTCCTTTATAGCGGTTATTTAATTATGGAATATTTATGAGACCCATTTTTTAGGGGTTATGATATGATAAATATATTATGATGTTGATAAAATCATTTTATGATATTCATAATTTTATATGAAGTGTTTGAATTATATATCAACCCAATGTATTGGGTGATGTTTGATATATCATGGGATTAATAGGTTATGAGTTATGGTGAACCCATTATAGTAAAAGACTATGTCAACACTGATATTATTGTGTGTGAAATTTGAATACTAATATGGTTTGGGGGAGAATATAATACAATATAATAGTTTTAGAAATGTTCTCTGACTAATAAGGAAATGGATTGTTGTTGTCTGTGTATGAAAAAATTGATTTAATATGACAATATTATACTATCATTGGTTATTTCCATTGATTCATTTATGATTCTTTTATTATTAATGAAAAAAAATTATTCTATGACACATGATTCTGATATATGATAATATGGGTTTGTTTTTCAAATTTTATTCTCAATTTCTCAAAAACAGATTCTGATGATATGTTTATATGCTCATTAATATAGTACTTTTTTACAATTAACACAAAATCAATCCTACCTATTGAAAGGATTTTTTTATATCGGTTATGAAATAATTTACAATGTTTTACATGTCTAGGAAAATTTCAATTTATGATAAATTTATAGAGGGATGTGGTTCACTTCTGATCTAGATGTTTAGAATTCCACATTTTCAAAGGTGCATGACTTTATGATTTTTTGTGTGGTGTTATGTTTTATAATGAATGTCAAATAATTAGGATGTGATATTTATGAATGAAACCACGGGTCAATATTTCTGAAAATAGAGAAAATAGTAGTTAACTAATAGAAACATGGATGAGAAAAATATTTGGAATCATTAGGATAAACCCAATTATAGAGAAAAAACTATGTTATCTTAATGAAAGTAGTGTAGTTTTACTAGAAAAATATCAATTTAATTATACTACAAATGTATTTGGGTTTTTAATATACTCATCTAGAGGTAACAACCCATAAAGAGTTCATTGAGTAAATATCCTCTATTTATAGTTCATAGTGAATTTTCCCTTACAACACACATTGATTGGAAAATAGATGTAACATTCATGAGATAAATAAAATTTTTATTTTGATCAATTGTGATGGATTTGACTAGATGATGTTCTTGAATGATGTATGTTAATACTATGGTGTCACATATTGAAAATATTATATCCATATTTACACATATTATAAATTTTTTCCCATGATTATATGGATTTCAATTATTATTATTATTTCTCACAAAAAGGTTTTTTTGTGTGTAGAATCAATGGATAAAAACCAAATAAAGCATGATAATGGTGAATATTATGGATAATTAAACAATATTTCTCTGTAGAAACCAAATAAAATTGGATCCAAAATGTAAATTCTTATTAGAATTATTACTCAATATTCTCGAGCTACCAATCCAACAAAATATAAAATTATAATAATAGGAAAAGGTTTTTTTATTCATTCATGAGGTAAAATCCACTATACATAAACTAGTTCAAACTAAAATTTTCATAACTATTGAAATTATATATCCAATTATCCAATTTTTGTATCATTAAAATGTTAATTTTTTATTATATCATTTTGAAGGCCAAGTAGATCAATTGTGGAATCTTATCCGGAATACGAGGAAACATGATAAAATTCAATTAAAGGAGGTGGATGAATTTTATAGAAAATTTATATAATATATTTCATTGTACATTTTATATGAATATTTTTATGTAATTATATTAGATAATGTAAAATATTTATGAATAAATTAATTACTATGTGGAAAATATTTCATGAAAGATAATGTATGATTATAGTATTTTCATAAAAAATGAAAGTATGTTTTATGATTTTTTCAGTGGTCTAAATAAACATCTATAAAGTGAATTAGGAATAATGAATATAAATATATATTTTTAAATCATTAAATGATATATATAGGTGAAAATGGTAATTGAATTTTCCCAAAAATCTATTGAAATTAAAATGAAATTAAATATATAATCTAATAGTGACTCTAAAATCCATAGTGATAAAAAAATGATCATGCCATTATTGTTGATATGTATAAGGATACATATAGGAAATTTAATTAAGGAGACCGGTAGTGGATTTATGTGTGGAAAGGATGGTTAGTGGGAAATCAAGTGCCACTGAGATGGGAATAAGTCGCTAATTTAGTGGATAGAGAGATAGATCCACATAATGAAACACCCACACTAGAATGATTCAAATTCAAAGAGTGTGGGGATTATAATAACCATCATTTATATTCCATGCATAATGATTATTATTGAAGATAGAATCCTCATTATAAAAAATAGAAATGTAAATCCAATGCGATTACTATTTCCAAGGAGGGGTGAGATAACAATATTATGAATATTAAAATACCATGATCTATATAGAATCTACAGTCTAAGTTGAATTCGGGTAAACACACTATATTATACTTATAAATACTTCTGAAATGAAATAAAATTACACATTAATGCTTTGATGTTCATTTCACATTGAAAACACTTAATGGTATGATAATTGTATCAATTGACTATTATTCTCCAATGTAGTATGATTGTGGTAATGTTCTCAGTGGAAATATTATTCATCAACCATAGTTTTAATTTGATGTTATATTTGGGATATATTTTATTTTTCATTATAAATAACAATTCAATTATCATGGAATGGATTTCACACATGATATTATAAACCATCGTATGATATAATGTCTATGCAGTGATAAGATTAAACTTCTGAGGGAACTAAATTCCATTATAGTGGAATTTATACCAATACCATGGAGGTTTTATAATAGAGGGTTGAAGAAAATATCAATATTGATGATATAAATATTTTATGGAACTTTTTGTATGAATTTTATGATTATTTATGTAGTATATCATTGAATAGTGATGTCCAATTCTCAATAGAACTCATACCTTATACAAAATGTATTTTAAGTAATCTATATACAATTTTTTCTATTGAGTTGATGGAATTAAAGACAAAAATACAAGTGAATCATGAAAATTGGTTTATTTAGCCATGTGAATTTCCTTTTGTTCCACCTATTTATAGTCTCAATGATGAAATATAGATTACGAGTCTTTAAATTAATTATAGAGAACATAACAAGATCACAATTATTAATATGTATTGTTTAATTCATATTGATGAATAGTTTGATCAATTGAATAGTTCACAATAATATATATATATATATATCTTCATTATATATATCATCAATTGATGTTTTTGAATGCGGGCATACCCGAGATATGATTCCATAAAAAATATAATATGAATAGTGACCCCATTAGATCATCCTAACTACCCACCTATATTCGTAAATTTATAAAATAGAGTATTTATAGATTATCTTGATGATTTTTAAAGTATATATATATATAACATAATTATGTATTCAATGTGAAATAATGTGAAGGAAGATCCTTTTAGGATTATACTAAATACACAAATGAAGGTTAAAAACTTTGAAAAATATAAAATGAGTGAATTTTGGATACAAATAGTTTCATTATTGGGTAATATAATATAATGTGAGGTCATATAAGTGGAAATATCTTTGAAAAAAGATATTGAATGCTATCCCAAGACAACCAAAATTACAATATTCTACAGATTTCATGGTTTAGATGGATATTATCAAATATTTTTATAAATTTTTTCATGACTATAAATTCCTTCCATGTTGTGAACTAGAAATGACCGATGCTATTTTAGATAGATGAATTTGAGGAAAATTTCATGGAACTTATATAAATGTATGTTATTGATGTTTTTTTATATTTATATACATTTAACGAGGTTATAAATCTATAATGATGCATTAATGAATAGACCGAGATGTGTTATCATGAAAAATTATATGGTAAAAGATTATGCCTAAAAAATATTCATGATTCATGAAAAAAATTAACCAGCGCATTATTTGTATTCAACTATTTTAATTTTTACATTAATGAAACAGATATATTAAATGTATGGTAAAATTTATTATATATATTGATCCTTAAATTTGAATGTATAATTCACATATAATGTGTTGGATATACAATATAGAATTTGGTTGGAGATGAATAAAGATTTTAACTACTCATTAAATTACTAACTTGATATGCTCAAAAAGTAATATATGATTTGAGTTGAAAGTATATTCCTAAAATATATTATTATAAAAAAAATGATTACATAGTTCAGGATTTTCAATGGATGGATAATTAAATATTCAAGGAAGTATAAAAAATCATATCTTTCCCAAATAAGTATTCAAACATCGATCCTTGTGTAGATTAATGATTCACATCATCAATATATATATATATATCACTAAAAAGGTAAGAAATGTTAAATAATCCATTCTTGACTAAGATATATTGATTACATTTAGAAATTAGGTATGTTTTTTGTCTACATAATTTTTAATGAATGAGTTTTTGGAAGAGGCACATAATTCATCATTCTCTAATCATAATGAATGTATGAATACAAATAGATATCATAACTTGTATTATTTAGTGGGAATACATGAATTCATATATTGATTGATAACCTTGTATGTGATTGGTAAGTTATAAATTTTTATCTCATAGATTTTATTCTAACTGGTTGTTTCACTCATTTCCCATAATCGAATTATAATGGGAAAACGTCTCTATAAATTTTGTAGTATGACTCTTCAAAATAGAAACATGAAATAACATAATTTTTCTAGTTTTTGATCACTTAATGAAGACAACCCAATTCAATTTTATTAGATCATATTTTTCTCCGGATCATATATGGTTAATATATATAAATATAGTGGATAGTTTTCATGTAGTAACTTATAAAATTGTATTTAATTTGGATTTGATTTTTAAATTGATGCTCTAGTTAAATCATTTGTAAGTTCTGTATAATTTGTTTTTTAGTATGAATTATAATCTTATGATATATGGTAATTCTAAAAGAACAATTCAAACCATGAATTATATTTTTTAATCATGCAATCTATAAATCAAGTGTTGTTGGGATCAATGACATTACACCATTTTATTTTGAAACATATATATTAGTCCCTAAAGAAATCATATTGCTATAGAAAAACAACTCTATTGTAGTTAGTTAGGAATTAAATAATTTATTAAAAAAATATGAAATATATAATTATTATAAAATGATATAGATGTGAAATTGAATAAAATTTCGAAATCATTCAACAACACCTCTCAAAATATAGATATTGAAAAAAAGACTTTATGATTATTTTTAGTGATTATATTTGTAGTCTGATGTTGGTGAAATGATATTTATGGGAATTTATACAAGGAAAAATGGTTCTGATATTTAAGATGAAATGAAATATAATCGATATGTATATTTTATAATTTTATATTTTTGATCTATTATGGATGATAGATTATTGATTTTCCATTAACCAATCATAACTCATATTCATGATGTCTTCTATATATATCTCCATTGGAAGTACATATCTAATCATTCAAATATAATAAATAATTAAATAATAGAAATAGAGCATGATCATTCCTATGAAAGAAAACTAGTATAAATCAATTAATTTATAGATAATGTGATAAAGAACAAGACTACTCACCTGGTAAAAGTTAAAGAGAGGACACTTAAATTCGAATAAGCTATATGTGAACCAAAGGATTTTATTGAAAATACTAATAATCGATTTTTTATTTTAGAGTGATTAAATTCTTAAGATGAAAATCATTTTAATTGGGTATAATGTAACACCAATAGATTTTATGATATTTTTTATATAAATTTAATCTCTTCATTATATTATGTTGCATTAAAACCTGTGTCTAAGAAATATTAATAAAGTTCACTTTTTTACCTTGTAGTAAAATTATAATTATTAATATGAATTAATTTTTTTGAAATATTTATTATGGTTCTAGATGTGTGAAATATAATTTTTAGTGATATATTTATATTTTTTGAAATGTTTTTTCCTTAAAATGGTTATTATTTTATTTGTGGGGAATATGAAATATTTAATTTTTTTTCCACTTTTGAAAAAAACATTTGGAAAAATTAAATTCATTTTTCAAATCAACATGTTAAAATTATCTTAGATCCAATGCCTTATAAATCTTTTAGTATATTACTTTATTGAGGCATGGTTAATTAAATTTAATTTCAAAAAAATGTATTTCTTAAGGATTTAAAAAATTACATTCTTTTGAAATTATTTAAAAAGTAACATTCATTTAATTAAATAATTATTAATCAAACTCAGTTCCTTAGAATCAGTTTTTTTATAAAATAATTTTATTTTTATGAAATTTTTTCCTTTATATTATTCATTTTTAATGTTTTATGATTTAATTTTATGTAAAACTTTCTACATATTTAATTTAATTTGATAAAATTGATTCCATATTTCTAATATATAAAATAGATATTCTTTAATAATTTCAAAATATTTTTTGAGCATCATGAGTAGTAGAAATAGAATAAATTTTTTACCATGGATAATGTTAAAATAGATATACCGTGAGTTAAACTAAATATCTAAGGATTAAAATGACCTAAAAACTTTATAAATTATATATTATTGTTATATCTGAAACTATAGAACCTAATTTTAGATTATCCCATTTTGGATCTTGTTTTTTGAATAATATATTATCTTTGGCTATTACATTAAAGAA
This sequence comes from Viscum album, assembly GCA_963277665.1. Classification (NCBI taxonomy): domain Eukaryota; kingdom Viridiplantae; phylum Streptophyta; class Magnoliopsida; order Santalales; family Viscaceae; genus Viscum; species Viscum album. The sequence continues at coordinate 598,080,596 of OY728147.1, read as the reverse complement.
TTACATGAAGTTACTCCCCTAACATATGAAAGGACACACACACTCCTCTCCATTACAAAATTCTAATCCATTTTGATTCGAACAAGAAATATCCAGGGACCTTATATACATCACTCCCACAACCTCATGTGCCTGCTTTGAAAATAAATTAATCATTAGATGGGTTTAGGTATAATATAAAATAATTTATTAAAATAATATGTACAGTTTGTACCATTTTATTTTTATTTAATTCTTTCTTCTACTTCCTTGAAATATTCAAAAAAAATTATAAATTGATAAAAACAATTATCATTCATATATGATTATGTTATTTAGTTTGTTCAATGTCTTATTTTATTCTCTAATGTTATCAAATGGAATATGAAACTGTCAATCGTGTGTACAATAGTATACTGCCTCACGAAACGATGTAATTCAATATCTATCACTACAACTAGAGGAATCATTTAATGACTTATTTAATGAATGTATTTGACATATATGATAAAAGTAAACTTTTATAATTATAATATCACATATAAATTATCAACATCCAATCTTTTGGGTATCAGAAATATCACTCCTGAGTATGTGTAGACCAGCACAACTATGATGCGATGTTATTCATTTTTCATTTTATTTCAATATGGATTGTAATAAACACCAATTTAATAATAATATATATCTATTAATTTTTAATTATTTTATAATGGTGAATTATTATTTAATTGTTTATTTCTATATGTAGAAAAAATTAAATACCATTCATGTTTTTGTACGACCGACCATCCTCATGAATAGAATAATCCATTTTTTTAACCCTATGTTTTAATAATGAAAATATGTATGTATATTATTAATATATAATATATTAATTTATTAATTTATATTATATAGATTATGTATCCTAGATAAAATTATATGGACCACGTGTTAACTATTACATATTCTAAATCATTTAAAAGTAGAAATGACATTATTTCCCCCAAAAAAATTAGGTTTTGAGTTTTAGAGAATTATGAAAAAAACTGACATAGTTAACCAAAACATGGTTAGAGGAAACATATACATTGTGACAATATTTTCATCCAAATAAATAGAATTAAAAAAATCATGTATTTTTATCATGATAAATCATCAAAATATTAGTCATGTCATTATTCTTGTCCACAACCATTCATACAAAATAAATAAAACATTATAAATATGGGATGTGATTTTTTTGCAGGGGTCATAAATAAAAGAAAACTCTTAGCCTAGTGAATACAAGAATATTCAAATAACATTTAATATTACATTTTTTGTTTTTTAGTTTACGGAGTAAAAAATCTTCCTATGAAAATTTCAGACAATATTTTCCCTAATAAAAAATTTAAAACCAATAACATGCAATTTAAAACCCTTTTGGTAAATATGATAATCATGTTATTAAAAATATTTCAAATACATCTAATATGATTAACCATGTGGATAACTTTTAATATAATTTCCTCATATAACTTAATCATTTCCCTTTTTATTATCAAGCTATAATTGGACTCACCCTATATATAATCTTTATTGGTATATAGTTTTTTATGAGAAATAATGGGTATCAAACACTTGTATCAGATATATTGGTCTCACCCATGATATATAATTGGTTTATACCCTTTTTATAATTTATATAGGGATAACTAGTTTCATGTAATTATAACACACAAAATTACAAATAAAACGTTTTTATTCATTCACTTTTCATCTATAAATATTTGATGACCACTTTCAAAAATATATGTAAAAAACATTTTTATATCAAAATAAAATTTTCTTTTAAACCCCATTTACTCCAAATCGCCCGAAGGCCTTCTTTTTTATTTTATTACGTATAATCTTCCTTTTAAGGGTTGAAGGGGAACTCGTACATGACCTGTAGGCCCAAGGCACAAGGCCCAACAAACCCACAACACATGACCAGAAGTCCAAGAGGCATACCTTGACCAATACATGACTCGTAGGTCCAACAAACTTGAATTGACCCTCCCCAGCTTTCTGCTTCATTGATCACCTAGCTCTCTACCTTGCATTACTGATCAGCTTGAATTGCCCCGTACAAAGCTACATGGTTCTAGGTCCCATTAGCGACTGTCATACCCTCTCATTCTTCCAATCTGGTTAGCTCTGCGTCTGGTGGCTGCTACTCATGTTGCTCTGATCCTATTATAGGGAATGTTCTGTGTAAACTGGGCTACTCCAAGGTCTACATGACCCAACGACCCTGTGGCCTAAAGGCTTTTGATGATCTGAAGGCCCTAGAGTCTCGTAGGCCCAAACCGGTGGCCCAAAGGCCCAAATCGGGTGAATATTTCTAGCTGCTACAGTAACGAACATGAACTGCTATAGTGCAGCTACAATGTTTCTGTAGTACCCCATGAAATTTTCCTCCGCCCGATTTTGAACCTGGGTCTCTTCGATGCCAAGAAGGAGCCCTTACCACTAGGCACGAGCTCGTTGTCTTTTAAACCCCATTTTAAGTTTCAAAATACTCATAAAAAGAGAAACATTGTTTTTTATTTTATGAAAGTATCATAATAAAATTTCTACTAATAAATTTTCTCTTTTGATAACACTTAATTTATTTAAAAACATAGACCTAATATATGAAATCCTATTATTTTTAAAAAATTATAAACATACGAAGGATGGTTCAAAACATTGATTATTCAGAAATATAACGATATTCATGTATTCTGAATAAATATTAAAAAATAATTAGAGTTTTGAAAAAATTGTTGATTATGAAACATTAATAGATAATTTGCAAAATGAACTCCTTTAACTATGGTTCGAATCATCAAATAAAAAAATTTCATAATAAATTGAAATAAATTATCATTTATAATTTTTGAAGAAAATTTTCATGTTTTTTCATTTTATTTCACTTATTATCATGTTGAATCAATTTATGATCATGATAGTGGATTTGGTGATATTCTGTTTATAAGTAAAAAATGGCATTGGTAATTAAACTATGTTAAAATAGGTAATCATTCCATCACCTATAGAATAATAATCATGAAAAATTTATAATTTCAATAAATTAATTATATGTTTAAATAAATCTATTAAATATAGGTATAAAAAATTATATACATTGTTATCATTGAGATGGTAGTCCATACATACTCATGAGTAAAATTTTCATTTCTCAATTATCATTACGTTGAGAAAGGAATTATAATGTTAAATATTCATAATGAAAAAGTGTCATATATATCATATTATTTCATTATATATATATATATACATCATCCACTTGATGTGTTTATGAATGAAAATTCACATCACTGGGTTGAAGGGATTATTAACACAAATACACAAACTATATTATCATTATTATGGGCACAGAAAGGTAACAATATATATAATAGAATAAAATTTGATAATGATAAATATATCATTTATTTCTTAATAAATAATTAATTCTTTAATTACAACCATTCTTGAGTGATGGTAATAGAAGATTAATTAAATATTTTCATGCATTGGTACTCTGTCTTGCACATGAATGATTATTTTACCCCAGTTTTTGGGATTAGATTGAGATATAGTCATTACACTACCATAATAAAATATTATTAAATAGTGTATACATGATACATTTATTATCACGGTTGAATTTTTTTGAATTATGTGGGAGGGGAAATAAAAAATAAATACTTTATTAAAAAGATTGAAACACATCAAACAACCTCCTATTATTATCACCATATGAGCATTATGTTTTTTATTCTTAAAAGGTCAATAGCATGTATTTAAAGATTATAATAAGGTATTTTTGAATGAATTTTTGGATAAAAATTTGTTTTGATATGATATTTATCGAGAAAAAGATGTTCCCTTTTATAAAAGAGGAGAGGGGAAATCTTGGAATTTGTCATAATAGAAAATAAAATTAAATTAATAATCAATTACAAATGCTTCCATATTGATTTATTTTAAGTAAATTATGATTATGTTTTGAAATTATCTCAGCCAAAAAATAGATATTTTTTACTAAATTTGAACCCGTACACTTCGGTTTCAATATTAATTTAACATATTTAACTTGTACCTTGACTACAAGTACCAATACTATTAGAGGGTTAATATAGTAATTAAAAAATTCAGTACAACCCAAAAATGGATCATGGATAAAATTTTAAAACATAATCCAATATGTGAAATAAATAATTTTTTTATGAAATTTATTTCATTTTATTGAATTAAATTATTTTAAAACATCAGTATTGTGTGTTTTGTCTTTATTCATTATATTGACATTAAAAATTATCAATAGAACATGATATATTCAATAAAATTATTTTAATATAGACAATATATTTCATTTAAATTTACTAAATTGAGGATTACATTAATCACCTGAAATTTTATTTATTATAATATTTTTCAAAAACCTTAATGAAATATTTCCACTAATAAAATAATTACTATATCAGCGTTATGAGATCTTTTAATATAATTATTTTTTTACATAAAATTATAAATAAGTTACCATGATTTAGATAAATAATTTAGAATCTAAATTAATATTTATAATATAAATTATTTTATAGAAACCCTATTTTAAAAATGATATAGTTGTTAGTGGAATTAATGTCACATCGTTGAAATTCCATTAAATATATTATTATGAATATCATAATCTAATACAAGATTCCACTGGATTCAAATTTAAACATATATCATTTGAATATGTTTATTAATTTAAAAATTGAAATATATATTCATTCAGAACATATCTTTTTCACCATGTCGACACATAAGAGATATTTAAGGCAAAAAATGTGACATTTTTTATATTCATGAATTAAAATAAAATATATGACATTTTCATAGAAAAGTTTCAATTAAAAAACTCAATTTATATCCTTAGGTGTATGAGGTGTAATCAAAATCATTTAATAAACCTTAGTAATGTGTTATGGTCATTTTATAGACTTCCTCATTTTAATGTTAAACTAAATCACACAATCGAACCTTTACCATGGTATAAAAATACTGAAGTTACTATTCATATTGGAAAAATAAAATGGCCTTATGAACTTATATTATAAAAAATAAATTTAATTTTGGAATTAATTTTTAAAACTTAAATACATATATGTTACAAAATTTAATTAAAATTTAAACAAAAAATAAATAAACCAAAAAATATTTTTTTGTGGAAAATATCCATTTTATTAAATGTTTTTATAGTAAATTGAAGTATAAATTCCATTTCAAAAACCATAAATGAATTAAATTAAAATAATATGAAATAATGAAAATTTATAACTAGTAAAATACATCATTTAATCTTTTAAATACTTGAATAATAAAATTTGTTATAAAATTTTGTACTTTTCACTATCATTAAAAAATAAAACATTTAAAAATAACTTCAACATTTCCCTATGAGAAAATTTTGGTATATAGATATTAATAATTATTATTATATTGTAAGATAAATTTTATAAAATATCGAAAAATAGTTATATTCATTCTTTTAGAAATATGTAATAATTATTCTTTATGAAAATGTATTTTTTTGAAGAATACAATGACATTTCTAAAAATGTATTAAATATTATCAAAACATTAATTAATAAATTATTAATGGTTAATTCCATTAAATATTTAATAATTTCATTAATGTTATTCATTCTAAACAATTTAACATGTAAGGTATAATGGAAGCATTTAAATAACAATATTCCATTTTTTCAATTGAGCATGACGTTACATATCTTGTATTCTTTCAAACATATTAATTTCTTTTAAAAAAACTAATATGTTGTATTCTCCCCCCATTGGGAAATTTATTTATAATATTTTTTAATCTACGCTCTTAAAATAGGGTTTGATTTTTCAAAATACATTTTCCAAAAAAACAATCATCTAAAAAAAATTAACCACTTAAAATGAATGAAATGTAAGTGTGATGACCAACATAGATTACAAGTATTATTACAGGGACATTGAATAAAAATTTCAATGAATAATAGAGATTTATTGAGAACATGATCACGAGAAAGTTAGCAATTTTAACACTATAAATATATGATTGGTTAAACATCCATTCAAAAAAGTAAATGGATGATGTTATAATTTCAAAATACTTTAACTAAAGTTAATGAAATCATAAAAAACTAAAACATAATGAAACAAACTTACATGAAATGAAATATTTCATCCTCTAATAAATTTCCACTAAAAACTAAACAAATTTTCCAAAGGAATAGTATTCAAGATGAATTTATAATTCCTTAATCACTATAATCATATTTTAAAAAATCCCATTATCCATATAATTTAAATTATATATTCAAAATATATTTGAACACTAACCAAAACAATAATTTATTGGATATGAGAAGTTATTTTCTCAAAAACACAATATCAAAAATTTAATAAATCACTATCCTTTTAATTTGTCAAAATTATTCTATACTATGGTTTAAAACAAAAAATAACTTAGGATTTGTTCACATATTCTTCCATGATTAATTTTAACATTTATCTTCGAATAACATTAATCATAATTAATGTCTGACATCAAAAATTTAATTTCCCTCAATCACGTAATATCATAGATATGATATGAATTTACATAAATTAGTAAAATTTTCCTAATTCATCAATGAAAATATAATTCAACCATTCTTACTAGAATAAAATTCCACATTAACTTATAAGGCTCCAAAAACAACATTTATAACCATATTAGTTTATAAAAAAGCAACTATTCCTAAATTGAAAAACCTATAATTGCTTCAGAATCATATCTCATAATTTCTACCAATACCTATATACTTTCATATGCCTAGAGTAAATGAATTTTTCTTCAAAATCGGTTTTTCATATCATAATGATATGGGTTTCATGTACATTGAAAATTTTTTAATGCTTGTTAAATGACACCAAAAGTATTTTCATTACATAAAAAATTGGACATAGAATCAAATGAATTCGAAAATACGACCATACATCTAAAAATATTTAACTCCCAAGAACTTCCATCAATATATTGGATGTCCCAAAATCAAAAATAGTAGTGGAAAATGATTTTGGAACCTATTTTTTTGTTATAGATGTGCTGCTTTCTATCATGAGTATGTGACTTCAGACACACATGTGTATAATATCCCAACTAATAATATATTAAAAATTGTACCATTGCATGGATATCTAATTATTAATTCATCAATTTTTCATGAATATTTTATTTATATCCATAAACACTAGGACCAAAAATACCATACGAGTATCCATTTCTCTATCCATACAAACATTTCAAAAATTATATTTTACCATACATAGAACATGTTTGGGGATTACATCCTATATTTTATTTTTAGGATTCTCTATTTCTTATCACATTGACCATTTCATACTCTTGTCATCTCGTGATACATATATGTCCAAAAAATCCACCTCACCTTTCCTAGGGTAATGAAATGATTTATCATAACATTAATATTATTTTGTGACAAATTATCTTTTTTACGCTTGCCTTCAATATATAGTAAAGTATTTTAATCTTACTATTAATGTTGCAAATTAAATGTGTCACATACCTCACAAATATTTCGATTCATTATTCATATATTTCCATGATAATGAACCATGATTCAATAAATGAAATTTCCCTTATTGTGTTTATTTTATACAGTATATATCACATAAAATCATATAGAGATAAAATGTAAAACTTTATTAATGAAAAATTCATAATATAAGAGGTATTTCTAGAATTTAAGGAACCAAAATAGATGAAATTGTAACATGGCCTTAGGAATAGTAATATGAACCTTATGCATAGTAAATCAGCGAAATGTGTATTAACAGAATCCATGGATGTGTAAAACAAATTTAGGCATCTGATGAAATAATTTGTAATATTATTATATGATAGTATAATTAAGTGAATATTTTAGAAACAAATATTTATGTGTTCGTATTTTTGTAAATCAAAAATATTTAATTACAATTTAATAATTATTAAAATTATTTAAATAAATTATTTTTCATCAAATGTATTCATAAATAATTTTTTTCCTTCATATTTGATTATATGTTAATGCATCCTTAGATAATTATTCAATGTGTTATAAAATCAGTAATAATTTTTAAAACTATATTTTTTGAGTAAATGATGAATTTATTTGAGTTAAAAATTTCTCATATATATAAAATTGTTTTTGTAAAATGGAGTTCCTTTTTTAATTCTATATTTCCAACAATTATTAAGGGATATTTTTGATTTTTTTCTAAAATACTTGAATTTTGTGAATAGTATAATAGGGTAAGTTATGCTATATATACATTATATTCTTAACACACTATTTCATGAGTCATAGCCAATGAAACCCCTATTGATTCAAAATCACTTGAACTTATTACTATATTTATCTACAAGAATAAACACTATTTGTTGAAATTAGAAAAAATAAAAAACAATGAATAAAATAATGATAAATCAACCCTCTCCTCAACCATAAATACCACCCTCACCACCCCTTATCCTCACTCATTACCAGAATTTATCCTTGTCAAATTTCATCCTAATATATTACTCATGTCCCACCACCACGTTGAGGAGATATTGAACTAAAAAATATACCAATCCAAGGTGCCATTAATAGGTTCTCAAGGATGATAATTCTAGAGGTAAATCATCTTTCCTTTTCTATTTTTTTTATTTAAATTTAATTTTTTGTTTCTTATCCTCTCCAAACATCACCTATCCAAATAACCATGATTAATTCAGTTTCATATATATATATATATATAATAATGATATCATTTAATGTAATTTACTTACTCAAAATCCTTTTTCATTCTCTTTTATTTTAAAAAATAAATCATCATCTGTGAGGTGCTGATTTACAACCTTCGTAGACATAAGATTTTTGTTCATCAATTTATCCATCAATGATGGTAAATAAACCAATTTTATTGTAAAAATAGAATATTATATATGTATTAAAAACATTATTAAGTTATCTAGGTAACATATTTTTATAATACTAAATGATAAAATAAGATTGGTTTTTTATGATCAATAACTATTGTAATAATGAAAACAATTATCAATAAATGTTTTATCTAATTAATCATCCTTATAACATAAAAACAAATGATATATTTAACCATTTAATTATATTATGTTAATTAGTGTCATATTAATTTAATTATGGAGAATTATACACATTCCACATGAACTTCCATACTTATATACACGTATACTGATCACAAAATCCTAAGAAATGAGTGCTCTTAATCAATAAAATTATATTTTATAACTCATAAAAAAGGATATAAGTTAACATAATAAAATTATAATAAATAAAAAACACATAGATAATATTATTAATAAATTATTTAATGGAGTTGATTTTATTATCCTTTAAATTAAGGTCATTTGTCAAAGACTTTCATACATAAGGTAAGTATTTTCTTCCCGAACCTCCATTTTTAGTTGGGTTATGTTTTATTCCTCTATAATGAAATGTAAAAAATCATTATTTTTATATAAATCAGCTAAATTATATATATATATATATATATATATATATATATCTTCCAAATTAATATATATATATATATTACTTCATCCATCTTTTATGAGAAAATAAATGTTTTAGAAGGTCCCCTTTTCAATTCCTCCTGATACGTAATCCCTATTAAAGGGAACGCCTAGATTTCTTACCCATTATCAAGAACAATCTATAATATTTTTTTAGACCCTATTTTTTTAAATCACTAATTCTTTCATGGAGAAAAATATTTGCTAATTTCATTTTTCTGTATAATTAATCATGATGAATAAAAATGTGTTTCCAAAAGGACACTTATTTGAAAAGTAAAAAAGTGTGTTTTTTTTAAAAGGTTGGGGTCGAAACCTCATTTTATTAGTAAAGCAAAGAAAATACCTCTTTTAACTGGTTATAAGGAGACCCATTATATAGCCTGAAGGCCCAGTGGGCTTGTAGCCCATTACAAAGCCCGTAGGCCCAAATTTTTGGCTTAAGGTCTATATGGAGAATAGTAACATGGCTGCTACAGTGCCCGCCGCTGCTACAGTACCCTACCACCGCTACAGTATCCTGCTGCTGCTCCAGTACCCGCCGATCAACAGTACTACTGCTGCTACAGTAACACTACAGTACAGCTATAGCACCTGCGCCCCATGGGTTTTGAACCCCCATTTTTCAAGTAGAATTACGAGGTACTTTCCAATAAGCCAAACCCCAACTACAGTAAAAAAGTGTATTTTTCTCAAGAATTCCTCAGTGATTTTATTAGAGTATTTTCATATATTTCAACACCTATATTGAATTTTTTTATTTATTTTTATCTATTTTTTTCTCATCAAAAATAATTTATTAAATGGTTTATGATCATTTTTAATACAGATTTTTGGTGTTAATATCATTCTCCATACTACATAGAATGGTTAGTGATTACATTGAGTGATTAAGGAATGTTATTTACATTTCATATGAATATGTTATTTATGTTTATCCCATTTAATATTAGGAATCAATTCATCATAGTATGTTAATTTGGGGGGCCATTGTATCTCGTTGATGCATTGGTAGTTCTCATGAAACAGAATAGAATTGGGGATTTCTCATGGTCATACCCTAGTATTTTTAGACATCATGGGAGAAGCCTTGAACTTATGTTTCAGATGTATGAAATTATTCATTGCCTCTTTAAAATTTTATTAATTAACAAAACATGGGATATTTAAATAGTATAATATCTAATAATAAGGTTCATTCTCTTATGACCAGTTATATTGCATTATTAACAAGTCTATCATTTGTACCATATTATTCTCATGTTTATTTTTATATTAATTTGTTTATAGTTATTCACCATGCCTAGTTATTATCTTTATGATAACTTTCAATATTATATTTACCTATTCCGAGAATTTGATATCACCCATTTCTTATTAATATTTTACCCCTAGATGAGAAGATGAATATTATGAATGACATGCAGGGATAATATAGGAATTATGGATTTTTTCAATAGAATTGTCATATTATATTTTCTTTTCAATTTTTAATGTATATTTTTTATTTATATCTAGTTTTACAAACCTAAAAAACTATTTAGTAATTATGGATGTAAATTTCTTTTTCTATTGTACCAATGTATTAAAATAAAGAAGCACATTCAGGAAACCGAGGATGGGGTTTGCATATTTCTTATAGTGGATGTTTAGTAGCAAACATGGAAACTAGAATTAGATCAAATATAATTGTTAATCTAACCAAAAGATGGATATTGATGACATGAATAGAATAAAATCCTATAGTTTTTGAAAAATAGAGATTAAGTGGATATTCAAAGAAATACATCCACGTATAGATACTACAAGAGGACGTGGTTCTAGTACAAATGTACCTAGGAGTATCCACTCTGAATATGTGTCCTAGACCTAACTCGGGGTAATGTAGAATATGATAACATACCTTATTGTAAACCTAGTTTGACACTCTATCGGGGCTATTCCCAAGATAACAAAATTTTATCTAATAACCATTATGAACATTTTAAATGCAAATATGTTCCCATGGAAACCATGTTTATTATAATGGTATTTTATATGCATAAAAATTAAATTTATGTCATGTTTTTTATTCATTTAAGATTATACATTAAAATTCATAGCATAATCTTCTGAATTCCAATATTTTTAAATCTTTTCTATTGTATGTAATGGAAACAGTATCGATGCATATATTCCATCTAAGGATTTCCCTCATTTAAAAGATAAGGATGTCATTATTAAAGCTACAACTTGTGCTATGATAAAATATAACTATACTAGGATAGATGGATCAGGTTATGAACAATAACCTTACCTATATTGTGATTCATTATCCACAATTTGTTGGAGAAATGTTAGAAAAATTTATGTTACAACAACAACCATAATTCAATGGGACTATGAAAACCCTACTTTTATTACAAACATAAACATGATTTATTACATAAAACATAACTTGATACAACATAGAAGATCAAGAGGATTAGGGTATTTGGGGCTTAGGATCATTACATAAAAACATAAAACATGAAATAAAACATCTTTATTGAAACTTCCTTTACATGACCACTACATTTTCCCGTACTTAGCATTTCATGGGATAACATGAGGACATGCATAAGAAAAGGGTGATCTATAAAGCACAGTAAGGGAATACAAATAGAATAACATGAGGATTAAAATACATGTTAGACATTAGGAATTTCAATAGTGAACAATATAAACACGAACATAAAGTCATGATAAAGCATGATAATCATAACACGGAAATGTGGCAAGAACACTTAACATGGAATTAGCATGAGCCAAGGCTCATTGCACATGGAGCATGAGTAAATTCTCATTGCACATGAAGCACGAGAAACCCTCGTTGCACATGAATTATCATGAGTCAACACTAATTTTACATGAAGTATCTTGAAACTATACTTTACCCAATGCATTGGAGCGCTAAAAGGGCGCACCCTTCTTTAACATTTCATTTCATGCATAAGCGTGCCACATGGATCATAAAACATGGAGTCATTAAACATAATCATTTATTCCCCGATAAAAGAATGTGGAATTAATACATGAAACTTTATAATCAATATGTAAATGTTCATAAAGGTTAATGCCCTTGATGGAGAAATGGGCATGGTATTCACTACACAATGGCATTGGCTTAGCAAGTCGGTGCGCTTTCGACAGCGTAACGACATGACATAAGAATTAATAAAAAAGGTTGATGAGATAGAAAGGGGTGACTCATAATATTTACATGTAATGGACAGTAATGAGTTCATACAAATAAATTTCCCAACAATTGTAATGGAATTTAGATTCATGATACAAAATTATTGCTTGAATGTAAATGAGGAGAGAGAAGTTGTTTTCAGAATTTTGGCATAGTAATGGGTGTACATCGGAGGAATTTAATGAGAGAGAAAGTGGTCTCCCATAATTAAAATATAAATAGGGCTGTATGAGGGAGGTGAGAAACCATACCCCAATATTCATAATTGAAATTAAAAAGGGAAAAACAACTTAATGAAAATTGGACAAAAATGAGAAAAGAAGAAAAAACCCTTACTTGGAAGTGTGCCTCCAAAGGCTAGAGAGAGGCTCGTGAGAGGCTTCTTGGGAGCTTGGGGAACTTTGGGTGGATTCTAGAGGGAGTAGGGCAGAGGTTGGATGAAATTCGAAGGCTTTGAGTGAAGAGGATGTGGGAGCTTCGATGGGTTTATATAGGAAAGGTGAGGGAATTCTTTATTATTTAGGTTTGGGACCCCTTATATTAAATTAATCCAATCCACAAACCATACCATGGTTTTTGCCCATGGTTTTTGGAAAAGGGAAGTGGAAAACAATATTTTATAAGTCCAAAGTCCGAACTTCTTAAAATAATAGGGTTTTTTATGTGGACGTGAGTCATACTCCCATGGAAATTAATTTAAAAAGACAAGGTGTTTAATAAGTCTTGAGGGGTCCATTAATGCTTTGAAAAGTAAGTCAAACAAACCCAAAATCACATTATTTTAATGGTAAAACATATATTTGCCTAAAATAATGATTATAGTATTTTATTACATCACAATTGGGTCATTATGATGTCATAAAACACCTTATATATTTAAACGGTATATAATTTTTACCCAAAAATTTGATTGTCTCAGAAAATTATGAAAAATTCATCGTTGGATAATTTCGAAATCTTGATTCCAGAAATAAAATTAATTTTATCTAAATAATTTTCTAAATATGTTAATTTTCACTTTTAAAATAAAAACCGACATTTATCGAAAATTCCCAGGTTTTGAGAAAAATGGATTTTAAACCATAATAAAAAAATTACAAATGCATTCATAAAATTATAAGATCATTTATATTTAATAAAAATTAATTTAATAATAATGATAAAAATAATTTATTAAAATATTATTTAATTCAAAAATCCATTATTTTAATAAAATAGATTTCTTAATTAAATAATAACTAAAAACACCATTTGTACTTTAAAAAATATTTACAATGTATCAATAATGACAAGAAAGTATATTCATTATTATATACAAAAAATAATGTACATGAACATATTACTATTTATTAGTTACATTACCCCTTAAAATAGCCGCATAAGACCTAAGGGTAAGATGTGCGATGGTGAAAGACTCTTGGGGTGGCTTGGATAACATCACTCGAGTGGTAATTTCTATCAACTTCCACTTATCCCGTAGATGGTCCCGTTCAAGCATGAAATGAAGAAGATCAGCTTCGGCTTGGTCAAGAGTGAAGCCCAAGTATTCCACCCCTTTTCCATGCTTCGACAAATGGGCTTTGTATGGGGAAATTCTACAAGATGAGTGCATCGATTTCTTTGTCTGAGTAAATTTAAATTTGTTAAAGCCCTATATTTATACTAATCATGTGATCATTATTCAAAATCTATATTAGCAACGGTAAAAATTATTAACATAAAACCAATGAAGTTGATATTTTATATAAACATTAAGAGACATTTAATTAGATCAACAGAATTTTCCATTAATGAAACTTTGGGTCATTACAATATTCCCCCCTTAAGAAATTTCTCCCTCGAAATTTTCCTTTTCCCACACAAAAACTGATGTGGGTAACTCAACTTCATCATTTCCTCCGATTCCCAAGTCACTTATTCAAACATGTTGTTTCTCCACAACACCTTGACGAGGGGCAATGTCTTATTTCATAGAAATTTTTCTCTACGATCTAAGTTCTTCACTGTTTCCTCCTCATAAGAAAGATCATATTCCAATTGTACCACCTCAGAAAAGACTACATGTGAAGGGTCCGGTATGTACTTCCTTAAGAGGGATACATGAAAGTCATCATGTACTTTGGCTATATTAGGTTGAAGTGCTAGTTGATAGGCCACATCCCCAAAAAGATCAAAAATCTCGAAGGGGCCCATGTACATTGGACATAACATCCCTTTCTTTCCAAACCTCATGACCTTATTCCATGGAAATATGAATAAAAAACCATGTCTCCAACATTAAACTAAAGGTCGTTTCGTCAATTATCTGCATAACTCTTCTGTCAAATCTGGGATGCCTTGATATGCTACTAAATTTTTTTCACGTTCTCCACCATTTTCTCGGCCATTTATGGTCCAAGCTACTTACGTTCACCGACCTCATTCCATCATGTTAGTGTTCTGCACCTTTTCCCATACAGTGATTCATATGGTGCCATTTGGATGCTCGAGTGGAAACTATTATTATAAGAGAACTCAACCAGAGGAAGATGTTGATCCCATACTCCTTTAAAGTCCATTTAGCATGCTCTCAGCATATCCTCAAGTGTTTGGATAGTCCGCTCGGATTGGCCATCAGTTTGAGGATGATAGGTTGTAATGATGTTCAGTTATGTTTTCAGAGCATGTTGAAGACTCTTCCAAAACATAGAGGTGAATCTTGGATCTCGGTCAGACACAATAGATAGTGTTACTCCATGATACCTTACCACTTCCCTGATATATATCTGTTCCAGTTGATCCAAAGTGAAATCCTCACGAATAGAAATGAAGTGTGCAGTCTGTGTAAGATGATCCACAACAACAAAGAATACATTGTTGGCTTTGGATGTCCTAGGAAGTTCGGTGACCAAGTCCATGGTGATGTTCTCATATTTCCATTCTGGTATGGGAAATGGTTGCATCATCCCCTTAGACTTCTGCCTCTCTGCCTTCAATTGCTGACACACCAGACACTTTGATATATATTCAACAATCTCCTTCTGCATATTATCCCACCAAATGTTTTCTCGGAGATCTTGACACATCATTGTGCTCCCTGGGTGAATAGAGAAATTTGAACTATGTGCATCATCCAAAACATCCTTCTTCATCTCCAGACATGATGGATCACATAGTCTTTTTCCAAACCGCACAATTCCTTCTTCATTAACATTAAACTCTGAGGATTTACCTCTTTCGATAGCTTCCACTTTTCTTGAATTCCTACATCATCATTTTGAGCATCCTTTAACCTTTCTAAATGAGATGGTTGAGCAATCATTTTTGAAAGGATTGATGATATTACCTTCTTTATGATTCCCATGTCCATCTTCATCAAGTCTATGAAGATTGGATCCTTATCAATTCTCATCATTGATAGAATCGCGGGATCCTATCTACATAGGGAATCTGCCACCTTGTTCGCTTTCCTAGGGTGGTAATGGATTGAATAGTCATAATCCTTGATTAGATATATCCATCTTCTCTGGTGCATATTATGTTACTTCTGTGTGAATATATATTTTAGACTCTTGTGGTCAGTATATATCTCACATTTCTCTCCATAGAGATAACCCCGCAAGATTTTCAAAGGAAAGATCACCACGGCCAACTCCAGATCATGCATTGGATAGTTTCTGTCATTGAATTTCAACTGAATTGAGGCATAGAATTTGACTTTATCATTCTTCATTAGCACACAGCATAATCCCTTCTTCTAAGCATCACTGAAAACCACAAAAGGTTCCCCACTTATTGGTAAAGTGAGCACGAGTGCGGTGATAAGCCTCCTTTTCAACTCCTTGAAGTTTTCTTCGTATTCATCACTCCAAGAAAACATTAATCCCTTTCATGTTTGCTTAGTAAGAGGGTTGGAAAATGGTGAGAAATTTCTCAAAAAACATCGATAATTTCCAGCTAACCCCAAGAAGCTACAGATATTGGTTACCGATGTTGGCCTCGGCCATCCCTCAATTGCATCTTTTTTCGAGGGATCCACAGATATCCCATTGCTTGTGATGATATGGCCCAAGAATAAGACTTCCTTCAACCAGAACTCACGCTTTATATACTTTTCATAGAGATTCTCCTTGTGAAAAGTCTCAAGTACAGTTCTTAAATGCTCCTCATGATCTTCCTTGGTTTTGGAGTATATTAGAATATCATCTATAAATACAACCACAAATTTGTCTACGTAATCTCTAAAGACTCTATTAATCAAGTACATGATGATTTATAGAGCATTAGTGAGTCTGAAAAGCATTACTATGAATTCATAGTGACCGTATCTTGTGCGAAAAGAAGTCTTAGGGATATCTTCCTTCTTCAACCTTACTTGATAATATCCCGACCGCATGTCCACCTTGGATAAGTATTGTGCTCCACGCAGCTGGTAAAAAAATTCATCGCTCTGTGGGAAAGGATACTTTTTCTTTATCATTATTTTTTTAAGTTCACAATAATTGATGCAAAGCCGTATTGACCCATCCTTCTTCTTAACGAAGAGGACCGGTGCACCCCATGGTGAAGCACTTGGGCGTATAAACCCTTTGTCGAGATTCTGCTATAGTTGTTTCATCAGCTATTCAAGCTCCACGACAGCCATTCTATATGTAGTCTTAGATATTGGTGGTGACCTTAGTATATGTTCAATTGAGAATTCAACATCTCTTCTAGGAGGAAGACCAGACAGTTCCTCGGGAAACACTTCCACGAATTCCCTCACAATAGGCATTTCTTCAAGGATGGTTTCTTCCGTGGACTCAATCATCTGAGCCAGATATGTGTGCTCATAAGGTTGTAATATCAATGATTGAGATGATGGATCTAAAGGATAATCATCTTCCTCCATACACTTGTAATGAATCGGGGTTCGATTCTCCATATGGAGTGTGATTTCCCTCTCCCGAAAATTTATGTTGGCTTTATATAAGGAAATCCAATCCATGCCATGAATTGCATAAAATTCCACCAGAGGGAGTATGATGAGGTTCACTGGGAAATTAAATCCAAATATTATGATAGTGGAGGAATTATATTCATGGGATGCAATGATTGCCCCATTTTCCTTACTCACCGATATCTTCACTTCCATGATTTGTGATGGTGTTGGGATTGTTCTACTAAACATTAGAGATATAAAAGAATGTGTAGAACCTGAATCAAAAAGTATATTCACTATTCTTGAATGAATAACTAGTGTACCTGTCACCACTTCGTCGTTGGGGTTCACTTCGGCAAAATTGATGGAAAAAGCTCTTCCTTGCTGCCTTAGAGGTTATTGGTTTCCTCTGAAATCCCTTGGATTAGGGAACTGATTTGAAAAATTCCCTGATTCATTGCATTTGTAGCGTTGAACAATGCGTTGAGGTTCAAACGAATAATTTCTCTCCTCTATCACAACTGTGAGACTTTCTTGCCGATAGTTAACAGCTAGGTGCCCTTCTCTTCCACACCTGAAGCATTTCCTCGTCCCCTTAAGGCAATTTCCAGGGTGCTTCTTTCCGCACTTTTGGTAGGTGGGGTGCTGAACATTCTTAGCACAATCAGATTTATCCATCGAACCACCAGCATTGAAGGCCACCTTACGCTTATTATCTACATGATACCCTATGATTATTTGATCGCCATTTCGACCTTGAGGGAACATCGGACAATTTCCACATATCTGTCGAAGTCACGGATTGCTAATGCTTTCTATAGGCTGGGATTCAACCCACCAAAGAAGCGGCCAACATTGCATTCTGAGGTAACGACAAATCTAGAAGTGTATCCTGCAAGCCTTGTAATGTTCTCCTCATACGCTCCAACAAATTCTTCTTCTTTTTTCATGAGGGAAAGGAAGTCCCTTTCCATCTTAAGCCAAATAGTGCGCGGAAAATATTTATTGAAAAATATATTACGAAAATCCTTCCATTCCAATGCCTCAATATTCTCCTCAGGCTTTCTATTTTTGATCAACATCCACCATTGATCAGCTTCACCATCCATACGATAAGCTGCTGGGAAAACCTTATCTTGTTCAGAACATTGAATGATGGAGAATATCTTTTCAATGGAGATGATCCATTGTTTAGCGATCATGGGATCAGATGATCCACTAAAAGTTAGAGGCCTTTGTCTCATGAAGCTCTCGATAGTGACTTGTTCTTTCTTAGGGGGGTTAAACATTCCTCTTGACCCGTGATTATATTCAAAACATGATTTAGATGAGAGAGAACCGTGATAATGTTCGCTATTCCCGCTCCCTTTGGATTTGGCATCTCATTAGTACAGTCATCGCACTGATCTTCACAATGTTTGTTAGCCCGAGTCCTCCTATTACTAGTCATTGGCTAGTATAAAAGAAAATTAGGGGTAACACATAAAGGGTAATCCAATGACAAAAGTTGATGACTTATAAATAAACTTTTATTTCCTTAACTCTTGATTCGGTAGGTTTCAATCTAGGCATTTCATGATCTACTTTCTAACATATATTCTTTGGAGCATTTTTCATTAATTCCCTTAATACGGGTTCATACTAAGCTTGTGAATTTACAAAAGCATATCCCCTGGGAGTGTCATAACCACGAGTGCATCAATGCCCGTTGTCGTGCACCAGTTCCCGTTCTAGTCTAGCTCAAAGTGGTGTTTTCAGGTTTTACCCCTAGGATACATCTGTGGCAAAGTCGCCTCTACCTACTCGTATCCACACAGGGATGTATTTGATTGATAAACCACTTACTCAGTACTTACCAAAACTTATGGATGTTTTTATTATACTTAGTCTTCTCTCTAAGGCTTTACTAGGGTTTTCTAATCCTAATCCCAAAAATAACTAAACCTATCCACTGATACCAACTATGACAACCATTATTTTATTACAAACTTAAACATGATTTATTACATAAAAAATCACTTGATACAACATGGAAGATCGAGAGGTTTAGTGTATTTGGGGCTTAGGATCATTACATAAATACATAAAACATGAAATAAAACATATTTATTGAAATATTCCTTTACATGACCACTACATTCCCTCATACTTAGCAATGCATGGGATAACCTGAGGATATGCATAAGAAAAGGGTGAGCTATAGAGCCCAGTAAGGGAATACACATGGAATAAAATGAGGAGTACAATAAATGTTAGACATTAGGCATATCAATAGATCACTATAGAAACATGAACATAAAGGCTTGATAAAGCATGAAAAGCATAAAACGGAAATGTGGCAACAACACTTAACTTGGAATTAGCATGAGCCAAGGCTCATTGCACATGGAAGATGGGTAAATTATCATTACACTTGATGCACAAGTAAACCCTCATTGCACATGTATTAGCATGATTCAACACTCATTGCACATGACATATCATGATATTATACTTTACCCAATGCATTGGAGCGCTATAAAGGCGCACCCTTCTTAAACATTTCATTTCATGCATAAGTGTGCCACATGGATCATAAAACATGGATTCATTAAACATAATCATTTATCCCACAATAAAGGAATGTGGAATTCATACATGAAAATTTATAATCAATAAGTAAATGTGAATAATGGTGAATACCCTTTATGGAGAAATGGGCATGGTATTCACTACACAATGGCATTGGCTTAGAAAGTTGGTGTGATTTCGGCAGCGTAATGGCGTGACATAAGAATTGATAAAAAAGGTTGATGAGGGAGAAAGGAGTTTCTCATCATATTTACATGTAACAGATTGTAAGGAGATAATATATATACATTTCCCAACAATTGAAATGTAATTTAGATTCACGATACAAAAGTATTTCTTGAATGTAAATGAGGAGGGAGAAGTTCCATTCAGAATTTCAACATAGTAACAGGTGTACATGGAAGGCATTTAATGAGGGATAAAGAAATCTTATGTCATTCAAAAATAAATAGGGAAGTATGAGGGAGGTTTTAACCAATACCCCAACATTCATAATTGAAATTATAATGGAAAACCCACTTAATGAAAATTGGACAAAAATGAGTAAGGAAGAAAAAACCTTTACATGGAAGTGTGCTTCCAAAGGCTAGAGAGAGGCTTGTGAGAGGCTTCTTGGGAGATTGGGGCACCTTGGGAGGATTCCAGAGAGAGTAGGTCAGAGGTTTTATTAACTCCAAAGGCTTTGAGTGAGGAGTAAGTGGGAGCTTGGGGGGGTTTATATAGGAAAGGTGAGGGAATTCTTTATTATATAGGTTTGGGACCCCTTATATTAAATTAATCTAAACCAAAAACCATCCCATGGTTTTTTCCCATGGTTTTTGGAAAAGGTAAGGGGAAAAAATATTTTATAAGTCCAAAGTCTGAAATTCTTAAAATAATAGGGTTTCTTATTGGAGGTGAGTCATACACCCATGGAAATTAATTTAAAAAGTCAAGGTGTTTAATAAGTCTTGAGGGGTCCATTAATGATTTCAAAATTAAGTAAAAAAACCCAAAATAACATTATTTTAATGCTATAACATTTATTGTCCGAACATAAAGATTATATTATTTTATTACATCACTATTGGGTGATTATGATGTCATAAAACACATTATATATTTAAACGGTATTTAATTTTTACCCAAAAATTTGACTGTCTCTAAAAATTATGAAAAATTCACTATTGTATAATTTCGACATCCTAATATCCAGAAATAAAATATATTTTATCTAAATAAATATAAAAATATGTTAATTTTCACTTTTAAAATAAAAACCGACATTTAGTGAAAATTCACGGTTTTTGAAAAAAATGGATTTCAACCCTTAATAAAAAATAACAATTGAATTCATAAAATTATAAGATCATTTATATTTAATAAAAATTATTTTGATAATAATAATAATAATATTTTATTAAATATTATTTAATTCAAAAATCCCATAATTTAATAAAATTGATTTCTTAATTATATAATAACTAAAAACACCATTTGTACTTTTAAAACTATTTAAAATGTATCATTAATGAAAATAAAGTATATTCATTATTATATACAAAAAATATTTTACATGAATGTAGTACTATTTATTTGTTACAAACCCCTTAAAATAGCTACATAAGACTTAAGGGTACGGTGTGCGATGTTGACAGACTCTTGGATTGTCTCGGATAACATCGCTCGAGTGCTAATTTCTATCAACTCCCACTTCACCCGTAGACGGTCCTGTTCGAGCTTGACATGATCAAGCTCAACTTGGGCTTGGTCAAGAGTGAAGCCCTAGGATTCCACCTCTTTTCTGAGCTCTGAAAAATGAGCTTCGTATGGGGAAATTCTGCTGGATGAGGCCATCGCTTCCTTTGTCTAACTAAATTTGGATTTGTTAAAGCCCTATATTTATACTAATCATGTGATCACTGTTCAATGGCTATATTAGAAACGGTCAAAATTCATAACTTAAAACCAAAGAAGTTTAAATATTATATAAACAAACTGAGACATTTAATTAGATCAAGAGGGATTTCCATTAATGAAACTTTGAGTCGTTATAGGGACTACAACCCCATTTGTAGCTGTGTAGTGGATAAGTTTTGTATAGAAGAAATTTCTGACGTGGGGATGTAATGAAAGTCATAATGTGGTCATGGAAGTTAATCTTCTATAGTGAGATATAAAAAAATGGTTATCATTAATCCAAAATATTATAGGGGAGGTAGAAATAAAAAATATTTAATGGATGTATTTTAAGGAAATTTTCCAAGAAAAATATTTTCCTCACAAAAAAAAAATAGTTTATTATGGAACGAAAATTATTTAATCTGAGGAAAAATGAGGATTAGAATGTTTCTAAGTATTAATTCATTTTTATATGTCTATTATGGAATCCCACATACTACATACATAATCAAAGGGGCCAGATTGATCGATTATTTGATGGTAAAAGACAATTCGTCTAAAGGGAACTTAATTCTCAAACATTTTCATCATAAAAATATGTAGTATTCTGAGATATCAAGACAGTGAATGAATTCTTTATGTCCTATTACATTTAGGGGAATAAAATAATAAGAGGTATGTGAATTAAATAATATATAAATGGAAGAATAAAAAGGGGAGTTTATCAACATGTGATACTTGTGGAAGGAAACACCCCAGAGAATGCTTAAATAAAAAATGGGTCAGTTACATGTCTAGTGAAAAAAGACACCAAGCCTATGATTATTAATGAAGGAAAGTAGCTACCAATGTTCAAATATATTATTTAAGGGAGATAGACACTATAAAAATGAATGTTAATTCTTCAAGGAATCATTTCATAGAAATTGACATGAAAGAAAGGAAAATGATAGGAAGTTGTTAAAGATAAGGTTGATGTTCTTAATGATGTGGTTGTAGTTACATTAATCATCTCCTCAAATTTATCCTTTTCATTATTTGATTTAGGATCATCACATATCTTTATATCATCAGAGTTTTCATTCAAAATTATATATTTCAAATTCTACTAAAAATGGGATTTGTCAGTCAAATCCCCTATGTGAAGTCTCATTTCAAAAAATATGTGTTAGGTAGTTCCCATTACGGTATATACATGTGATTTATCTATGGATTTTTTAATCACACCTATGGTATAATTTGAAAAAATCCTCATTACTAATGAACCTTCCTTTTTCTGGCATCTAATCAACAAAACTTTCAATGAATATCGTGATGCATTTTTATTTATTTATTAATGATATCATGGTAAAATCCAAAATTTATTAATACCATTAAAATCACTTACGATTAGTTCTAATGACTCTTAGATGAAATGAGTTGTATAAGAACATTTAAAAGTTTTAATTTTAGCTTCAATTAGTTTCATTTCATGGATATACTATCTCTAGGGATGGAATATCAATTGATCCTCTAATGATTAAATTAGTTCAAGTATATCCCACACCATAAAACATAACTATGTTATGTAGTTTCATTTATTAGTATGTTATTTTTGGAATTTGGATCAAAACATCACCAATTTAGCTAACTTGTTAACCAAGATTATGAAAATTGGTGTTATGTTATTATGGAAAACATAATGAAAATAATGTTTTTGAGAATTTAATAGTAGATTATTTAATGATCCAGTCCTTACATTGATATCAGGAAATGTTGGATTTGTAAATTATAGTGATATATAAAATAAAGTACTTGGTTGCGTCCTTGTGGAATGTGACAGAGTTTTTTCATATTCATATAGGGAGTTAACTGTTCATTAACAATACTATCCAACTCATGATTTTGAGTAAGAACCTATAATAATGCTCTATATGTATGGAGACACTATATCTATATTGAATTATTTGAGATAGATATAAAAATCAAAAGAAATCGAAATATATATCCTCGCAGAAGGAACTCAACATGAGGAAAAAGAGACGGATCAATCTACATAATGATTATTATTGTTCAATAATCTATCACACATGAATGAAAAATAATATTGACGATGCATTTAAAATGAAGCATCATAGAGTTCTGAAAAAAATAAGGTTTCAAAAGGATCTTGTTTATATGGATCTATAAAATTTTGATATGGTAATTATCAAGGAAGTAGAAACATAATTAATTTTTCTATTGGTTACCCAACAATATATATTGGTATATATAATAATTTCATAGTCTAATGATGAGAATATTATAATAAAATTTAATGTTGTGAATTATGGGATGTTGGAAGGCTTCATATCTGAGGATGGAGTTCAAAAATTCTATTATATGCTTTGTGTTACCACTATACCAGAGCTAAAATGGAGTTATTAGAGGATGTGCACAGTTCTAATTTCTCAATACACAGTTCAAATTATTTTTTCTTATGATCCCATTATTATAATGAATTGATATTTTTTTGAGTAAAAAATAATTCATTCAATTATGTGGAATATCATGATATTCATTGATGGGATAATAAATCTATTGAATCATATAATAAAATACTATAATCAAAATGTGAGGATACAATATTGGTTGATTGTGAATTGGTGAATGTATTTTTTTTATAGAGGTATAAAATCTCAGAATGGAAAAAATAAATCAATGTCTTATTAAACGGAAAATTTTAGAGAATATATATATAGAAGATCAACTAGATTTTTTTTTCCATAAAAACTTTAATCAATACATTCATTATATATATGAATATACCATTAAATGAAAAATAATATTTGGATAGATAATATTACATCAACAGGTACATCATTGAATATGAATTCTATTAATTTGATTTATAATATTATAATATAATAAAATGGTTTGATTATAAATTATTTAAAAATGATATTGGATTAAAATCTATAATTATTTAATGAATCTATTATCTTTAATGAGTTCATATATATATTATTTAATGGAATATAAATTTATAATGTTAACTAATAAAATTAATCATCGATATAGTTGGCATTAAATTAGAATTAATATTAATGGATATCGTGGTTATTTTTATAATGAAATGGGAAAGTATTATTCATTTGGGATGATAATTTTTCAAAAAAAATGTTTAGGTTATCTTGATATATTTATGGTAGTGATCACCTATGTCAAATTATTTTTTGTCCAAAGTGATATAATAATTTAAATACTATTACGGAATTTGGATGTGAAAATCATATTTAAATTAAACATAATTTTACAAAAGATAAGACAAAATGCAGGTCCCATTACATACTACATGATTCAATGATGATGAATTTAGAATGAAGATAATTATCCAAAAATTGAATATATTTAAATTTGATTGATTTTTATGCATTAATGAAATTAAATATTTTGAAAATGATGGATTCTACATTCTGATCCGTTCTCTATAAGTTTTAGAAATTCAAATTATATGATGATGTAATGAATGTGTTGTGATTTTTATGAAATGTTTCCAGTAGGTAATGATCAAAAAAATATTGTATTCTAAAATGTACTTATGGAGCTCAAATGTTTCTAAGAATGTTTAAAAAAATGTACTGGGGTAAAATAATTTCTCTATAGATTTTGAGGTTCTATCTTGATAAGAGTTGATAATGGGGGGTGTTCTAAAAACCCCAATAGATATATTAATAATAAAATATATATCATTACACTATATTATAGATATTATTATAATATATTAAATTATTTTAAATGTTCCTATAATCTAATTATATCATCAGTATTATTAATTATCTTTTTTCATTAGTTTATTATCAATATAATTGATAAACGTTATCATGTTTAATATATAATGAAAATTCAGATTTATTAAGCTCTGGTCATTGTAGTTAATGTGTCCCTAAATAATATTGGTATATTTAGAAAGGATTAACAATTTATTATAGTCAAAAAATCATATATTGTTAACTGCTATAAAAATTAATTCTACATTATTTGTGGAAAATAATTTATAATATTTATTTTTGATCAAATTGGAATTTTTTATATTCATTGTTACTAATTAAATCTCAAATAAATCATGAATCATAGAGTTTTTATTTTGTATTGAAAATTGGCACGATATAAAAATATCTTTAATTTAGTGTTGAATAGTTTCATTTCAAATAAACCGTTTAAATAATAATTTTCATTATTTGTGGATGATATAATATTTGTAATAATAAATTATTATTTTTCATCCTAATATAATAATATATTATGGGATTCAATTCCAAATGTAAATAATATATCTCCAGTTACTATAAATAGTAAAATTATTAAAATACACATGGAATCAAATTTTAATTTCGAGAGGCAAGGAACCTCAATATTTAAAATATAAACAACATAATGGGATTGATAATGGAAATCTATTTAATAATTGAAACACTCATAGTTTATCATTAAATAAAACTAATTTTAATATTATATTTCAATCATTAATTGAATATAATTAACAATGTGGTTGCTCATATGGAAATAACGTAGACTAACATTAATTTTATTTGGATTTTACTCTATTAAAAGGATAAAATATAATGATAAAATAACATAAATTATTGTGCATGCTTTCATATATTGAAGAAAAATAATGCACACTTGATAATTCAATAAAATCACATGAGAGTCATTGTGAAACCCCTACAAAATCATAAAATCTTTTAAAAGTCCCTAAAACCCCAAGAAAACCTTAAAACATCCTAAAAACCCCAAAACCCCCCAAAACACCCCAAAAACCCCTAAAACTTCTAAAAACATGAAAAACAATGAAAACCGTAAAAAACCCTATAAACCCATTGAATGCCCTATAAAACCCTGTAAAACCCAAGGAAATTCAAGAAAATCCTAAAAAACATAGAAAACCCTAAAAACCCGAAAAACATTAAAAACCCCCCTAAAAACCCTAAAATTACATAAAAACATAGAAAATATATAAACCTTTAAAAAAACCTATAAAACACTATGAGGTGATATATAAATATAAAACCCTTAAAGGCCCTTGAAAACCCCAAAAAAATAAAGAAATACCTAAAACCACTAAAACCCCTAAAAACATCTACAAAACCTATATATCTATATAAAAAAAAACCATTCAAACCCCAAAACATAACCCTTAAAACCCGTACAAAACCCTAGAAAACACTAAAAACACAAAAAATACCTTAGAAACCCCTAAACACCATAGAAATCCCAGGAAATTTTTTAAAAACATACAATACCCTAGACACCCTAACATCCATAGAAATCCATAGAAACCCATATAAAACCATATAAAAAACTAAAAAACCATATAAAACCCTAAAATCTTAAAAACCTATAGAAAACATGATAAAACCTAAAAAAACTTTAAACCCCTAGAATCCCATAAAAACCTTAAAAACTACGAAATCCTTAAAAAAATAAATATAATAGAAAGTAATAAAAACCCATATAAACCCATATAAAACACTAAAACCACTAGAAAACCCATAAACCCATGAAATATTATAAAACCATAAAAATTATAAAACCCCCAGGAACCCTAAAAACCATAAAGAATCCCTTAATACCCAGAAAACCCTAGAATGATAAAAAAGCTAAAACCCACTAAAAACCTATAAATACTATAAACCCTAAAAAATCCTATAAAAACCATAAAACCCAAAAGAGTCTAAAAATACTAAATAAATCATGAAAACCATTGAAAATATTTAAAAAAATACAAAATCATAAAAAAGGGTAAACCCCCGAAAAAGCAAAAGAACACCAAATAAAACCCTATGAATTCTTACAAACTCGTACAAAACCATAAGAACACTAGAATCTATTAGAAATCCAAGAAAACCATAAAAACACTAAAAATAATAAAAAACCTTGGAAATCCAAAAATAAACTAGAAAACTCTAGAAATCCATTTCTTAGATCTTTTCACATGTTTCGATTTGATATGTGGTGGAGCTCAAGTAGATAGATGAATCAAAAGTTATAGGCATTGGAATTTTGGGTAATGTGTTCTAATTATTTTTGATCATTTATTCATTTTTTGAATTTTTCTATCATCTAATTTTTGGTAAATGATTTTTTCACTAAAATAATTAAAAAATTTAACTTAATATATTTTTTATTCTTTTATAAACCAGTTTCACTAAATATATTATATATTTTGTGTGATTGTTGAATTAATATTACATATATAATATTTTAAAATTATACTATATTATAACAATTGTTTTGACCTGAGTTGCGTGTGTGAGGGAGAAAAAAATGTCCTGAAAGATAACAAACAATTGCCTACCATAATAGGGATTTTAACATCAGGTTCACAATTTTTGTTTTGACATGAGGTGCATGTGCGTGGGTGAACAAAATGGTGAACCTGATATAAAAATCACTATAATAGTAGGTAATTTGTTATTATCCATCATTCTATTTTGTTTTCCCCCAAACACGCTCCTCAGGTCAAATAAAAAATGCTAAACCCAAAATGAAACTCTCTATTACCGTAGGCAATTAGTTGTTATCTATCGAGCCATTTTTTTCACCCTCGCGCACACACCTCAGGTCAAAAAAATTGTGAACCTGACGTAAATCCTTCACCAAGGTGGTGTGTACCATACCTCAATCCCCTTTCACATTCAAAAGGAAGTGGTCCAAGAAAGATCATGAATTTTATATAAGATCATGAGATGTTAATTTGATAGGTTTTTTGTATTTATATAACATATAATTATAGGGATTACGCATAGCTTCCTTCAATCCAATGGATTCCCCGCAGTTTTTTAGACACATATTTCAATGACCACATACGTAGCTGGTTCC
This sequence comes from Viscum album, assembly GCA_963277665.1. Classification (NCBI taxonomy): domain Eukaryota; kingdom Viridiplantae; phylum Streptophyta; class Magnoliopsida; order Santalales; family Viscaceae; genus Viscum; species Viscum album. The sequence goes on along the minus strand of OY728147.1, from coordinate 598,051,592 downwards.
CTAATGAAGAATATGAATCCCTCACAATCCTAGTGTCTTTAACGCTGGGTTTAAAATGCAATGATCAAAGAGGACCACCAAAATAGAACTCTCCCCATGTTGGAGGCTGTAAGGCATGCTTTCAAATTGGTGAAATGTACCTTTTAACAGTGCTATAAATATCATTATAGCATTGAGAAATGACATTATTTTATTAGTACTAAAGAAATTCACTGATAAAACAACACTTTATCAGCACTAAAATAGCACTGATAAAGGAGTATTTTTATAACTGTTTTTCATTATCATTAATAAATATACCCCTTTATCATTGATTTTTTAATGATTATATAAAACAATAATGAATAAAACCAAATCTATAGTAGTAAAAACCTAGAAATGAATAGAAAACCCTAAAAAATCTTCAACCCCAAAAAACAGTAGAAAACTATAGAAAATTATAGAAAACACTAGAATCCATGAAAACCCCTAAAAATCATAAAAATGTTAAACCGTCCTTAAAATGATAAAAACCCTAAAAACCTTGAAAACATTAAAAACAAAATAAAAAACTACTTAACCATAAAAAAACGTTGAAACCCTAATAAAATCATAAAAAACCTTACAAAACCCTAGCAATCCTTATAAAATCCTCAACAAAAAACCTATAAAATGCAAGAAAACTATAAAAACAAAAGGAACCTAAAAATCCCTAAAAATCAATGAAATTTATAAAAACCCCTAGAAAACCATAAAAAATACTATAAAATCCTATAAAAACCTATAAAACCCTAGAAAACTGTAGAAACCCATCAAAACCCCAGAAACCCAAAAATCCATAAAAACCCCTATAAAACCTTCAAAACCCTAAAAACACTACAAACGCTATAGAACCCTAAAAATATAAAAAATCATAAAAATCAAAGAAAACCATAGAAAATACAAAAACCCCTAGAAACCCCTAAAAACATAAAAACCCAAAATAAATTTAAAACCCCTAAAAACCCTAAATCCATAAATAAACCTCAAACACCATAGTAAATAATAGAAAATCACAAAAACCATAGAAACCCATATGAATCCCTATGAAATCCTTAAATACCCTAAAAATTTAAAAACTTATAATGCACTAGAATTCCCTAGAAACCCATTCAAAAAAAAACAAAAAACCGTACAAAGCCCTAGAAAACCCAACAAAACCCTAAAAACCACAAAAAACTCTTGAAAATACTAAGAACACTAAAACCACTATAAAACCCAAAAAAACAAATAAAACTCCGAAAACCCCCAAAACCACCAAATAAATATAGAAAACATATAAACTCATAGAATAACCTAATGAACGTAAAATTCCTAAAAACTATAGAAGTACTTAAAAACACTAAAAACCATAGTAACCCATAAAATCAATAAAAACCCATAAAAACCATAGAAAACCCTAGCTAGCGTTAGAAAACACTAAAACACCATAAAAACCCAAATAAACACTAAAACCATATAAAACCCTAGAAACTGAGTGATAATCCACAAAACACTAAAAGACTATATTATTCTAAAAAATATTTAACATGATAAAAAAATCTAAATATGATAAAAACCTTAAAAACCCTATAAATCCAAAAAACCATAAAACCTAAGAGAACCATATAAACCCATTAAAATCCCTATAAGACAATTTAAAACCCTACAAAACCCTAGACAACCCTAGAATATGAAAAAAAACTAAACCCCTAGAAAAACCTAAAACCCCTTGAAAATCCATGAAACCCCTAGAAAAATAAAAAAAACCAATAAAATACTAGATAACCTTATCAAAAAATAAAAATATATATAAAACACAAGGGAAATATTTCATTTATGTATTTGTGATCATTGATTTGATATGTATTGGAGCTCAAATAGATACAAGAATCAAAATTTATGGTCATTTGATGTTCAATTCATGTTTTTAACTTATTTTAGATCTATAATTAACTTTTTGAATATTTATATCATTAATTATTTATTAAATGACTATTAAATTATAATAATTATCCAATTATTAATTAAATTTAATTTTTGAAAATTTTATAATCCATTTTCACTAAATATCTTATATATTAAGTTTTAAACCATGTTTAGTATTATAGAAATCATATTTAGAAATTAAATTATATTGATATCAATATAAATATATTTATATATAAATATATTATTTTTAATGATATAATTTTTTTTTCAATAAATGTTCCTTTTATCAATGCTAAATGCAAGGATTTTAGCACTGATATACTTTATACATTTATTAGAAGTAATATAATAAACAATGAAAGTACACTATATCATTGCTAGAGGAAGTGTTAATAAAGGGGTACATTTATCATTTATATTTTAGAGCTGATAAATTTACTTTCAATCAAAAAAAATTTAATACTGATAGAGGTAACCCTTTTATCGTCACTTTGATTAGTGTAGATAAAGTGTGCCACTGAATAAACCCAAATCTCTAGTAACAAAACCCGTTAAAACCCTATAAAACCATATAAAAATCTAAAACCACTTATAAACTCCTAAAAACCCTAAAACCCCCAAGTACCCCTAAAAATTTAAAAACCCTAAATTGAAAAAAACCCTACAAACACCTAGAAAGCCCTAAAACCCTAGAAATCCCAAAGAAACCCTCAATACTAAACCAAATAAAACCATATTAAGACCAAGAAGACCATACAAACACATAGAACACCATAATACCCTAAAAATACCTAAAACCCCCATAGAACCCAATAAAACCCAAAAATAATGAAATAGTAAAAACCCATTGAAAACCCTTGAAAATATTAAAGAACCATACAAAACCCAAAAACCCCCTTGAAAAACCTAAAACCCTAAAGATACTCAAACCTCTAAAAACGTATTATAACCTAAGAAAATTATATAAATCCCTAAAAAACATAAACAATTATAAAACCTCCTTAAAACCCATAAAAATCCAAAATCCCTAAAAATTATAAAAACAAAAAAAATGCAAAAAACACGAAAACCCCATAAAACCCTAAACAATTATTCAAAACCATGAAATCACTTAAAAACCCTAAAAATAATGAGATACCCATTTTTCTATCATCAATATTTTTGTTGATTTTTTATGTAATATTCTTATGCTATAAAAACAAAACAATGATTTTCCATTCCAAAAAAATTCTGTAGTGAATACAATTCCCATTGTTTTGTCATGGGTATTCACCTTTATCCACATATAATTTATTATTGGGACTTACAAGTATGTATTCTACATTCCGAGATTATGTAAAAAATTATTATGACGAATGAATCCATGTCATTAGATCAATGAGGATCCCTTGAGCATGATAATGAAATGATTTTGATGGGTTCCTCAAGATATTGCTTTAGTTGTGTATATGATACTTTTATTAAAATGTTTCCACCATAAAGCCTTGGTCGTTTTGTGCTAACCTTATGTTTATAGTTTAGTGTTTATTGTTGTTTCCAAATTTCCCATGATATTATTATCGAGATATATCATTTTTTATTATTCAATTTTCTTTTATTAATTATTGATATTCATATTGTCTAAGATATATATTTTTACATGTTTATTACCATATTGGGATTTATAGATTACCCATTTTTTATGTATATCCATTGGTTATCACACAGTGTTTTTTGTTCGAATGAGTATTTTGATCATTTTAATGATGTTTTCAATAAATAATGTTAATGTCGTTTTTTATTATGTTGTTGTATCAAATGTTCAACATGTTATGGTATATACTTAGTTACCAATACACTAGACATACCATTGGGAGAAGTAATCAGAAAAACATCATGATGATCTATTTGTTGACTAGGATTCTGAATAAAAATAATGATCAGTAAGAGCACCCAAACCCCTATAAGAGAAAGAAAGCCTCAATCGAGATCATCATGTGAAAAAGGAATCCTAAATTCAATGGATTATGTGATCCCCTACTCACTTAACCATTTTCATTTAATAAATATATTCCACACACAATATAATATAAAATAAAAATGGATTTCCTCACCCTGGAGAAAAAAAAAGATGAATCTATAATGGAAAACAAGGAAAACATCACTAGATATGCATGATAAACCTACAAATCTTTCAATTCCCTTGAATACAAGGACAAAATATCATTTCTGGGATAAAACATTTTCAATAAAAATCCATGCTGATCTATGACATTGATATCTATGAGGAAACAATGTAATATTTCCTCAAAGATGAAATGGAGATCAGAGAATGTCAAGGGTATTCTGGGGATAAGAAGCATAAAGTGGAGATTAATTCTGGTTGTCCAATGGAGATATATAATAGTGAAAAAATATTTTTGCATCCCATTTTTCACATGTGTAGAATGATTCACCATATTAATTTAATAATGGGTGGGGGAATAAATGCTTTAGGAGTTGGAATGAAGGAAACATTGCTAATAATTTCGGATTAGAGAAACAGAATAATAAAAAAGAGGACCGTAATGCCCCATAAAACCCTCATAACATTGTTCAATTCTAATCAAGAACTAATATTTCTCTATTCACTATCATTCATGAAAAAAAAATATAGATTATTCTCTTAGAATAAATGGAACATGCTACATTAACTATGATGTAAATTAAGAAATACCATATCTACATTGAAAAGAAAATGATGGATCGTTAAATCATGATTACTATTATTAAATCCTACCATAAAAAAAATAACCCAACCACCCATCGAAGGGAAGATCAATGTGGCATAAAGGGATGGTCTAGAGAAGTAAAATAATGTAAAATTGTAATAAATGTAAAGATACCATAATACCATATCATTGATAATGGTGTGATGTTTATGGAAAAATGATTTTTGTGCTTTTATCTAGTTAGATAAAGAATTATCTACAAGACAATGAAATTATCACAAGTTTATCCATCCATCCTGGAAGAACCAAGTTGTTTTTTGAATTTCATTAAAACATCAGGATGGATAACATAAATAATGATATTGAAGAATATATATTTGGTTGTTGGGTATACCATCATGTTAAAGAGAAGATATAGAAGTACAATGGGATGATACAACCATTACTAATACCCAAATGAAAATGGGACAATGTCACCATGGACTTCATCACTAGTACCCCGAAAATATCGAAAGGAAATTTTGTGATATGGGTTGTGGTGGATCGACCCATGAAGACATCAAACATTATTGACATTTAGGAATATCTATAACTTAAAACATGTCTATAATATACATGAATTAATTGATGAGTCATCATGGGGATAAAATTTCAATCATATCTGATTGAGATCCATTGTTCTTGTCTATATTATGCAGATGTATTCAATATTATTTTTGTACAGAATTGAATATAAGAATGTAATATCACCATAAACCTGATGGAAATTTTGAAAGTACTTTGAATATTCTTGGAGAAATGCTATGATATAACACAATGGAATTTAATCGATGATCAGATCATCATGTCAGGTAGGTTGAGTTCTCATATTACATCAGTTTCCACTCGAGTATTCAAATGGATCCATATGAATATCCATATGGGAAGAAATGTCTAGCACAAACATATTTGAATGATTTTGGGAAATGAATGACACATCAACATGATCTTGTGAAAGAGATGATAGAGAATGGTCAATACGTCCAATAGTATATTAATGCTTCATAGAGTCGTAAAAGGCCCAATGTAAAAAATTTCAAAAGGGTATTGGAGTTCAATGTTGGTGATATGTTCCTAAATAAAATATCACCATAGAAGAGAGTCATATTTTTTGGAATGAAAATGATTCTTAGTAGAAGTTAAAATTTCTCCTTTGATATCATTGACTGTATATGAGCATAGTCTTATCGACATGCACATCCAACAAGTATTACTCACATTAAAAAAGTGTTCCATGTATCACCAACAATGAATTACATACCCTCCCCATAAAATATATGAAATATAGTGGTGGGAGATATGGATAATGACCACTCATATGAAGAGAAACCGGTGAAAATCAAGGACTGTGGAGACAATGTTCTATAAAAAATAAAATTCACATTGTCAATGTGTTGTGGAAGAACCATATGTTTAAAGAGGAAACATTGGAATAATGGGAATAAATGATTCTTATTTAACCATCCTATACTCAACATAGAATAAAAGTTAAAATTTCAGGGTTGAAATTTATAATGTGGGAAGAATGTAATAACCTAATGTTATTAGCAAAATTTTTTTCTCAAATAAACTTTTTTTTATAGTATTTTGCATATACAAAATATAATGAAATAAAAGAATTCATTGATTAATTTAAAAATACTAGTACATAATCCATAATAACCCTAATTAAATTTCTTGAAATTATAACTAAATAAAAATTTGTAAATAAAAAACATAAATGGAAAAAATATGGATCACCCCAACCATGTAGAATCATCACCCATATACCAAACACTATAGAAAATACAAAATTATTATTAAAAAATGAAACATTATAAAAATATTTAATATTGATGCTATCTTTGATGAATAGTATGTGAGATTATCGATAAGTGTTTATAGGGGTAATGATATCATTGGAATAGTAATATGACCATTGTAATAGTATCATGATGGTTGGGAATAGAAACCTGTCATTTAGAAAATTAATATTACATTACAACAATAAAATGTAATATAAATAATATTTATCATGTTTAATTTAAGAAAATATAAATTTAATAATTCACAAAAATATATGTGTCATGAATAAGAAAATCAATATAAATATACACATTTTGATAAACATAATTTTAATGTAATTTGTTAAAATCATTATTTCGATGTTAAAATTTTAATAACATATATTTTATTCATTTATTTCTAAAAAGAAATACAATTTTTTGAAATAATCATGTTGAAATTATCCAAGGTAAACTTTTTTAGTAATTTTATTAAATCCATTAATTTTTAGGTGAATAATAAAAATAGAGTTTCTCACATAATCGTTGTAACTGAAATTCAATAATTCAAAATTTGATAATGAAATAACCATTACAATATTAATTTTTTCGTCCATGGAATATTTAACATCATAAATTGTTCATTAATATTTAATAAAATCAATTTATATACATAAAATGCAATTTCCAAAACCTCAAGTGAAAAATGATTATTTAAAATACCAATATTTCATTATTTCCCCTTTCATTTTTTGTAAACTCGCAAATTAGAATTATAAATGGGTTTAAATAATATAAATAATTATATTAAATTAATAAATTATTTATAATATAAAATATTCACAATTACATATTATACATTTGATATATTATTTTATTCAATATTTTATTCTTAAAATAGTCCTCTCCTCAAGTATAAGCAACAGCTCTTCTTTGCATCAGGAAACCACCCATTCCAACTTTTTCAATGCCCGTGATCTTTCAAAATACTCCATATTGAGCCCCTTAAATTAAAACGGTGTGTTATAGATAAATACATTTCCAATCACCAATGAGTAATAATGTCGTACGAGAGAAGCTACATAGAGTAGAGAGTAACTTTCTATTAAATAATATATATATTATTCTTCTATTTATTGTTTTACCATCCTCTATTCCAAAAAATATTTTAAAATTTTATTATATAGTAATATAAAATTTGTTTGATGAAATTAACTGACTAAAATTTTCATATTTATGAAAACATTTCATACATCTTTTTCCCACTATTTCAACCATGTCCTTTTAAAGTTCATTCAACTAGATATAGAGACATTACCATGACAATTATTATAACCACATTCTAATATGAACATTAAGAATTATATATAATTTTTAAAATATATAATTTCATGTATTATATTCTTTTGTAATATATTTTACTAACATAAAAATGAATTCAATAAAATAGAAAAATCATAGAAAAATGGGGAATTTTTAATTAAAATACATTATCAATGAACCTCAATTTCAGCAGATGAAATTAAAAAAATTAACCCAATTATTATGGTATCATTTTTAGATAATATATATATATTTTAATTCTAAATAAGTTTTTAATAAATATTTTATTATTATCTAGAATGCAGAAAAGTGAAAAAATTACGATAGAATTATGGTAATTGGATTCTAGAACCCAACTCAATTTCCTTGTTTGTTACCCCATTATCAATAATATGGGTATGTATATTCATTTAATCTTGTTAAAATATATCATTTTCATTTTTATTAAAATCTTATTCTTGTTTCCAACTTTATATTATGACATATGTAATGGTTTTATAAAAAATATTCTTTCAATAACACATTTGGAATCCTCTCAAGTTGTTTCTCCTCCACTCGGGAATGTGGAATATTATACAGAATATAGTTTCACCTTTCTCCATTAGGAACCCCAAGTTTTATATATGAGTGTGTTATATAGTAAATGAAACACAATCCATTACATGTGTTATTTTATGTCCATGATTGATATATTCTCTATGTGGCATAAAAGATTGTGTTTTTATGATGTGATAGGTGTGGTCAGAAGTATATATTTCTCCGATGCATTGGTTTATGTGATGTATCTCATGATATAATGTGAAATATTTTTGAACATGATACTATATTTGTTCACAATTATTTTTTTATGATTATGAACATATGTTTTGCAAAACAATTATAGTAGTTTTATTCACAATAATGTGTTTTAGTTGACAACAAAGATACGATGTTTTAATTTTTTTCATTACTATATTATATGCCCTTTTCAAATATTTCATATCATGATTATAATTATGATCATATCTTGATGTTAATATTATTATTATTCTCACCCATGTTATATTGATTCGTGTTATTATTTATTGTCTTACTTGACTTTTTGATCATCCCATTCAATGATGTATATCAACAAGAGATTACATATACTAATGAAAATGTAAGGTACAATAAGAAGTAAAAGAATATGGAATTAAGTAATTTTTTTATTTTAATATGCAATTGTCAAGTATGAGCCAAATATTCTTAGGACATAAATCTGTTTAATCCTAGATTTGTAACTCTATTATGTTTTTTATCTTTAATATAATATAATAGTCATGTAAAAAAGGTAGGGTACCTATGATTTTATATAGCATCTCCAAGTTTTCAAGGGAATATTAGTTTTTTAGTATTTCTAGTGGTTTCATATGTTTTCTCCTCCTTATAAAGGTTTCGGGTGGTTTTAATAATTTATATTGGATTCAATGATTAACATATTTTTTATGGTAATAAATATTTTTATATTTTTTATGTTGTCATTGTTTTCATGGTTTTTGATAATTTTGATAATTTTTTATATTTTGTTGTTTTTATGGATTCTTATCATGTTATGGTTATTTCAATATATTCTAGTGACATTAAGTATTTTGAAGGGTTTTATAGAGTATATTTTTTCTTCAATGATTTTTTGGAAAATTAATGTATAGTAATGGTCGTTATGGGTATTCAAATGTATCTTTAGGTTTTTAAATATTAAATTTTTTATATATTTTTTCTATGATTGATTATTATTTTAATTATATTATAATATATTTTATTAATTTTTGAGGTTTTTAATTGGGTTTATATGGTTTTACTAATTTTAAAATTGTTTCTTATGATTCTCTATCGCTTTTTACGGATTAATATTATTCTAATTTGTTTTATATTTTTTATGGTTTTTTTTGTATTTAGGGTTGTATGTGTTTTTTTCAGGAGGTATTGTTTAATCAATATTTTCTGGGTTTTCATAGTTTTTGGATTTTTTGTGTGTTTTGATGATTTTTCATCGAGTTTCATGCTTTATAAGTCTTTTTAGAGATTCCATATATTTAATTTTTTATGTAGTTATTATATGTTTTGATATCTTTTATAATGAGTTACAGGGTTTCACATGTTTTATATGTTTGTATGTATTTAAAAGATATATTCACTATTATCTATATGTTTTTCATGTTTTTCATTGCTTTCTATTGATTTCTATTTTTATGGTTTTTTCCTAGTTTTACAGTGGATTTCACTATTTTTTCAGTGAATTTCATAGTTTTCCGGTGAAATATTTTTATTTAAACTATTATTTGGGTTTTGGAGGTATTATTAATGTTATAAATTTCTTAATATTTAGTTTTTTATATTCTTATTCAAGGTTATTTTTTGTTCTTCATATGTTTTCAATGGTATTAATAGGTTTTTATTATTTTTAAGGGTTTCAAGAAATTTTATGGGTTTTCAATGTTTTTTTGAGGTTTTAATTTATTTATCAGTTTTCATTATTTGTAGTGCATTATGAAATTTTTATCGATTTCTAAGTTGTTGCACATTTTTGAAGTTATTTTATAGAAACCAATTATTTTCCGGTGGGGAATATTCTATTATGGAATAACCATGGTTTTATATTTTTTTGATTCACATGTGTTTTTTGTGTTTTATAATTTTATGTGATTTTTTTATTCAAATTTTCTTCTATGAATTTCTCTTTTTTTTCATTGTAATATTATTGTTTTCAAGGAATTTAGGTGTTTTAACGTTTTCTAGGGGTTTTCTCTTTCATGTGTTTGTTTTAATTTTCATGTTTTTTATTATTAATTATATTTAATATTTTTAGTTCATTAATAGTTTTACATAATTTTGTAGTATTCATGGATTATCATTGGTTTTAAGGATTATAATGGGTTACATTTTTTAATTTGTGTTTTTATTTTTATAATTTTTCAGAGACAATCATACACATTCAGTTTTTCAGTACATTAAAGTGGGTTAAAAGATTTATATGGTTTTATAAGGGTTTGATTTTTAATTCAATCCTTTAAACTAGTTTAATTTTTTCTCATTAGTATTTATGGTTTCTACATTCTTTCATTATTTTATAAGACCAAGAGGGTTTAATTTTATTTTCCATAGCTTTTCATGGTTTTTAAAATTTTTCAATGTATTCACATTTTTATTCTACTTTACAGGGTTTGAAATGTTTTCAATATTTGTCAATAAAATTTTGGTTATTATATGTTTTATAATGTCTCTCATAATGTTCTATGGGATTTACTATTTTAAATGTTATACACATGATTCCATGTTAGATAATATTATTTACGGGTAATTATTCTTTGCAATGAATATCCATGAGTTTCTATTAAAATCCATAATTTTATATGATTTTGTATGATTTTTTAGGTTTATATAGGTTTTTAGAGATAAATATAGTTTTTAGTGATTTATTAGGTTTATAATGAGTTTCTAAGGATTTCTATTTTTATAGTATTTAATATCGTTTATGGGTTTTCATTAGATTTTATGTTTTTAATTTATTTTTTAGTAACTCCATGTTATTTGGTTTATTAATGCTTTATACGCAGTTATCAGGGGTTTTGGGTTTTAATAGTATTATATGGTTTTAAATGATAAATGGGATCAATTGGGTTTGAAATATTTCATGTTTTTTACAATAGTTTTCTAGAGCTTTGAAAAATTTTCATCTTTTTTCTGGATTTATCTAGGATTTTATTTATATTCATCATTTATCATTTTTCCATAGGTTTTTATAGGTATCATGGTTTTTGAATATTTATCATGTTTTTTTGGTTCGTATATTTTATAATGATTTTAGGGGGTTTGGGATGTTTTCAATGTTTTTTGGGATACTGAGGGTTTTAATAGATAATTTCTAATTAAAAATGTTACTCATGTTTTTACAAGGTTTTTTATAATTTTATAGTTCTTTTCATAGTCATTCAAATTTTATCACGTGTTGTCATTTTTTCATTAGTTTTTAATGTGTTTAATGTTTCTCAAGGATTCTTAATTTTTTTATGATAGAAAATGATTTTTAAGGGTTGAAGGGGGTTTCAATTGATTCAATTGACATGTGAAAGGATATTCAATTTCATAAAGATATCTATTAGATTTTAATATATCTTGGGGTTTCTAATATTTTCATGGTTTCTTATCATTTTTAGGGGTTTCTAAGGGTTTTTATAATTTATATGGGTTTTGTTTTCTTCTAGTATTTTATAGGATTTTATTATTTATTATAATTTTTCTTGAACTTTTTGGTTATCATTGTTATATAGTGTTACAAAATGATTTTTTAGGTTTTACTTGACAATAAGATGTTTTTTGTGTCTTATATTGAAATAAAATGTATTCCATTAATTATAAGGTTATTTAAGTGGTTTCAAGGGCTATAAATGAATTTTTTCTAATGAAATATGTTTTTAAATAGTATGATGAGATTCATCCATTTTTATTGGATTTTATAGGGTTTCAATATATTTTCTTTAATTTCTATGGTTAACAAATATTTTTTTTATAAATTTTAATATATTTAATGGTTTTAATTAGGTATTCTAAATTTTCATTAATTTCATTGTTTATTATGGGTTGGCATAGATTTTCCTGACGATTTATCATTGATCGTATATTTTGATGTCTTTTCTGGCACTTACCTCGGTTTTGTAGGGGTCTTCATGGTTTTTTGGAATAATAATTGTATTACAGGATTTATCTAATTTTATAAAAAATTTTCATTACTTTTAATAGTTTTTTTAAATTTGATTTGGATTTTTAGTAATTTTTATTTTCATTATACGTTTTCTATGTTTTTTTATTTTTTTCCTATTTTAAAGAGTTTTTTGGGGTTATAAAATGATTTAGTATATTTTACGATTGTTTTGTGGGGGTTTAAATGTCTGAAAGTTTATTAAGACTATTATAGTGTCTGTTAGGGGATTGATAGGGGTGTAAGATTTTGTTTTTAATCATTTTCTATGAAAATCGATTTATTTTTGGGTTTTTAGATAATTATTTTTTCCTTATATTTTTTGGTCTTCATTGTTTCCCTAATGTACTATAGTGTATTTTAGGGGTTATTACATGTTCATGGTAAAATTTAATGTATTTTATGGATTTAAATTAATTTAAATAGTTTTATTTTGTATTTATTGTCTTTCATGATATTATAGAATATTTGTTACTTTCAACATTTTTTTATTGGTAACTATGGGTTTTATAATTTTTTATAGATTTCATGAATTTATCATGATTTCACAATTTTATAGGTATTTATAAAGTTTTCCAATATTGAAAATAATTTTAAATGGAAATGATAACTTTTTAGGGGTTGATGGTTAAAGATAATTTTATTATATTTTTAAAGGTTATTAATTTTTTTAGTAATCATGATTTTCTATAGTTTCCACAATTTTTTGGAATTTTACTTTTTTTTCTTTTATTTTTAGGGATTTAATATGATTATACAGAAGTAAGAACTTTTAATGTTTTTCTATAAAATTATAGGGTTTAAATGGGATCTAATTTTATTTTATGGGGATATTCATTGATTTACTGTGTTTTAAATGGAATTATGGTGTTTTTTTAATTTATGTTTTAGGGTATCTTCGATATTTCGTGAAATTTTCAATGAATGAAGGGGTTTTTCAATGTTCCTCAAGGATTTTATTAATTTTCTCTATTTTATTATAGATTTATAAGGATATATTGGGATTAATTTATTTTTAAAATTTTATATGTTTTTTATTGTGTTTCATGTTTCTTTCATGGTATTAAATAATGTTCCATTTTTTCCTGTATTTTAGGTTTTATAGGATTTTTGTTAGTTTTCCAATATTTTATCAATTTTTAGTACTATCGTGAATTCTCATTGATTCTAAGAGATTTATCTAGGTTTTTGTTCATATTTATCATTTATCATTTTTCCATAGGTTTTAGGGGTGTTCATGGTTTTCAAATATTTATCATGTTTTTTTGTTTCATATATTTTATAATGATTTTAGGGGTTTTGGGATGTTTTCAATGTTTTTTTGAGATATTTATGGTTTTCATATATTATTTCTAATTAAAAATGTTACACATGTTTTTACAAGAGTTTTTATAATTTTTTAGTTCTTTTCATAGTTATTCTAATTTTATCACATGTTGTCATTTTTTCATTAGTTTTTAATGTGTTTAATGTTTCTAATGTATTCCTTATATTTTTTATTATAGAAAAGGATTTTCAAGGGTTGAATGGGGTTTCAATTGTTTCAATCAACATGTTCAAGGATATTCATTTTCATAACGATATCTATTAAATTTTAATGTATCTTAGGGTTTCGAATATTTTTATGGTTTCTTATCATTTTCTGGGTTTTCTAAGGGTTTTTATAATTTATATGGGTTTAGTGTTCTCTGAGGGTTTTACGGAATTTTATGCTTTATTATAAATTTTCATGAACTTTTTGGTTATCATTGTATTATAGTGTTACAAAATGTTTTTTTGGTTTTACTTGACTATAAGATGTTTTTGTGTCTTCTATTTAAATACAATGTATTCAGTTATTTCTAATGTCATTTATGTGGTTTCAAGGGCCATAAATGATTTTTTTTCCTAATGGATTATTTTTTTAAACAGTTTGATGAGATTTATCCATTTTTATTGGGTTTTACAGGGTTTCAATATGTTTTCATTGATTTCTATGGTTAGTAAATATTTTTTTTATAAATTTTAGAATATTTAATGGTTTTAATGGGTTTTATATATTTTCATGAATTTCATAGTTTATTATGTGTTTTCTTTGATTTTCCAGAAAATTTATCATGAATGAAAGATTTTGATGACTTTTCCCGCACTTACCTCGATTTCGATGGGGTCTTCATGGTTTTTTGGGGATAATAATTTTATTATAAGATTTATCTAATGTTATATAAATTTTTCATTACATTTAGTTGTAGTACTAAATTGGTTTTGGATTTTTAGTAATTTTTTTCATTATAGGTTTTCGATGTTGTTTTTATTTTTTTTGTTTTAAGGAATTTTTTTGGGTTATAAAATGTTTTAGTTTATTTTACCATTGTTTTGTGTGGTTTTTACAATTTCCAAGATTATTAAGAGTATTATAGTGTCTGTAAGGGGATTTGATGATAGTGTAGGATGATGTTTTTAATAATTAGTTATGACAATCATTTTATTTTTAGGTTTTTAGATAATTATTTTTTTATTATTTTTATGGTCTTCCATGATTCCCTAATGTACAACATGGTTTTTTGGGGTTATGACATGTTCATAGTGAAATTTAATGTATATTATGGATTCATATTATTTTATATAGTTTTATTTCGTTTTTATTGTCTTGAAATATATTATAAAATATCTTTTAGTTTCAACATTTTTTTATTGGTAACTATGGGTTTTCTAATTTTTTATGGATTTCATGAATTTATCATGATTTGAAAATTTTATAGGGATTTATAAAGTTTTGCAATATTGAAAATAAATTTAAATTGAAATGATAAATTTATTGTGGTTGAAGGATAATGATAATTTTATTTTATTTTTGAAGGTCATTAATAATTTTTTAGTATTTATGATTTTTTATAGTTTCCACAATTTTTTGGAATTTTAATTTTTTTCTGGTGTTTTTAGGGGTTTAATTTGATTCTAGTGAAGTAATCACTTTTAATGTTTTTCTATGGAACTATATGGTTTTAATGGGATATAATTTTATTTTTTGGGGATATTCGGTGATTTACTATGTTTTTAATGGATTTGTGGTGTTTTATATTTATTTATGTTTTAGGGTATTTTCTTGATTTCATGAAATTTTCAATGTATGAAGTGGTTTATCAATATTCCTCATGGATATTCATAATTTTCACATGTTTATAATAGATTTAGAAGGTATTCTATAGGATTAATTATTTTTTAATATTTTATATGGTTTTTTATTGAGTTTCATGTTTCTTAGGTTTTTCATGGTATTGAATAATGTTCCATTTTTCATGGATTTTAGGGTTTATAAGATTTTTGTTAGTTTTACAATATTTTATCAATTTTTATAATTCTCTTATATTCTCATTGATTCCAAGGGATTTTATTATATTCAATTGTTTTGATTTATTTTTTATAAATTTCATTAATTTTTCATGATCTTACATTATTTATATATTAGTTTATGTGATCCATATTTTTTTAACAATTTCTTGAATTCTTGTGGATTTAAATTATTATTACTATTTTAAGGGTTATTTTAATATTTCAATATTTTTACGGGTTTTCAGGATTTTATAGTTCCCTATGGGATTTAGGTTTTTTATGTGATTTATTGATTGTATTGGGTTTTCATGTAATTTTGAGTTTTGATAGGGTATTCTGTATTTTTAATGATTTTCTAGGTTTTTATGTTTTTCAATTATTTTAATATATTTAAATTTTATTTTACATTTTAATGTATGTTCAATTTTTATTGGTGTTCAATTGCATTTTTATCACGTTTCAGAGTAGTTTTTTAGTATTTAGGATTTTTTAATACTTCTTGGTGGTTCTTAGTTGTTCCCATATTTTGTTGGATTTAATGGGGTTTAAAATATTTCATAAAAGTTTCATTAGTTTATTTTGAATATTAGAGAATTCCATAGTTTCTAAATATGTATGTGGACTTTTATGGGGTTATATTGTTATATAGTGTGTTAATGGGTCTCTAGGAATTTATTTTCTTTTTAGTACTATATTTTTTAATGGTTTTAAATTGTTATATGGATTTTCATGTGATTTTTATGGGTCTTAAAGGTTTCATTAAAATTTTACATAGTTTTAAATGGATATCATTATTTATAAAATTTTTCCATGAAATTCAAGTTTATATTATATATTTAAGTAATTTCTATGGTTTTATTGGGGTTTTAGTGGTTAGGGGGATTGTAATTGGTTTTGTTATTTTATTATGGTTTTTTGTGGATTTACTGAATTGTTTTCTATTTAAAGGTAATTATAAATATTGTAAATATTTTATATGGATTTTATGGTTTCATAGTGATTTATATTATTTTCATAGAGATTTGGGATTTCCTATGATTTTAATGAGATTCTTATAGTTTTCTTAGTTCAAATGATTTATTTAGGGGTTTTAGTATTATTTATATATCATCAAGAAACTTTTAGTTTTTATTAATTATTACATGGTTTTCATGGAGTTTTATAGATTTTTATAATTTTTACTTATTTTAATTATTTTCAACAGTATTTATTTTTTTAGGTTTAATTAAAAATAATTAGAGGTTTTCATGTTTATATGGTTTCATAATGTTTTACTTGAAATTTATTCTTTTAAAATGATTAAAAGAATTTCAATCTGTTACTAAATTTTTTAAAATGAATTTTAATATTTTATATTTTTTATAGGGATCATATATTATTTCCATGGGTCTACTACATTATATTAATTTTTTATATTTTTAGGGGAAATCTATATTTTTTTATGTTTTCATGGTTTTTTATTACTTTATGAGTTTTATGGTTTTATTATATTTTTATTTTTTTAATATACTGTTTTATATGTATTGTATGCAATTGGGTTTTCATTTATCATTATTTTTATATAGTTTCTTATTTTTTCCCATGTATTTTCACTATTTTCTTGATTTTTTAGTATAATAATAAATATTTATGGTTTAAAAAAAAATATTTTCATGAAATTTTCATTGTAAACAATTTTTTTGGGATTCAGTTATTTTAACTATTTTTTAGATTTTCTTTTTTTGTTAATCATTTTATAGGAGTTCTGGAAAAATATCGGTTTTTTACTAATTCAAGTGGATTTGAAGGTGATCGATGTATTTATAGGGTTTTCTATATTTTTTAATGTTATTTCAATGTTGTTATAGTTTTTCCTATGATTCATTTGTTTTAATGAATTTCTAGGGTATTCATGGGTCATTAATAATTTTTTTTGTTTTGGGTTTTCATAAATTATAATGATGTTTTTGATCTTTTTTGGGTTTTCCATGTTTTCAATGTTTCTTGGAGTTTTAGGGGTTTTTATGTTATTAATGTTTTTCAAATTTGTTTAATTTTTTAACTATTTTTATATCATCGATGTTATTTCGATTAATTAAAAAACATTATAAGGTTCAAAAAGATTCACTATAAGATTTTAGGAATTATCATAATGTTTATATTAGTTCATTATTTTCACTGTCATTATGAAATTACTTTTTCTTAATTGGTTTCTTATTATAGGTGATCTTTTTCTATCACAACCACTAAATTGCATCCCAACATCAATGATTCAATAGGTATTATTATTATACCATGAATAATAGAAGAATTAGTTTTTCATTCAATCTCTACTAATTCCATTATATCATGAATGATTAGATTAACTATTAAAAAACACCAGAAATCAGGGAAGTTGAGATGTCAAGGAAAATTGAAAATTGGGCATTTACTCTATCCAATGTGTATAACTCCTCCCCTAAAACAATTTTGGGATGAACTTCCTAATTATTCTTTTCAAACTTCATTTGTTGTAAATTGATGAAATTCTATGCATGGATTGGGATTCTCTTTATAGAAGAAAAATTAATATCCACAAAAAGAAATAACTTGTGGTATTACAAATCAAACACAATTTCCATAAAGGTAAATGGTTGAGGAAGAATTTTTTTAGCACCAACATATAAATCATGGATATTATCCCCGATAAGAAATAATATATTGATCAAATGATTGATTATAATGATGGATCCATCCCTGAAGATATGCATATGGTGAGGTAATATGCTGATGTATTTCCTACGGAATTTCCTTGTCTTCCTTCTATCTGAGTGGTTGAATTTTAGATAATTCTTAAGCCTTGTATGTTTCTAATATACATTACACTATTTAGGATGGATGTTCTGGATGATGTAGTGATAAAGAAACAACAACAAGTGAATCTGTATGAAGGGTTTATACACTCATGCGCTTCACGATAGGGTGAACTAGTCGTCTTCATCAAGAGGGAGTATGGGTTAATCCAGATTTGCTTTGATTATCGTGAGCAGAATAAGATCTTAATAATTATCACGTATACTTATCAATAGATTGATGAAATTTTCAATCATCTATGTAGTGAAAAATATTCCTCTAATGCTGATCATTGGTCATGATATTATCAATTAAGTGTGTAAAATGAATATTTCCCCAATACTTATTTTTCTACAATGTATGGGCACAATGATTTCATAGTGTTTCCATTCAAACTCACCCATTCTATTGAAATACTCATTGGTATGATAAATAGAGTCTACTAAGATTACCTCAACCAATATTTGGTATTTTTTATTGAATATATCTTGTTATCCTCCTAAATCAAGGAGGCACATGGGTTGAATTTCAATATTATACTGATGATCATTTGAAAGGAGAATCTATAATACATGTACATAAAGCGTGATTTATTTTTTAAGGAAGAAAATGTCTTGGAGAGTATCATCATAAGCGATGTGATATTTTTGGTTCCTTTCAAGATTATAGAAATCTATGTATGGCCGAATCCATCATTTTTGAAAGATATATGTAGTTTTCTTTTAGTTTTCTGGGTATGACCACTAATTTGGGATAAATTTCTCACAATTGTCTAACCCTCAGTCAATGATTATTTGATAGAGTGTCAGTTTTTCTTGAGCAGAGGAATTTGAAAAAAGCATTGAGGAGTTAAATAGGAGGATTATAACTTCCTTTATTTGTACACTACACAAAGTTTGAGAAACATTCCTTATATTAAGTGATTATTAGCATATGGTTATAGTTTATGTTTTAATGTATAATGATAAATTCACATCCCACACCCCAAAGAATTTGAAAATTCATTATAAAAACTATCCCTTACATGAACTAGAGTTGGCCTCTATGATTTTGAATTGAAAATCTAGTAACATTATCTCTATGTGGAGAAGTGTGAGAAATATACTGATCACAAGAGCCCCAAAAATATATTCACCTATAAAGAGATTAATATGCACCATTGAATATGGTCAGAGATGATCAAGGATTATTATTTCTTAATTCAAAACCATTGTGGTAAAGTGAATAATGTGTCATATTATCTATGTTGAAAGGATAAATCAATTTTATCATTGATGAGAATTGAGAAGGATCCAAAATTCTTATAAATTAAGAGGTTAGACAAGGGAATCATAAAGTAAGGAACCTCAGAAAAACATTCAAAAAATATTTCTCATAATTCAATTCAAGAAAGGTTAGTGGACACAGAATAAATAACATGGGAATTCCTATTAATGTGGAAACAATAAGAAAATGAAAATACTCAGCGTTCAATGTTAACGATAAAAGAATTTTGATATTTTATTAAATATTATTTGTTCCCTAAAATCCTATTATGAAGAAAGAACTATTGGATAATGCACATTGATTGGATTTTTCCATTCACATAGAAATCACAAAGTAGAATTGAGATCATCGGGAGCACTAATGGTGGGACCAAATGAAGAAGGAGATCACTGAATACACATCAAATTGAAAACTATATCATCACGTGAAGGCTCAAAGGAATATGTCTAAGGGGATTATGCAACCATTATCCAAACAAACACAAAAACGTGAAAAAATAACCATTTACTATGTACCCGGACATCTGAAGACATCTCAAAGAAATATTGTTATCTAGGTTGTTATGGATCATCTATCAACGACTGCACACTTAATTGTTATTTGAGTAGATTTGATAATGTAAAAAATTATAGATATATATCATGGGTGTTGTGAGTCTACATGGAGTACCACTATTATTTTTGTCTGATCGAGATCTATGATTTATCCATATATGTTGGAAAGGTCTCTAGAATGCTCTAAACACTGAGATAGTCTTCTGTACAACATTACACTCTCAAACTAATAGAAAATATGATCAGACTATCCAAAAACATGAGGACATGTTGAGATCATGCTTAGTTGAATTCATAGGAGGATGGGAATAAAATATTCTTCTAGTCGAGTTCACTTAAAACAATTATTTCCAATCATGAATCCAAATTACCGCAAATGAATCCCTTTATCGGAATCGGGGAATAACACCCGCATGTTGGGATGATATTGGGGGAATACAAACTATATGTTCTTGAAATGGTTGAGAAAATACTAGATATAGTTCAAACCACTCAATAAAACATTAATGTTCCTCAGATTCGACATAAGAGATATGCTGAAAATCATTGAAATGTTATAATGTCTGATGTTGGAGACATGATATTTCCATATATCTCTATGGAATAATGTCGTGATATTTGGGAAGAATGGAAGGTTTATTCCAATGTACATCTGTCCTTTTTATACCATTTATCTCTTCAATGTGGTGGCATATCGACTAACACTTCACTAAACTTTTCTCAAGTAGATGAAGTATTCTATGCATCCCTCTTATGGATGTTGTTACTATACCTATCACTTGTAATTAATATAGAGTTTCTAATATTTGGGAATGACATTTCATATGAGTTTAAGCAGGTGAAGATCTAATATCATAGAGAAACATTTATCCAAAATAAAAAAATTCATCTAGTCAATGTATTTTATAGAAACCAATTTATTAATGAAGATTCATGGGAATTAGAGGAAGTGATAAATCATAGTTACCCCCATCAATTTTAGTGTTGGAACATAAAATTTTGATGGTGAAATTTACTACAGGGGGAAATTTTAATGACCCTAAATTTTATAAATAATATTCCCCTGTAGTTTTTATCAAAATTTCTAATTATGTAATATGGTTATTGAAAACCAATGTTGTTCCTTTTTCTTATCATGGCCATAGTATTTAATTTAACATTATGAAAAAATACCATTGATAATATAATAATTTAACAATGATCGAATGATTATTAATGATATATGGTTTTAACAAATCCAATATTCACAAAAAAAGGATGTGATGACCTTAACCGGATGTATTAAACCCTATCAATCCCATTTATCAGAGCTTTTGAGGAGGATAAATTTTCTAGGATTTTACCTTGAACAATCCCAATCTAAAATCCATCATCATAATCATGAGTGAAACAGTTTACGCTTTAATTTCAAGATCATCATGATCACGGCCCAAACCATGTTCATTGAACTTCCCCAGGATTAACCCACTATTAGGAACTGTACCCTTATAGAATTTTATGGTGTATTAAAGATGTAGGTAACAAGACCCTATAAATATGATTATGTGTATTTTTATATATATTAATAAATATATTCCCATCCTATTATTTTTTATTTATAAATGATTTAATTTTGAATCAACAAAATGAAAATAGTATTTTTTTTTGGTTACTACTCAAATTCAATTAATAAATATATTTGGGAAAGTTAATGGATTATTAAGTCAAATAATATTTTAGAAAAATATTATTATAAAATAACTTTTATTAATTATAAATTATCATATAGTTTTTATGATATCAAATGTAATTTTTATAAGGTTTTAAAAATGTTGTTGTCAAAAATCACATCATTTTTAATAAATTTTAGTTTTAGTTTTAAATGTGATAATTAAAATATTTTGAAAATGATTTAAATAAAATGAATTTTTTTTATCAAGATGTCAAAACTATCTAACGGTGAATTTATCATAATTTTCTGATACATCATAATTTTCTAGTAAAAATTAAATATTGTATAGATATACAGTGTGCTTTATAACGTCCCAATTAGCCAAATGTTTTGTAATATGTAATATAAATGTGATCCAAGACCAAATATATGTTTTTTCATTTTAAAAAAAAATTCTAATATTATATAAATTCATTATGAATCCTCCATCAATTATTCTATATTTTAACATTATGGAATCATTTAATTATGATTGTCACACACCTTCATATCACCAAGGGTAATATTCTAAAAATATGGTCCATTAGAAATATAAAATGATAAAAAAAACACTCCTTTGGTAGAAATAATGTTAATAAACAATGGTATGGGTTTTTGTTTTTGATATTTTGATATAAAGAATCCAAACCCGAAATAATAAATATATCTTCAGCCTTTCATAAAAAAACCCATCCATTGATCCCATTTAACGTCACTCCAACTAATTTGATAATATCCTTACTCTCACATACCCAATATAGAGTAATATTAAAGATCCATAAATCTCTCAAGAATCCCATATCAATCTTTGGAAGACACACACTCAATTAAGGTATATTCCACTCTCTTATTTTTTCAAGATCTTATTTTTTATTATGTCTTTTAATTTTCAGTTTTTATGAAGGGATATGATATTCAATATTCCACTTACATTCTAGTGGATGTAAATATTATTTTTCTTACAATCTCTCTCCTTAATCCTCACATTATTCTTTAAGAACACCTGTTACCATGCCAAAATATCTAATGTATTATTTTCTCAACTAATATTTCATCATTACCTTATACATTCTATTTCAAAATTCCAATTTCTGGGATATTATTTTACATTTTCCTTTTATTGGAAATTTTATATCTATATAATGAAAATACATATTCTCTGTCATAAACAATTTTTATGAATTTTTTACTAATACTATTAGGGGGATGAAATTTCACAATGATTTTTCACGCTAAACAATTGTGTAGTCAATAATATAACCCCTGATATATCAAGGTTATTAACCAGTATAATCATATAATTATTAATTAGAGACTAATATATATGTATAATACATCATGTTATCATATAATAAATTATTATGAGAATGAATCAATGTGATATGATATATATTCCACACAAAATCATGATAATTAAATGACTGTGATGGTTGCGCCCTGATAGCAGCCCAAATGCATTGGGTAAGGTTTAATATCATGATACGTCATTTTGGGAGATGGGTGTACCTAATTTCTTCATGATATTTTTCAACTGTAATATCTTGGATTTTTATCCTTCTCCTATGATTATGATTTAGTGTTTAAAGTTGTTTCCATATTTCCCATTTTATGTTTATCTTCCTATATTATTCTTTATTATTCATGTTCCTATTATTCCCCATTGATATTCTTATTTAATAACACATATCACTTATTTTTTGTTTATTATATTATATGGATTTATATATCACCACTTTATTATGTATTTCATAAGGTAATCCCATGCATTTGTATGTTCGAAGAAGTATTTTGAGCATGTTAAAGAAGATTTCAATAAAGCATCGAAAGGTGGTTTTTTAATAATATTATTGTATCTCTTGTTCAAGATGATATGTCATGTACCTAATTCACAAATACACTTGGATTATCAATCATTTGAGTTGTATTATTTTTAATATTATGTAATAAATCAATTATTATTTCTTAATAAATATAAGGGTTAATATATTGACCACATCTATACGGACATCTATTTGTAATTTAATCCCTGAAACACTTCCATTATACTCTACCTAAAACTATCTCACAAGAACATAATAAAATGGTCAAATATATTTATTCAATACACTTATTATCCAGGGTGCCGTCCATGAATTATTCAAGTCCCTAACATGAGTATTATCGATTAAATACTTTTATTCTTAATTATATTATTACAATTTTTGTATCCTCAATAGTATTATAATTTTAAAATAATTTATATAATATAATGTTTCTATATTTGTTTTATTTTAATTATTTATTATTATTCTCCCCATATTAATGAAAAATTTTATTTTCATGTTTTGTGAACAATCCTTCCTCCACGATGTAACATGTTTTGTTTTCCTACACTGCATTATAAGGTTGGATATTAGTTTTATGGTAAAAAAAATATTTGTTCATAATGATATCATTACGATGTTTTTTTAGTTTCTTTCTAATCTATTAAATATATGGCCAACAAACAATTATTTTTAATTTAAAACATTATAAATTTGTATAATGGGGATAATATATTATTCAAATTTGGTAATGTTTCCATATCCAATAAATATAATTATAATCCCTTATAACTAAAATTTTCCACATTAATGAATGATAAATAAGACCATTATTATACTTTCATAATGAAATGAAAAAATACATATTTAATTATTAAGTATGGTTATGTTCATCCTTGGGTTTTCCTAATCACCTACGAGAACTGTACTATGAGATTTTACTGTGAATAAAATTTGGAACAAAATTAGTTGTATAATTTAATAAAATCTTATAAATAATTATTTTCTTACTGTAGAATATATATCAATATGCATATCAGAAACTAAGGAAAAACACTTAACCCCACAAGAGATATGTAAATGTGCTTTTATTTATTTCATATCAAATTTTATGGTCTAATAATATCATGAACGAAATTTGAAACAACCTAAATGATTATAAATCATTAATTACCATAAAAGTAATTACCTCTTGATAATATACTCTAGAAGAATAAATAATACAATCAATTCTATTACAAAAATAATACAAATAATCAATAATAAAAATAATGATGTTGAAATTATGAATAATTCTTGTTGTGAATAAATACTTATGAAGTTATCAATGAAAAAAATATATGACTGCTGTTATTAATTAAATAATTAATATAAATACATTTTTGATAAAGGAGATTAAAAAACATTTGTGGAAGTCAAAATAATATGTATCAATTATCAATTCCAAAGATACCTCCTATATATAGGTTTTTTAAAATTTACTAAATTTCATTCATGTTTTGAAAATATAGTTCCAATATAATATCTTATATAAAAAATTATTTATAAATTTTTAATGATAATTTTTATTTCCTTTATTTTATGAGTATATTATTAAATTACAACCCATGGAATATTTTGGGTTTTTCTAAATCATTATCTTTTCATGGAATCATGTTATATTCAATGACTATATTTTTTGTGTGGTACATAAATTTAAATGGATGAATATATTAGTCATTAAATTCATGGACTTGTAAATGTTTATTTGTATTCATCTCTTATATTAAATTTATTATGTAGTATCATTTTTATGGTTGGAATACCATCCTATGATTTAGTTGAGTAATGATTTTGTAATTTACTATTAAATAAATTAATTTATTGATACTAGAAAGTGGATGATGCGATGGTATATATTTCTCAATGGTAAATCAATATTAAATGGGATGTTTGTGTATTGAATCATTAAACTCTATATTTTACAATGAGTTTTTTAATGGAAACACCTATGAGACAGGCCCATGGGATATGATTTGGGATATTCACACTCACATAATGAACCTTGGAAAATAATTTTAAAATTATTTCATTGGCCTTATACAAATTGAAACAATGAAACCCCATTTCTCTCTTTAAAGGATGACTGATTACATTGGATGTTCCTCATTCCATAAATTTCATTGGGGAAAATAATATATATTTCTTTAATGATACTAATTAGATTATAAGTTGAATAATGAATGTTATTCGATATTTGACCCCTATAATATTGAATGAAGAATGTAGTTGACTTTTGTATTTGTCATTACATAGGCATTCATGTTTTATTTAGGAAGATGTTCCTCAATAAAATATTTAAATTTTATTATAACTCATATGTTGAATATTTTTTGATTAATGAGTTGATGGGTGGGTCCTTTTAATATATAGACCCTAAATGAATAAATAGGCATTACAGTTAAAAACATGTTGGGTTTTTTTATTCTACTCCCATGACAAGAATTTGTTTTTCATAAGGACTGTAAAATAATTAATTAATGTATAATATTATATAATTCATCTAAATGATATATAAATTTTTAATTGTACATTATTTCATATATTATAATGGTAATATCATAAAAAAAATTCATTATTGATAACAGATTCATACTTTCTACCTATTCTACTATTTTTCACTTATTCAATGTTTGTGTTATGTGATCTTCTTCAATATGGTACCCATTAATGAGTATATGATCTCACCATTATTTTTATTTCATTAACTATAAAACCTAGAATCAGAATTTGTATAATTTTCAACGATATTATTGAAGGAATACTTAGGTTCATAAAATATGTTTATGTTTTATTATTTGATTTAAAATAAAATATGTGATTGTTTTTCAGGACTATTATATTGTTTATTCATATGAGAACTCTATTACATTATACTAATAAAGTAATATAAATACTAGTCCTATGTATCTGGATTTTGAGGTATATCAAAGGAATTTTAACAGAAACATTAACACCTATATATTTTACAAAATATTTTTCTATCAAATAAATTCAATATCACTGATAAATTTCATTACATAGAACATCTAGTTTTAATGAAATTGTGATATTCTAATAAAAATATTATTTAAACACTACCATTATAAACATGATATTAAATTTTGTTTTTATGAATACGAATAATTTTTTAAAAAAAATCTTAATTATAATTGTTTGAGATAAATAAAATATAATTATAAATATTTAAATAATTATTATTAAATTCTTTATATTACATGAAAATAATATTTTATTAAGGAAATGGTTTTTGAAACATTATTATAAAATAATAAAAAAAATTGAAAATTTTATAAAATTTCTTTTTACAAACATATTTTCTTTAGAGTCAACATATCATGATTCTTTTACGTAGAATTATTTAGAAATATCTGAAATGATAAATCATTTGGTTAATAGTGAAAATACTTATTTTTATTAAAAAAGTAAATTTTTTGAAAGATTTTTCAATGTTATATATTTTTTCGAAATATTTTAAAATAAACAATTAGTTTAATTATGTTATTATTAATTTATTTTGGATATTATAATAGAATTTATTTTTTCATTTGATATAAAAAATATATATTCAGTTATGAAAATGTCCTCTATTAAATACATAATTTTTGTCGCATATTTATGTTTATTCATAAATTAAAATTTTCTACTTAGGTGAATGGAAATTTAAAAATTAGGAAAAATATTTTGAATTATCAAAAAACATGTTATATAAAATGTTAAATTTATTTTTTGAAAAAAATGAACAGTAAAATTATTGATAATTTATTACTACTATTATAGTTGAAAAGAGTGTTTTGGTGGATAGAAAAATATATATTTGGTAAAATGAATTTATTTTATGATACACAACAATTATTTATCCATATATCTTCCTTATATAATTTTATTT
Organism: Viscum album; assembly: GCA_963277665.1. Classification (NCBI taxonomy): domain Eukaryota; kingdom Viridiplantae; phylum Streptophyta; class Magnoliopsida; order Santalales; family Viscaceae; genus Viscum; species Viscum album. The sequence goes on along the minus strand of OY728147.1, from coordinate 598,023,771 downwards.
CTATTAATGACCCTTTTTTGTTCTATTTGGAATGCTTGAAGCACTGTAAAACTATTTATAAAAAAAATTTCATTTTTTTACTCTCACCCACTTATAAAAGGTCACCCCATATCATTGTCTACTCACACATACAAAAACAACAATATAGAGAAATACCTGAACAAATATATTCCATAGATATATTTCCAATTAAAAGAGGAGTTATTTTAATATGGATGATATCATGTGTATGATATTGGTGGGAACCAAAGGAGGTTTTCCAACTAAGAGTTTTCATTACCATCCAACGATTTTTATTTTATTTCACCATAAAAATCCTTCAAATAATATGAAAAATTTATTTTATAATTTCATAATAATCTCACCTATATTAATATATAATTAGTATAGTGGAAAATATATATCTTTAACCTCTTTCACAAGAAGTGAAATGAATCTATTGAATGTGTTTACAGTGGACTACCACAATATGAACAGGAATAAATCACTTTTAATCACTCCCTATAATTGATATAGATAATGATTGATTTATTGTTTATATATTATATTTTCGAAACAATTATAATACTCTAATTTTAATATCACATGAACCTTATTTCCTCCTAATATCATGGAAAATTTTAAAATTCCACGTTTATATGTGTTGACTACCACCTCCACCAAGGATGTGAAAAGTTTTTCATATTACATCAACTTGGATGTAAATAAGGATAGATTAAATAAAGATATAAATTAAATTTGATATAACATTTATATTGGTAGGATAATTAATCATTATCATTCTTTAATTCCATTCATCGAGAAAACATTTATAATGTTCATGTAGACATATGTCCCATCATGTCAATGAACATTGTAATTCATTTTCAAACAATAAAATTAATGGATTATGATAAATATGTATATAACGAAAATGTATGATACTTTTATCATGTTCATAATTTATTATATTATATAACCAATACCAAATTAAAATAATTAAATATACTAAACAAAAACATGCATGAAAATAAATTATTTATTATCTGAAACATGTCATTGAACGGAATTTGTAATATATTGGTAATAAAAGACCATTTGTAAATCATATATGGTATGGTATATATTATTATTATTTTTATATAAGGGGTATTTAATTTAAATTTTTTTTATATCTTGGAGGATCACCTATGTTTAATGAATTTATTTATTTTTGGTATGGATATTTTCATCTTACTTTTATTTCATGGGACACTATCCATATTCAAAAAAATTTTCCTTCTTTTTAAATATATAATATCCATGAGTGTATTATATGATTGATCGTATGAATTTTAGGATTATATCCATTTTTATATATATTTATTTTCTTCATGTGGATTATGGTTAAAAAAATTTATATTGGTATTGGTTTGATGTGACACTCTCATTATTTTTAGGGATTTTTTATGATTAACCTTTTGATGATGAAATTTTATGATATTTATCTAATGAAATGCATAAATATTATTATACACTAGTAATTTTATGAAAATAAATTTTCCCCGTTATATTTACCAATTTCTGTAATGAAGGGTCTAAAATTATATTTTTGAGGAAAACTGACATGCAATATATCTTCAATTTAATATATTTTTTCAACAATGTCTCCCTTTTCTATATTTTCTTAAACAAAACTACTTTCTATTAAATATTATTATAATAATAAAATTATTAACCATTTCCCATTTTCAAATTAATTGTCTAAAATGAATTTTTTTTTATTTTCCAATCATGCTCTATTGAACAGTTTTTATAAAAATTTAATGGAATGTAATTTTTAATTTGTACAATATAGAGATTATTTCACACTCTAATAGAAAATCAATTAATTAAGGATTCTATTATATGTTTCCATGTATAATTTCAATGAAAATGTTTTCATTATTGATTCTATTTTTTTAGATTTTTAATTTATTTTTTCATTTTGGAAATGTTATGTTGTTTAATAAATGTTCCATGTTATCTTTCAAATTCATTTATTATATATAATAACATGTATCATGTTACAAAAGCTTTATTAATGATATGATACAGGGATATAATACTTATTAATTCTATAAGAGGGTTATTTTAGTGATAACTAGATGTTTTATAATCTCATTCCTTTTCCACAAGATTTGATATGATGAAAATAAGAAATTATTATGAAACCAATTTATTTTCCATGGGAGAAGCTATGATGTATTATTTATGAAACACAATTTTTTCTTCGAAAAGGATATTATAAATTTTTTCGATCTTTTGCACCAAATTTTTTGGTTTATTCAATAGATGGGACCTATAATTCCCTCTAAATATTTGGTTAATGATTGATATCTTATGATATAAATATGAATATAATGGAAATTAATCCACGTTTTGTAATGTACTTTTTCCATTTTAATAGTTCTTGGAGTAAAAAAATGACTATTATTGTGGTATTGGGTGTAAATTCATTCATTTATAAAGGGGTGTTAAATTATACATTTGTAAAACATAATGATTTTATTTTGTTATTTGTATGTCTATGATCAATTTCATATGATAATGTTACGCTCTCAGGTATAAAACGTCCATAATTACATTATTAATCTTCTCTTATTAACTGTCCATATTTATTCCACGAAATAATTTTATGATTATATATATATATATTGGTTTCATAAGATGATTATTATTATATCATATATTTATTCTAATGTTATGTTGATAACAACATTGCTTACCCTTACTGATCACCTAAACTTACCCTATTTTTATGTTTCCTTTACCTATGTTATAAAGAAAGGTATTTTTTATCATACAACTAAGAGGGGTTCTTGTTATGATGATCTTAGTAAATATGGTGTAGTATACATACAAACCTATTTTTTATTTACCCATGTTTATAAATACAACAAACCTGAAAAAATATCTTGTGTAGATAATGACGTTATGTAATGAATATTCATCCATTAAGATGTGATATATATGTATGAGTATTTGGGAACATTATAAGATGCATGGGGATTACATATATATAATCTATGTATTATAGGAAAAGTACCATGAAAGGCCATATTTATTTAATGGAATAATATAGAAAACATTGGAATTTTTTTTTATAATTATATTTCTTAGTTTAATTATGATTACTCAATTAAAAAATTATATGAACAAACGACATGTATGGAATCAAATCACCACCTATATTGAATGAAAACATATTTTACATGTACATGTTCATAAACATAGAGGATAGGATAATATATTTATAATAATATTTAGGAAGCTGACCCTTGTTCTGATAACTAACCTCCCTTAAATATATTACCATGTTGATCCATAACATGTTATAACTATGCTAGATTGCTTCAGGAAACGGTAAAATCCATAATCTGGTCGATCTATTAATCCATAGGTTGTTGAAAAATTGATCATGTCCAGGAGAAAATATTTCATGTTGTGGGAAGTACTAAAATGGAGAATATCATCATGGAGGTCTATAAACATAACATAGATATGTAAAAATGGTGATCGCTAACTCAAAACACTATATAGGATTATGAAATCGGGTGCATGGATCATGGAATATTACATGATTTAATCTATGAAAAATAAAATCATCGACTAAAATGATAGGAAATGAAAACGATGTTTCTAAATAACACAAAAAGGTATGATTAAGATTGTCTTAAATAATAAGATAACATTTCAATGTTATAGAGGAATTGGGATAACTATTTTTATATATTGGAAGGTAATAATTATCATTAAGTTGACATGTTAAAGATTCTCATTTGAATGGTTTCTATAATTCCCTAACCTTAAACATTACACAATCATTATTATTTTTCAATAATTTAATTTCATTAACATGGAGGATCCTTTTAGGTTTAAAGTTTTAGAGAATTAGTCTATAACAATTACACTAGCTCTCAAATATTATAATTTAGACACTTTATATATATCTAATTTTATCAACAATAATAAAATCCCTTAAAAATAATTATTTTATATCTAAAAATTATATTTTATTATTACATTTTCCTACCATTCCATACAACATGTGAAAAAAATTTTAAAAACATGGGATGATTATAAAAATCCCCATAACGGTTTTAAAATAAGGAAAGAAAACATGTTTCCATGAATACATACAAATCAATCAAATCATACTTTTCACTCATAACACATAAAATCATTAACATAAGTCATGAAATCATATGATAAATGAATAACTCAAAGATTTCATAAATCATAAAGAAAAATTGAGGCATATATAACAAACTTACATTGTATATTTAATGTCAACATAGGGGGTAACCTTGATGGTTACATTTGGTATACCCATCCCAGTATATTCCCGGTATCTCTTAGGGGAAACAATAATGTTTACCTCCATCATGTCACCCAATGCATTGGAATTATATAAGGAGCTCACCCACCCTCGGGTTATCATGGAACCACCCATATAGGTAAACAATTCCCCACAACCATAACATAATCATTACAAATAATACAAGCATAAAAGAAATATAACATTTCCACATTGTAATCACAGGATATCAGTAAAAGATATTGACATAATCAATCCATTTTCAAAACCATTTCAATACCAAAATACATAAAAAAGAAATATGGTATATATTTTATTAATAAATTAAATCTTATATAGGAATCAATATATAATATATTTTTTTGCAGTGGTGGAATTTTTTTTTCACTGTGTACGTTAAAAAGAAACATTTCTTATTTAATTTAGTAAAATGATTCATAAAAAAAGATTCTTTTTTTAAATTGTCGAATAAAATTAAAATTCAGAGGGTTTTATTATATGACTTATAATATAATGTCTTGTTTCAATCAAAATATGCCACAAATAAAGGATATTTAGACGAAGTCCATTACATTGAGTCCAAATAATCACTTATGATCCTTGTTTATCCTCTAAATCAGGACACATCATTTTATTTGAGCCAAAATAATTTCTTGGATTTCATTCTTCCCATGTTATGGAATCTAGAGGGAAGGGTGGTATTTTTTAGAGATTATTCTAGAGAATTTTGGATGATCCAAGGGGCTTGATAAGTGTGATTATGTTGGAAGAGGTGGTGGTCTTTTATAAGATAGAGTGGCACTTTTTGAAGGTCTTGAAATATTATTTTATTATAATATTATTTTCGAATTATAATAGTTCAAATGTGATATATTTATATCATAATAGGATAATGGGTTTATGTACTCCCAAACAATATGTATTAGACAAGTTTAGGTCATAAAATTAACCTTATCATTTAGCTTTAACTCATAGTTAACAACATTAAATCTTACCATGTCTTCATATATTTTAATAATATATGGTTACTATGGTTACTATAAATTTACAAGAGAACTAAAAGTTGATCATTAATGAAATTTTTAACATTTTATATACTAGTTTGAGAATATTAGATTCATAGGAAAATTATATCATTTACTAAAAGACTTTTTGTTTTAAATACTTATTTATATCAAGTTGGGATCAATTTAGTAACTGTATCTATGTCATAAAAACATCATTATAGTGTAAAAAAGACTTTAAATCAAATATAATATGTCAATATCATCCATAAAATTAGTGCATGGAATTCGAATATTCAAATTACATTTATTTTAATATTATAATACCATTTATTTGAATCATTCATTAATAATATAATTATTGTATCATCATTGTGTCATAAATTTATTTATTTATTTAATATATGAAAATTATAAATATAATTACTTGATGTAGGAATACTTTTTATATTTCTAATGACTTTTTATAGTAATATATATGAGATAAATAACCCTAGAGTGATATTATTTTATGAAAAGTTAAATTTTTATGTTTTATTCCACGTTTCTTTAAATTAAAAATTACAAAATTTCATTTTCACAACCAAGTGGCTCCCTTCCAACGTTACTATTTTATTTTCCAAACACTATTATGTTGATAGTGAGAACCCTCACAACATTAAACACCAAAAGAATCTACAGATTTGTTGAAGAATAGTTTGAGCCGATTGGAATCAATTTCCATGAACAATATCCGAGGAATAGAATTTACCTGGGAGTTAGGGTAACCCTTTAGGATGCCTTCATACTAATGTTCCATGTTGTCCCAAGAATTCATGAATTCCTCAATGTCAATATTCCCCATATTGGATCCTCTGAGTAGAATAAGAGACTGTCTATTAATCCAATCACCTTGTTCCTTAGCATTGATCACACGAATCGTTCTTTCTATATTATTCATCGCTTTCATATTAATATCTTCCTCTCATATTTCTACATTAGAGTGAAATACTAGATCCATGTCTTCCAACACCGAGGATATCTATCACTGAGGGTCTCCGGTAGAGCTTGTCTCACGTTGCTGTCCTGGATCCCTCATCTTCTTTGGGGGAGTGGCAGGGACACCAACCTCCCCACCTGCTGACACCAGGTTGTTATCTGTGTTGGAGACTGCATCTGACATTCTTGTAGTAATAGGACCCTTTAGGATCTTCTTTACCTTAGTTGTAGATCCCATGATAGGAGGACAAGGTAGTATAGAATACTCTTTTCGAGGTCGCCCCTCCAGTTGTTCTTAATAATGAAATCAGAATCAATAGTAGTGAATTTTCCCTTCTGTAAGGATGATCTAAGATACTCCTCTGCATTGGAAAATTCCATGGTCTTAGAAGAGGCATCTATAACATCTCAGTCTCCTCTTGGGACTCACATACATCAACCATGTGGTCCTCTCCATATTTAACCTTTTTCCGATTTAGATTCCCACTATCTTAGAAGTCATCATCACCCTACAATGCATACTAGTTTTGAAGGATCATGTTTGATCTCCCATCTATAACCTTCTCTGCCTAAGAAAGGGTCGCCTATATGGACTCTATTAGAACCTTAGAGGCTCCTTCAGTTTTATAGCCTCATCCCTTTTTTTGAAATTGCATCGAGGTTCCAGAACAATACACTAGTAATTCCCATCGGATTCAAGGTCATCAAATGGTCCCTCAATCACCTCAGTAACATTGGATGCATTTTTTAGAGCCATCTGGATTGCTATTTCCTCTAGGTGGGCCTCCTCCACTCCATCATTATTGCCTTAAGTTGATGAAGGAGCAATTTCGCGTGACCATCCCCCTCTGGTGACGGCGGTGGCTCCCATTCTGGTCCCTCATCCCCCACCAGGGGAGGGACCTCCAGATTCCTTCACGGGAATCACTCCATCCTTATCACTCTTATCGAACCCTAATTTTCTTCCATCTTTCCTCATATTTATATTTTCCATAAATTTATATACATGATAAATGGTCTTCCAAACCTTTCCATCTTGACCTCAGAGTTCAACAAAGCATCGGGTCTGCTGAATCTCTCCCTGATTACGCAGTTCAAGTTGCAGCGTCCCTCGGTTGATTAATTTGACAGGTATATCTTCATTTCTTGGGATTTATATGATAGAGATACATTTAGCTTTCTCAATTCTAGGCATATTGGAATTCAATTCGCAATTAAAGAGGATCTGGTTAAAGCCTGGTCCAACGCCCTGCGAAGCTACGATGGTCTCAGATTTTACCTCTTCTGTTGCAAAAGGTTTACCCTAAGGATTCCCATGGATGGATATATCACATCCAATATTATTAGGGCAAGTTTAAGTGTAGTTATATATTATTATAATATTGTTGTTTACCCTTATTTACCTAATTTACCCTTTAACCATCATAAATTAAAATAATTAATCATGTTACTATTAATAATGTACAAATATAATAGTCACCTATTTTTAAAATTTGGACCTTATGATTGCAAATACAAAATCCATTTTTTAAAATAAAAACAAAAAATTTTAATTAATTTCCATTGTCAAAACCAAAAAGCGTGTTTTTAAGATGTAAAAAATATCAAAAGATTAACATGAGTTAATGTCCAATTTAAATGAGAAATTTATTTCAATAGCCTAAATTGTATTAAATGATAAAAATATATTCCATATATACTTTAATAGAGTTTAATAATATTATTTAACAATACAAATTATCTCGATGGAAATATATATTTTCAATTAAAATTTAGCGTATTTTTTACAAACCATCAAAACATGATTTTTATCATAAAAATATAAACAATTAATCCATATTAAATTTTAATTTAATTAATCTAAAGAAGATGTTTATTTCATTAAATATAACATATATAGTTTTCAATAACTATATTTAAAAATAGTTTTATAATAAGAAGTTATAAAACTATATATTTAGAAAAATAATTATTTTATCTAAAAAATTAAAATTTTTCATATATAATATCTTGAAAACATATAAGATTAGTTTATAACATTACATTGTATATATAACATATATTGTTTGTTAAAAAAAGTTTAAAAAAGGGTGATATGATTTTATATAAACAATTATTCTATTTTAAATAGGTTTTCATCAAAAATACATCCTTTATATTAAACTATTTCTTGTTTCCATTTCTAATAAATTTTGTATCCAATGAATTGTAATTTAATCATTTTTAAACTATGCTTTAATAATTCAGTTGATATTATTCATTCCCCCCATTTCAACGGCTAGGTTATAATGGTAACATTTAAATAATAATATTTAGTTGTTTGTTTAAGGTCGATGTAGTGTATCATATATGCTATTGAATATAGTGTTTTATTTAAAAAACTCAGGATGTTACATCATTACCCAATTTGTAAATTTCATCCTCAAAATTTTAAAATTTGGCTCGGTATGTTCATTGAAAATCGCACATTGTAAAAAGAATAAATATAACTATCACATTAAAAGAAAAAAATATAAGTGAAAAGGTCAATTGAGATAACACATAATATGATTACTTGTAGGAAAACATATATATGGATGAAAACTAACCATATTTTTCTAATAGAGTGTGAGAGAAAACATGTTTAGAAGATAGTTAACAACCAGAAACCAGAAACATGTGATTGGTAAAATGGTCATTGATTTTATAGTATGAAAAGTAGAAAAAAAAAATTGTTTTAATATACCATTCATAATGTTGAAGATTTATTTTACTTATTCAAATAAGAAAATAAGGAATCATACATACTTTTTAGGTATAGTTTTATCCATTAATAAATATCTAAATATAACTCATATATCATCAAAACTATTAGTATTCAAGATGATTTGGTCACACCTGATGTGCAATAATAACATCAATAAAATCTCATAATCGGAAAAATATAAACTATATTTTTCCCTTATATTTATCCATATACCCAAAAGAAAAACGTTTAGTAACAGATCATATAATCCTCCAAAATGAATAACCCATTATAAAAAGAAATACTACTATAAATATCCAAAATTCAACAGTAATAGCCAAATTCTATATAGAACATTCAACAAAATAATGTCCTTAAAATAAATCAAAATAATCCAAACTATGTCTGAGACCCTAAACTCATAAGGATTTTATCACATAGTCTTCCACGATAAATCATAACATTTATCTCCAAATAACATCGACTACTCTTAATGTTTTGTACTAAAAAGCAATTAACCTAATCACATATTATCCATGAATGTTTATTCATTTCCATAAATAACCCACATCGACATTTGTCGATAATAAAAAATATATTCTTCGGACACAAAATCAAACCATTACCTCTCAAATGAAATGATTTAGTATTCTATTTTCAATTGGAATTTTTTGTTCATAAATGAGCCAATGTCTTCCAAAATAACATTTATCACGTAATCATAAAATCATTTTCCAATACATAGGATATCACTTTGATAAAACATAATATCTCAAAATAAAATTATTCTTGATCCATAAAATCATTTAACAAAAAAAGAATAAGTCATTCTTCAATTCTTGCGGCCTTAATGGTTATGATTGGTTATCACCCATATTGCGGGTTATACATTTAATAAAAATAAAAAATAACCATAACATGTTTTAACCCCAACGGTTTTCTTGTACCTCTCAATTTCATCCCATATAATAATGAATTAAACATATTAATACAGAAAATTTTATATATATTGATTTTTTTATTTTACTAAAATATTATAAAATTAAATTATTCCCAAAAAATGAACTTCATACATTGATCATGGTGTCCAAATGGTTTCATAATTATCTTGTTCATGGAGGTTGATGTTCCATGCATTGAACCATTTATTTAGATATCCTAAAACATAATTATATTCCTTTATCAACATACACCTTGTACAACATGGTTCATATGGGTGTTCACAAGAAAAATAGTTTTAATAAATAATCATGTATGACATATAATTTCAAAGCATATGATAAAACATGATTTTTATAAAATTGACGGAATAATTTTGAGTCGAAACATTCCATAAATTGTCCATTCAAAAACAATAAGTATGTTATAGAAGATTTTATTTTCAAAGAAAATATAAATATGTTTATCATGGGTATCCTTGATCAACACCTTTATCAAAATCAAAATATGCTTCGAAATCTTGTGATAAGGAAAACTATTTGAAAATTCCTTGATAACATTACCTTTCATACAAATTTAATAATATTGTGAAAATATGATTTGATTAAATAAAAACCCTTCTTTATGTTGGTATCTAGGTATTGTAGTGGTGTTTTATATGTCAAAAAAATACATGCAAGTGTGTTTTAGGATAAAAAAAGTTTTACAATCATCCGATAATAAATTTGAAAAAATTATTTCTAGCATGTTATCAGGAAGAGAAAGGAATTTTTTTATATCCTCCTCCTTCGATTTGTAACCAACAATCATTGATCTGAAAAAGTTATAAAACTCGGTGTAACTAACATAATAGACATATAAAATTACCATATGGTTATCCAAAACACCCAATCCCTAATGTTGTCTAAACCGACCTCTGATAACAACTATAAGGCCCAAGCCATAAACATTACATAATCTTGATTTTTGATCATGAATTTACATTATTAAACATTAGGTATCTTTTCAATTTTATTGTTTAAGAGAATTAGACCATAAGAATTATATTACATCTAAAATATTATAAAGTACCTGCTTTTACTCCAGCCAATTTTATTCCCAACAATAAAACACCCTAGGAAACAAGAATACATTTCTGGATAAAAATATTCTTAAATTTTTCATTTCTATTACCCATCCTTATACCATGTGATAAAAAATTTAAAAAAAATTTAATGATTATAAAAAACTCAATAAGGTTTATAAAATAATGAAAGAAAACATTTGTCCATGAATATATATGAATCAATGAAATCATACTTTTCACTCATAAACCAAAATTTCTTTTATATACCTCATGATATAATAAGATTTATGAATAAATCAAAGAAATAATCAATCATAAATTTTTCGTGGAGAATCTATACCATATTTATATTGTTACTTTGGCAGACATATACAGAGTAATCTTCATTGTTATGTTTTGGATACCCATCATAGTATATTTCCTAAATCTCTTATGATAAACCTGAATGTTTACCTCTGTCACATTACCCAATGGACTGGAAAGCTATCATGGGATATTTTAGCCACGGTTTTTCAAAGAACTACCTGTATATTTAAAAATTTCCTAGGAATCAAAACATTATTGTTACACATAAAACAAACATAAAAGAAACATAAAATTTCCACATTGCACTCAAAATATATTAGTTCAAGATATTGACATAATCAATCCATTCTAAAAACCATTTTCAATACCAAAATAACTTAAAAAGGAATATGGTATTTCATTATAATTTATAAAACCAATAAGGAATCTAGATGAACCTGGATATCAAATAATGATCGTGGTGGTATAAAGGTTTTTTTCACCGCATACGTTAAAAATAAATTTTTTTGTATTTTAGAAAAATGGATAGTAAAAAATTATTACTTTTGAAAAATGTAGAATGAAATTAAAAGTAAAATAGTTTGATTATATACCATATTAATGAAATTGATTTATAAATCATAATATTCATAAATGAGTGGTGGTTGAGACGATGTACCTTAGCATGAGTCCAAATAATCACGTATGTTCCTTGTTCTTTCTCTGAATCGGGTAACATCTTTTCAATTGGGCCAAATGGCTATCTTGAAATGAGTTATGAAAATGTTAAGGATTCATGGAAGAATTTTGGAATGATGGGAGATTGTTTGAGAATAATTTGGATGAGCCATGTGTCTTGAGAGGTGTGAGTTAGTGGGTAGAGGTGGTGGTCATTTATAATATGAAGGGGCACTTTAAGAATGTCTTGAAATATTATTTTATTATAAACATTATTATGATTTATAATATTTCTAATGTTATATATTTTTAGGTTATGATGTTAATGTGTCTAAACCCAATCAGCCAATAGGTTTTTGACAAATTTAGGTCACTAAAGTAACCATATCTTTTTGCTTCAACACGTAGTTAAAAACGTAAACACTTACCATGTTGTCTTGTATTTTCATAATATATTGTTACTATAGTTAATAAAAAATTATATGACAACCAAAAGTGAATAATTAAGAAAAATGTTAATATTATATATGTCATTTGACCGAATATTTGATTTTTAGGACAATTATATCATTCAATAAAGTAGTATTTGTTTAAAAAACTTATTTATGTTAATTTTGACACTATTTGGTAATTTATTTTTATAAAATAATAACAACATGATTCCTTTAAACCAATGAATTTAACTATTTTATAATATATATGAATTTCAACTGAAAAATTAGTGGATAGAATCAAAATATTTAAATTACATTTATTTAAATATTTATAATATAATTTATTTGAATCTTTCATTCATAAGGTAATCATTGCATCATCATTGATTCAGAAATAAATTTAATTATTTAATGTAAAAAAATAATAATTAAAATTAAATTAGTATTAAATACTTTTATCTCATTTATTATTATTTATTGTACAAGAAATCAGTTATATTACTCTATATTAAAATTGATTTATTAAAATATACTCATTATGTTATATTTCCCTTTTCATTAAATTAAAAATTATAAAATGTCATTTTTACTACCAAGTGTCTCCCAAATAGCAAAACATTTTTCATTGGGATGATAATGGTTAGAAATATCTCATCCAATTGGGTGAAGACACGTTTTTGGGTAGTTTTATATTATTATAATATTTTTTACCCTTATTTACCCGATTTACACTTTTACCATGGTAAAAAAAATTTACATATGTTACTATTCATAATGGAAAAAAATAAAAGGTGCTTATTTAATCAATTTATAACATATGATTCCAAATATGGAATACATTTTTAAAAAATAAAAAATATATATAAAAAATATATTTTAAAATTAGTTCTCATTTTAAAAACAATATAATGAGTTTTTAAGAAATATAAACTATTAAAAGATTAAGATTTGTTTATGTCCAACTTAAATGAAAAATTTATTTCAATGTACAAAATTGGATTAAATTATAATTTTTTTACTATATATAATTTAAAACCAATAAATAATATTAATTTACCATATGAATTACTCTAATGGAAAAACTTATTTTCAATTAAAATTTCGCAAATTTTTTACTATTCAGCGAAACATGATAGTTATCCGAAAAATATCAAAAATTAATCCAATGTAAATATTGGTTTCCATAATCTAAAGAATAATTTTATTTTTTCAAATAGAATCTTTAAATGTATTAAAAATAAATTTTATAAAGGGTTCTCCATCAAAAGGCTGTAAAATAACATTTTTAGAAAAATACTTATTTTATCTGAAAAATTGAATTTGTTCTTATATCATATCATAAAAAATATAAGATGAATTTAAAACATTAAATTAAATATATAACATATAATTTTTTTAAATTAAAATCTATAAAGAGTTATATGAAATTATTAACAAAATTATTCTCTTTTTAAATGGGTTTTCATAAAAAACATGTCCTTCATATTCAATTGGTTTGAATTTCCATTTCTAATAAACATGGTAACTAATAAATCGTTATATAAACATGTGTAAAACATATTTTTATAATTCAGTTTGTATTTTTAATTCCCTCTATTCCAACAACTAGGTTATAATGGTCCATTTAAAAAATAATATTTAGTGGTTCGTTTAATCACGATGAAGCGTATCATATATGTTATTGAACATAGTGCTTCTTTCTTAAAACATGGGATGTAACAATGTCCATCTATCAAACATTTTATTAATATGTGGATATTTTCTTAGTAACAATTATGTTATAAAATGATATTAGTGTGACCAATATATTTATGGGAAATTAGGTGAATGTGTGAATGGATTTTAATATGGGAAAAACAACATGGATAAGTGTGATTGGGAAATGATAGGATTTTAAAAAAAAAATTAAGGGAAGAAACATCATATGAATTATAGTAGGAAAAAATAATTTTGATACAAAGGAATACAAAATTACACAAAAATAACAAACGAACAAAAAATATTGAAACTATTTATATTTAGTCTGTTAATTACATGGGCTACATTGCATGAACCAATTCCCCAAACAAAAAAATAACAATTTAACCCATAAATTGACATGGCATAAAAGATAATATTTTAAGATTTCCATTGGTCATATAGTAATTCGTATCAAAATTGTGGAATGTAAATTGATCATTTTATCAATGAATGGTGATGAGTTACTTTTTTTTCATGGATCACTATACACTCTTAGGTTTTCATGGTTCTCTAATAACATTAGATTCCTCTTTATAACCAATGTATGGGACATATAAATTATTACACTATGTGATATTTTGATAAAAAATTATCTATCTATAATTTAAAATTATCATCCATTTGAATACCCGATTTTAAGAATTGGTTATTAACCCATTAGTTGAATTTGATATGATGCTGAGAATGTATTTAATCATAAATTATTATGGAAAAAGTAATTTCCAAAAGAAGAAGATTATGACTCTTTATGGTGGTGTATAATATTATGTATTTATATTAGAAACATAATTATCTAAATAATTTGTATCCTCCCATATAAGCTATTTATGATAAAATTATTTGTATATATAAAGGTAAAATTTTATCTATAGATGAGTAACTTATCATATGAATAAGGGGTGTGAATGTGGGGAAATAATCAATTTTTGTTTCCTAATAATTAGATTGTAATCTACCATAGAGGGAAGTTGAGTTCTCCAATGATATTATTCTTCACAAAAGGCCAACATATAAAAAAATACTTGTACCATTGGAGGTTTATTAGTTATAGAAAATGTTTTGAGAGGTGGTATATAAGGTATTTAGGGTCCATATAATATTAATATTGGGGCCCTTAATTTTTTTCATGAAAAGGAATTATGGGTCTATATGAATGTTATTCAATTATATGGAGATCAATTCCATAACTACAATAAATAATTATAATTTAAACATATTGGTGACTTATCTATCCATTATAAAAGATGACCATTCATTTCAAATATATATCTTTGTAATTGTTATCAATACTACAGGGTGAGGACAGATGATATAAAGAGATTATGCATCATTCATGGTATCGAAATTCCTAGTTTATGATCATTCTTTTATTTTGACTAATTAACTATCTATCATTATGGATCAGTATAATATAGTATTACAGGTGTATCATGAAACCCATATTGTTGTATTATTTAATCATTTATTTATATACTATATGAGTTATGATGAACATAACAGTCATTTAACAATAATTATAGAGAACCACAAAAATGGAATTATATGGAAAATATAGAAGGATGTAATTTTAGTTAACTGAAGATAATTTAATTATCAATATGTTCTCTAATAAAAGAAAAAGATGTCTTCATCACAAATACAATAGTTTTTAAAGGTTTCCCTAAATTCCTAAATATAACTATGTTATAATGTTTCATGTGAATATCATTTTACTATGAGTGGAATATTGAACATTTCACTTGGATAGACAAAATTTTAACCCAAAAAACAAAACCCGGTGTTAAATTCAAATGGAAAACTGTAATGTGATGAGTTTTTTGAACTATTGAATGGAATATTTATTTAATCACTATTATATAATGTAATGATAGTTAATTAATGAATTTTTAATTTATAGTGGCTCAAATAATATATAACTTGGCTGTATCATTTTAAATAACGATATGGTGATTTTGTATTAATTAGGGAAATTGAAAATCCATGAATATAACGATCTTACTCATCACCATGAGATGACATTAATAATTATTTCATTGAAAATATGGATAAACTGCCTCAATGGTGATGTACATGAGACATATATAGACTATAAGTGTTTGCAGAATATGTTCTCTTAGAAGGATTATAATATGAGGAAAGATGATGGTTAGAGCTACAGATTGACAAAGATTTTTCAAAAAAAACTAACATATTAGGATTGATAAAATGACACTAGTTTCAATGATTATGAGAGGCCATGTAGTGTTTTCCATAGTGATGATAACAAAGTATCATGAATATCATGTTCAAGAAAAGATAGAAATTTTTTTCTAGGAAATGGTATATTTCCTTCTTCTTAAAAACCAATTTATAAACCATAATTATAATTAAGGATTCATAAGTCCATATATGATTATGAGAACCTATAAAAAAAGAAAAAAATAGTTATTAATGTGAAATTCATTGAATCAATTTATTGAGATGGGGTTTTAGAAATTGGGGAGAGAAATTGTGTTTCATCCATAATAAAGTAATAGAGGGAAATTATTGAAGAATCACAGAGCTCAAATTTCTCTATACACCCAATAATATACAAATTTATATATATTAATGAGAACCACTATTTTGGGATGAAATTAAGTTGAAAATTTCTTAAAATATTTCTAGAACATTTGTTATCCACTAGATGAATGAATAAAGACATCATTATAATGATGTCATGGTTCCTTTTTATATTACTATATAGAAGTTTGAAAATTTTAAATCAGAAATCTCCCACAAGATACTAGAGAAAATGGAAAAATAAATCTACATGATTTATAAATTATTTTATTACAACATCTTAACATTTCACAGTGATAAGAGAATAACTATCCCTTAAGTAACATATCCAGGTCAATATCAAAATAATAATAATTCTCAATGGGGAAATTCTAGCGAATATATTTTTGTTTTACTCGAAGTTGACATAAACATAATGGAATAGTTTTTCATGGTATCTCCAATAAAAGATACATTTTTTACCCCTTATCATCCAAAAAATGATGGATTGTATGAAAGAAATATCTAGTCATATTAAGACATGATGATATATATTTTTATTTATAGCCATGATATGTGGTATTATTATCATCCATTCCTAGAATTTTGAAAAAAAAATAGATTCAATAAATGTATCTTGATAGAAAAATATGAAACATTTAATGGGAGAATTTATCATACTATAACCTATTTGGAATATGTATGAGAAACACAACTAGTTATCCTTGATATTATATAGGATTTGCGTTTTAAATTAAAAACAATTTGTGACCAATTTAGATCATCATATCGAATATAAATGATGATACTCAAAGAATGTAAATTTTATTTTATTTTTTGGAACATGTATTTTATATATTTCCATAATGGAATGGAGTTCTAATGATTGATGATAATGTGAAGTCAATCAATAGGTACAATTATACCTTTTAGATATTACAGAGAATTGGTTATACACAACAATAGTTGGTTATGATTCCCATCCTTTCTAAAGAATATGACTTCTTCAATAATCCATTATTAAGGAAATGCATCAAAATTCTAATATATATTCTTGTATCATTACACACTCTTATATTTTCATGGTTTTCTAAAAATATTTGTTTCATCCATATAACCCTTGTATGGGAAAATAAATTATTCCACTATATGATATTTTGATAAAAACTATTATCTATTTGGGATTTCAAATTATGATACATGGGAATAACCAATTTTAAAATTTGGTTATTACAACTTATGTTGAAATTGAAATGAAATATAGAATGGATTTCCTCTTTAAATATTATAAAAAAAATTCATTTTCAAATAAAGGATATTATGACTCTTTATGGTGGTGTAGAATATCAGGTATTGATATTAGAAACATAATTATCTAAAAAATATGGATCCTCCCCTATTAGATATTTATAATGAAATTATTTGTATATAAACATGCCAATTTTTAACTATATATGAGTAAAATATCAAATTAAAAATGGGTGTGAATGTGGTGAAATCATCAATGTTTTTTTCTTAATAATTCTATTGTAATACACAATAGAGTGAATTTGAGTTCTCCATTAATATTATTCTTCATTAAATTCCAATATATAAAGCAAAAAATATAATGGTACCATTGGAAGTGTATTAGTTAAAAAATGTTTTGAAAGGTGGGATATAAGGTATTTAGTCTTATATAATTTTACTGTAGGGGCCATTAATTTATTCATGAAAAGGAATTATGGGTCTATGTGATTATAAATAGTTTATAGGAAGATAAATTACATAACTACAATGAATAATTTTAATTTCAACACATTTTTGTCTTATCTATCCATCAAAAAATACTTCAATTAATTTTAAATATATATCATTGTAAATTTTTTTAATACTATAGGGTGAATATAGATGATATAAAGAGATTATACTTCCTTCATGGTATAGAGATTATAATTTTATGGTCATGCCTTTACAATGACTAAATAACTGTATATCATTATGGATCATTATAATAGAGTATTCTAGGTGTATCTTCAAACCCATTTTTTGAATTAATTAATAATTAATTTATATACTATATGAGTTATGAAGAAATGGAGATTTATTTAAAATTAATTAAGGAGAACCTCAAAAAAATGTAATTATATGGAAAATATAGTAGGATGTACATTTAGCTTATTGAAGTATATTTTATTATCAATATGTTCTCTAATTAATGAAAAGATGTATTCCTCAAAATTACAATGGTCTTAAATGGGTTCCCTATATCCTTTATCATAACTATGTTATAATATTTCATGCGAATAACATGTTACTGTCAGTGGGCCATTGAAGATTTCACTTGGATAGACAACATGTTGACCCACATCATGAAAAATGGTGTTAAATTCAAATAGAAAAACTTAATGTGATAATTTTATTGAAATTTTGAAGGGAATATTGATTAAATAACTATAATTGAATTTAATATTTGTTAAAGGATTTTTAATTAATATTGAATCAAAAAATATGTGACGTGGTTGTATCATTTTAAATAATGATATGGTGATTTTTTATAAATCACAGAAATTGAAAATCCATCAATAGAATGATCTTACTCATGATCATGAGACGAAATTAATACTTTTTTCATTGAAAAAATGGAGAAACTACCACAACAATAAAATATGTGAAACATATATTGACTATAAGTGTTTGAAGAATATTTTATTCTAAAAGGATTATAATATGAGGTAATATGGTGGTTAGAGCTACATATAGACAATGATTTATCAAAAAAATAATATATTAGGATTGATAAAATGGAACTACTTTCATTGATTAGGAGGAACCATGGATTTTTTCCATTGTAAGGATAAACAAGGATAATTTATATCATGGTCAAGTAACGATAGATAATTTTTTCTAGGAAATGGGATATTTCATTGTTTTCCTAAAACAATTTATAAACCATAATTAGTATAAATGTCTGATAAGTCCATAGAGGATGAAGAAAACCTATAAAAATGATTACATTAGTTATTGATGTGATATTTATTGAATCAATTTATTGAGACGATGTTTTAAAATTTGGGAAAAAATGGGTTCCATCCCTAATAATGTAAAATAGAGAAATTATTGAAGAATCACAAATCTCAAGTTTCTCTATAAAACCCATGATATACCAATTTATATATATTAATTAGAACCACTATTCTAAGATGATAGTAATTATGAAATTTTATACAATGATTCTAGGTCATTTGTATTCCCCTAGATAAAGGAACAAGGACATCATCATAGTAGAGTCATGGAAACATTTCATATAACATTATGGAAGTGTGAAATTTTTAAATCTGAAATCACCCACAAGATACCAGAGAGTCAATGGAAAAATAATTCTACGTGGTTTATAAATTATTTTCTTACAATATATTATCATTTCATAGTGATACGAGTATAGGAATGCCTTATGAAGCTTATCCTGGTCAATATCCACATAATAATAATTATTAATGGGGAACTTATAGAGAATATATATTGGTTTTACCCAAAGTCAAAATAAAAATAATGGAATATTCATTCAATGTATCAACAATAAAAATACATTTTTCACCACCTATCATCCAAAAAATGATGGATGGCCTGAAATAAATATCTAGAAATTTTAATACATGGTGATATAATTTTTTATTTACAACCATGATATGTTGTGTTATTATAATACATTAATGGAATTTTGAAACAAAAATAGATTCCATAAAAGCATCTTGATGGAAAAATATGAACCATTGTATGGGAGAAGGTATCATACTATAACCTGTATAGAATATTTCATAGAAACACATCATGTTATCCTTGAGATTATATAGGAGTGTAATTTTCAATTACAAACAATTCATGACCATTTTAGATCATCAAATCTAATATAAATTATTAATGATGATATTCAATGAATGTAAATGTGGATTTATGTTTTCAATCATGTATTGTTGATGTCTTCACAGTGGATAGGAGTTGTAAATATTGATGAGAAGGTGATGTTAATCACTAGGTACATTTATGCCTTTTATATATTAATGTTAATTGGTGATACACTATACTAGTTTGTTATGATTCCCATCTATTCAAAAGTATGTGACTTCTTCTATGTTTCATTATTTAGGAAATACATCTGAAATCCAATGTATGTTCTTGGATCATTATACACTCTATATATTCATGGTTTTCTAAAAACATTAGATTCCTCCCTATAAACCTGGTATGGGATATAATAATTATTACACTATGTGATATTTTGATGAAAAAAAATTTCTATTTGGAATTTCAAATTACGATCCATAGGAATACTCGAATTTAAAAAATATTATAACACCTTTGGTTGAAATTGAAATGATGTAGAGAATGGATTTCCTATTAAATTATTATGAAACAATGCATTTCCAGATGAAAGAGATTTTGACACTTGGTGGTGGTGTAGAATATCAGGTATATATTTTAGAAACATCATTATATAAATAATTTGGATCCTCCCTTGTTAGATATTTATAATGAAATTATTTGCATATAGAAATGTCAAATTTTAACTTTGGATGATTATAATATCATATGAACAAGGGGTGTGAATGTGGTGAAATCATCAATGTTTTTTCCATTATAATTAGAATATAATCCATCATTTAGTGAAGTTTAGTTCTCCAATGATATTATTTTTCATAAAAGGCCTATATATAAAACAGAAAATATAACAGTACCAGTAGAGGTGTATTATTTAATGAAAATGTTTTGAGATGTGGGATATAAGTTATTTAGTCTTAAAATAATTTCAATATAGGGGCCCATAATTTATTCATGAAAAATAATAATGGGCCTTTTTTATAGTTAACTGATTATCGGGAGATCAGTTGTATAACTACAATGAATAATTATAATTTCAACACATTTTTTACTTATATATCCAATATAGAAGATGCCAATTCATTTAACGTATATATCTCCTTAATGGTTATCAATACTATAGGGTGAATTAAGAAGATATAATGATATTAATCTTCCCTAATTGTATGGAAATTCCTATTTTATGGTCTTTCCTTTATATTGACTAATTAATTGTCTATCATTATGGATTAGTGTAATAGCGTATTCTAGGTGTATCTTTAAATCTCTATTGATGTATTTATTAATTATTAACTTATATTCTATATTAGATATTATGAACATGAGAGTCATTTAAAAGTTATTATGGAGAACCTCATAAAATGGAATTATATAGAAAATATAGGATGATGAAATTTTAGCTTAGTGGAGTTTATGTTATTATCAATGTGTTCTCTAATAAATGAAATGATTTATTCTTCAAAAATACTATGGTTTCCAATGGTTTCCCTAAATCCTTGAACATAACTATGTTATAATGTTTCATGCGAATAATAGGTTACTATCATTGGCCCATTTAATATTTCACCAGGATAGACAATATGTAGACCCAGATAACAAAATTTGATGTTAAATTCAAATGGTAAAAGTAATGTGGTAAATTTTTTGAACAGTTGAAGAGAATATTGAATAAATCACTATTATTGAATGTAATATTAGTTAATTATTGATTTTTATTTCATATTGACTAAAAAAATATATGAATTTGTTGTATCATTTTTAATAATAATATTGTGATTTTTTATGAATCATGAAAATTGGAAATCAATGAATAGAATGATCTTTCTCACAACCATGAGATGAAATTAATAATTTTTTCATTGAAAATATGGTGAAACTAACTCAATGGTGAAATACATGAGATATATATTGGCTATAATTTTTTTGAAGAATATGTTCTCTTAAAATGATTACAATATGAGGTAAGATGATGGTTAAAGCTATAGATAGACAATGATTTATCGAAAAACCAATATATTAGGATTTATAAAATGACACTAGTTTTATTGATGATGAGAGACCATGGAATTATTCCATGGTGAGGATAAACAAGGATCATGTATGTCATATTCAAGTAAATATAGATATTTTTTCTAGGAAAGGTGATAGTTCATTCCTTTTCAAAAAGAATATATAAAACCTTATTAGTACAAATGATTGATAAGTCCATAGAGGATTATGAGATCCTATTAAAAATATTACATTTGTTATTGATGTGAAATTGATTGAATCAATTTATTGAGATGGGGTCTTAAAATTTGGGAAGAGAAATTATGTTTCATACTTAATAATGTAATGGAATAAAATTCTAGAAGAATCGCGTAGCTCAAATTTCTCTATAAACCCTATAATATAAAAATTTATATATATTTATGAGAACCATTATTTTTGGGCGATATTAAGTAGAATTATTTTTATATTGTTTCTAGATTTTTGGTATTCCACTAGACAAAGGAATAAAAATCTCATCATAATGGATTCAGGGATCCTATTCATATAACTATATGTAACTGTGAAATTGTTACTTCATAAATCACCAACAAGCTGCCATAGATTCTATGAAAAAATAAATCCACATTGTTTCTAAATTATTTTCTTACTACAGTATATAATTTCATAGTGATAAGAGAATAAAAATTCCTTAAGCAGCTTATCTAGTTCAATATCAAAATAAAAATAATTAATAATGGGGAATAATTAGCGAATATATATTCATTTTAAAAAAAGTTGACATAATAATTATGGAAGAGTCATTCATGGTATCTACCAAAAAATATAAATTTTTTTACAACCTATCATCCAAAAATATATGGATGGTCTGAAAGAAATATATCGACATTTTAAGACAAGATGATATTTTTTTATTTATAACCATGATATGTTGTGTTATTTTCATCCATTCATGGAATCTTGGAAAAAAAGATTACATAAAAGTATCTAGATGCAAATATATGAACCATTGTATAAGAGAAGGTAACATAATATAACCTATTTGAAATATGTCAGAGAAACACAACTAGTTATTCATAAGATTATATGGGAGTTGAGTTTTAAATTACAAAAAAATTCTGACCATTTTAGATAATCTTATCGAATTTAAATTAACAATGATGATATTTAATGAATATAAATTGGATTTTATGATTTATATAATATATTATTGACGTTTTCACAAGGGAAGGGAGTTGTAAGGATTGATCATAAGGATATTTTAATCACTAGGTACATTAATACCTTTTATATATTAGAGAGAATTGGTTATACAACATACTAGTTGGTTATGATTCCCACCTTTTCTATTGAATGTGATTTCCCCTATATTACATTATTTAGGAAAAAATCCTAAATCAAATGTATGTTTTCTCACAGTGTAGAATATAGTTGTAGATTTAGTCATCATATAATTACTTATTTTTAAGATTATTCACATTCAATAAAAATTCGATCTGAATCAGAAAACTAGTTTGTTGAATGTCCATCTGAAAAGTCACAAACCCGAATAGGTAACCATGGGGACTGATTAATATATTAGAAAAGTGTATCCATTTTTTCAATATTTAATTTAAAATTCAAATTGGAGGGTGAATTTATTTATGGGTGATTTAATACATGAGATTCTATTATATAAAGTAAACAATATATTCCAAACTATCACATAATTGATGTTTTGGATAGAAAATATGTATCAAAAAAATTTAATTTTTTAAAATATTAATTTTTAATATGAAATAATATCATCATTTTTTAATTAGTCATATCAAATTTACCATAGAATGAAATTTTGAGATTTTTCTGAAATGGTTGATATATAGTCCATTTTTGTGGTTTACCAGAAATATGTATTCTATATGCATTTACCTATAATTTTAGAAATAACACTACATAATTAAATATAAATTTAATAGATAAAATTAATCATTTTACAATATTCAATTATCTTATGATAACTATTGGAATCATTTTTTCAACAATTTTAAATTTACATTTATATTAAAATAGATTTTAGTCTTTCAATTGAGTCATGTATTATCAAGGGATTTTACCTTTTCTATTACCTTAAATGATTCATATTGTTTTATATATAACAAATAATAATCTTTTATTAATATTAATATAGAAAATTGTTATACAAATTATATTTTAATGCAAAATAATTATTTCCCCAAAAAATATTTTTAGACGATTGGGCATATAGATTTAATAAAAATATTCAGAAAATTAGAAATTATATTTGGAATAATTGTTTTCATATATTAATTTTTATTTATAAAATAATATAAAATTTTATTTCATAGTATTTTTCATAAATATAAATTAATATGATTGTAAATTAATTACTAAGGTTATGGTAAATAATTTTTAATGTTATAGGTTAACCCCCTCCCCCCAAGTAGTCATAGATGCATAAAAATTAGTACAAATGGTGAATTTATTCAAAATATAATTTTCCTATGTCATTTTCCAATTATGTGTCATTTTTTATCTAAAATTTAATGATACATAATTTAAAATGTAAGGGTTTATAAATAAACATTTATTTCTATCAAATATAAAACGTTAACAACTTCACTGCAAAAAATAGTCACTTCTATTTCAAATTTACTCCTTTAAGAACTATGATTTAAAACTACATATATTCATATTCCATAAACATAACCATAATATTACTAATATATACCATGATACCATTATAATCAAGGACACTTCTAGGAAAAAATCCACTACAAGATGTGAGTGTTATCAATAATTAGTTTTATAATTGAATATTTTAATTCAAATTTAATATGTATAGACTATTAATGTGATATGATTATCACCAATATTATTTTATGTTTCTATATTAATAGTCTTATCAATATTTATTCATATATCAAATCTATTTCAGAAAAAAAATCCATGTGTTGTGAGAAACAACACTTCCATAATGTAAAGTGATTCATTTTCCTTCACCGACGTAAAATAT